>WOXC01003771.1:0-510911 GCA_011680675.1 Gymnobelideus leadbeateri | reverse complement strand
AAGGAACTTATCAAAGTTGAACTATTTACATTCCTATATGGAAAAGCAATATCTGTGACTGATGATATCTTTCCCACTATGAAAATAATGGAAGAAGGGGGTGTGGTCATGCGAATACATATGTGAATGTGTGTGTATATGGTTACAGTTATATATGGATAGAGGGCATAGGTTGATTTTGTTGGGAAGGGAGAGTACTCAAGGGATGAAATTATGAGGTGAAAGAGGAAAGTGGCAAGAGGAGATGAGGAGAGACATGGTAGGGTAAACTATCTCATGTAGGGGAAGTGGGTGCAAAGGAGGAGGAGAATAAGGAAGGCTAAAAAGGCAAAACCACATTCACATTGAATTTGGTTCAGGGAGAAAATGACATACATACTAAATGGGATATCTCAACCTGCAGCAGGATAGAGGGAAGGGGGATGAGAGGAGGAGATGATGGATGGGAGGGCATCCTTGGGGTGAGGAAAATTAGAAGTACCCACTTATAGAAGAGGACAGGATCATGTAGGGAATGGACCAGTGGGGTGGGATGGTGGGAGGGAGTTGTGAGCAGCCTTGTACAATGTGCTATGATAATGTTTGCATAGCTAGACATGTACAACATATACTGAATTACTTATATCCCAAGGAGGAATGGGTGACAAGGGAGGAAGGAAGATGGATCTGAGATTAAGGTAGTAACATTAAATGTTCCAAATATATATATAATACTATTATTAATACTCTTTTGCTTGTAATTGGGAGATAAGATGTGCAGGCATTGGGACACAAAGATTCATCTTCCTCTAATGGAGAAGTCGATGGGGGTATGGGAGAAGGTATGGGAGAGAGCAGATTGGAGGAAGCGATATCTTGTGGGACTGCTATTCTGGGAGGTTGGGTAGGGGAATAATGGGGGGAAAATGATTGTAACTCAAAATCTGGCGGAAATGAATGATGTAAAACAGAAGTTAATAAAGTATTTGTTTAAAAAAAAAAACATACTTGTTCTTTATGTATAGCCTCTCACACATATTCCATGGTTAAATGAATTCTGTGCCTTCTCAAACTTGTCATGGCAATGCTACTCCTTTATGTACATGGGAGATCTTTTTTGATTATTTTGATTTATAATATTGTTTGAGGCAGTTTTGTGACCTAGTAGATAAAGTGACTTGGACTCAGGAAGACCTGAGTTCAAATCCTACCTTGGACACTAGCTGCATGATCTTGGGGAAGTGACAACTTCTTGATTTCAGTTTTTTCATTTATAAATTGAAGATAATAATAGCACCTTCCTTACTAGGTCATTGTGACAAAAAATCTGATCAGGTAATATAAGTAAATTGTTTTACAAATCCTCAAGTTATATGTAAATGTTAACTAATATTATTAAGTTCTATTAAGTTTTGTTTTGAGCTAATATGTTTTTTGGATAACTGGTAAACTTAAACAGTAGGAGGTTACAGTCCATGATTTTCTATGGGTGTGTTCCCATAGAGTTCCTCAAACCTAGAATAGATTTTAGGGGGGTCTAAGGAGGAGAAGAGTTGTTACAGATACTACTGAGAAAAAAATTCCAATTTTTTAAAGAGAAAAATACATTAGGTCAATTATGATATTATAAAAATACATGTGCATTGGAACAGGGCCTCTAAATCTGCTGTTCCTTAATAACTATTATTTGTTTTTTTTTCCACTTCTCAGTCTCTTCCCTCTCATCTCTAGCAGTGCTAGAATAAGCTGCCAAATTCTTAGAGATTTTTTCTAGTGATTTACTAGAGTGATTGAAATAGGATGTTATTTCCCAGGTGAAAACTGAAAGTGACCTGTTCAAGGTCTTCCACACATAATGGTATAGCATTACCAAAAATAGTGAAACTTTCCTTTGATCACATGAATATTACAATTTGCTGTTTGCAGGCAATTAAGCATTCAGACCTGGGAATAATACAGCATATCCCAAAAGTATTAGCGTGGTTTTAAGCTGTTAAATATGTCTATGTCTATGTCAAAAGACATAAATAAGTCCCATATATATATATTTATTTATTTATTTATTTATTTATTTATTTATTGGAGGGGGCAAGGCAGGGCAGTTGGGGGTGAGTGATTTGCCCAAGGTTACACGGCTAGTGTTAAGTGTCTGAGGTCAGATTTGAATTCAGGTCCTCCTGACTCCAGAATGCTCTATTCACTTTGTCACCTAGCTGCTCCTATTTACAAATTTGTAATACAGATGTCAGGGGAGATTATTCCCATTTCCAAAAGATTCCTTTAAATATGAATGCTAGTGCACATAAGTATTTGTTTACAGGTTATGAAATCCTTTACAATGAGAAATAAAGAAGCTTAAAGGTAGTGATGGAAGTCTTTGCATATTGAAGTGAAAATAGAAATGGAGATAAAGTATGTATAGGGTTATAACTTGAGTCAACAGGAATATTGGATTCCAATTTACTAAAATTTGATTTACATGTAACATTTTCTGGAAGACATCTATTGTGTAAAGCAAAATACATTTTTTACTACAAAGCAAAATCGAGAAGCTGCTTGTTTATGATAGCATAGCCTCACTTCTTCATTAGTGTGCAGTTTACAAAATGCTAATGGCTGTTTCAGATGGATCTCAGCCTCATCATTAGCATCCCAAAGTCCTTAATGAACTGGTATCCATGGGAATAGAATATTTTGCTTTAAATTTCTGATTAACTTAAAGTTAATCAGAAAACTCATCCTCACTCCCCCACCCCAACCCTTGTTACTGAAAATCTTTGCAAAATTTCTGAATCCATTTTTCTCTCTAATTAGCTAAAATTGAATCTTTGTTTTATAATTGAAGATCAGAAATGCCTGCAGGTTGCCATTGTGAACCTGAATTTCCACTGTACAATATTAGAAATGTAACAAGTGCAGGGCATTGAGCTGCTTGGTGTTAACAAGCTCAAAACATATTCCACATGCTGGAAGAATTTTATTTTTTAATGTTCCCGATACCATCCATTACTTAACTCAGTACTTGGCACATGGTAACCAAGTGATAAATGCTTATTGACTGACTGGTTGATTATTTGACCATTTCTTTTATGTGGGCACACATAAATCCTTCACATATTAAATGAAAAGCATTCTGCTTAATTGGGGACCTACATTACCTAGGACAGAGCTTTTTAAGGATTCTGTGGAATCCAGGCACCAACTATTGCCAAGGTCCAAACGTGCTGCAAATAGTCCTAAGCTGCAACATAGTGTGGCAGAAAGGGGACTGAATTTCGATTTGGAGTTAAACCTGGGTTGTAACCTACCCCTGTTATTTGCTGCATGATCTTGGACCATTTTAATTCATCTCTCGGGGGATTTAGGTTTTTTACCTGTAAAATCTTAAGACCAAGCCTTCTCCAACTCTGGTGAAAATTGGAACAATTGAGGACAATACAGATTTGGCTCAAGTATAGAGTCATTGGGGACCCTAAAACATTAAAACTTTTAGTTTTTAGTTTAGAACACATGCAATTGGGAAAAAAAAGCAAAAGCTGAGTTGTTTTAAGTGGGATGTTGAGAGTCAGAGACTAAACACAGTAGGACAGATAGGAATGGAAACTAGGATCCACAAAATCCAAATCAAAACTCCAGAGAATCTGGGTAGGAATACATGAAATTGGGTCACCATCAGACAGGTGGATAACAGGAGTTGCTAGATGGGGATATTCCACTGTCTTCTTTGAATAGAATGACTGACAAGTTCACCCTGACTTCTAAAAAGGACCATAGGTGTGGAAATCCAAGGCACTGATGCTTTTACTCTGTAGTGAATTTTTTGCTGTTAAATGAGATGTGTGGAATTTCTTGGTGTTAAAACTGTTTGGCCTTATCACCCATACAACCATGTAATTTCAGTTTTTGCAAAGAGATCAAAGTGAGTCTTGGGGGAAAAGTCATTTGCCTTCCTCAGAACTTTGCCCTACACATCTACTTTAAGATTAGAGGAAAATGATTCAAGTAGAGTGCAGCAAACTTTTGATTATCCATGTTCCTGGGCCAGTCATCATTCCAGGACCATCCAGCTGGAAACTTACATGAATGTCATGCTCACTTTCATGATTTGAGTGATTTACATAGGATGGCAGCTCCTTAAAACTTTTATTCAAGAAATTGACTAAAAATTATTTTTGAAAAGGGTAAAATATTGAGTGGCTGAGCTTTGAGGATGCCATGGTGGACATATCCATCTTAAGTATGACACATTTCCAAGTTCCCTGCTAGAATGAATTACTATGATTTAATGGCTCTTCTTTATATCCTAGGATAATTTACTTGTATGAACATCCTACTTATGGTATTCAGTTGGCATTTTCAAAGAATCAAAGCCTGTAGGGAATTAAATGGGCTGCATAAACTAGCAGCTTATTAATGAGGCTGCAAGTTCATAGAAAGATAATTAAGAGTTCATTCAGAGAAAGACCAAGTTGACTGGGAAAAATGTGGAGCCTTCAGGTCACAAATGAAAAGCCTTCCCTAAAATCAAGATACTTCTAGATAAAATAAAATCATTTGTCAGAAATATACTATCCAACAAGGATAATGATTTGCATGTTTCTTATGGTATTTATCACCAAACTCCAAAAGGAAGTTGTGGAACAAGAAGGGAATTAATTCAACTTTCTTTTGGTATAAAAATCCTATCTATAGGGTTCCCTCCAGAAAGTCTTTCTAAGCAGCATTTTGTCACAAGGAAGAAGGAAAGTAAGTTGACTTTATCCCATAGCCAAGACATGTGAAATCCTGAATCCAATGGATATTCATGGAATGGGACAAATACCATAGAGTTGCCTAATTTTACTTCTCTCTTTCTTCCCTTCTCCCACCCTATTCATCTCATGAAGGCCCCCTCACCCCTTTCCAAAGCTGGAAGCAGGGACTCTAAGTGAAGACTATTGCATAAAATACAATGTTTTTATGTACTAAATGTTTTTTCCTGATTTTTTTCTTTTTTTGAAATTCTTTGTTAAAATGGGTGGCTCTCTGGGAAGGGGGAGTTGAAAAGGATAACAGGGAAATAGATGAGATGAAAAAGCTATAAAGTTTATTTTTAAAAATTGTATTCATATGGAAAAGGAATAGCTCATCCATTGGGATGAAGAAAAGCAAATAGAATTCAAGCAAGCAACAATTGTTGCCCAGCTGGAAGTCATTTTAATGTGCCATGAAATGAAGTGACAGAGTTGCTTAGAGGCTAGGATGGGAAGATACTCATGAGGCTTTTGAAAAAAAGAGTTAAGAAAGAATTTGAGGAGACTGAAAAGGAATTACATGGATCACAGAGTTTGAAAGGACTTAGCGGACATCTAGTATAGAAGTATCAAATGTGGCCTAAATGTGGCCCAAAACTCTCCTGAGTGTGACTGGAACCAGATTAAAATGTAATTGGAAAATGTTTCTATATTTATTTATTTGGTTTTGAGAGGGCAATCAGGATTCAATGACTTGCCCAGGGTTACACAGCTAGTAAGTATCACTGCCGAATTTGAACTCAGGTCCTCTGATTCTAGGGTCAGTGCCCTATCTACTACATCACCTAGGTCCCCAATTGGGAAATATTTAACAAAGTAAAAATACAATAGAACATAGATAATGTACAATTTAGTGACACCCCTCCCCCTGCCACAACATCACTAATCTAGTCCATACCCCTTCATTTTACTAATAAGGAAATAGTGAAATAACTTACATTGACAAATGTTGAATCCATATCCTTAGACTCCCACTCTAACACAATGCAAGACTTTTTCTCCTCAGAATTTGCTGAACAAATAGTTTAGTTTTGGCCTGGATATGGAAGCAAGGCTAGGTTAGCAAAGACAATCTCATCCTTAAGGTTGAGACAAAAGAAGCTCACTGGTATGAAAAGGGATGAACTAGAGAGCACCAACAAGAGACTGAATAAGACTTTTAGGTCATCTAAACTGCTTAACTCTGTCATAATACTTCAAGTCATTCTTGACAGCACCCTGGTTATTATAATACTGTCCCCATCCCTACCTGGTTGCCATGACATCCTCTCCTTGATGTCCCACTGAGTTCTTTGTCTGTAGTCTGAAAGTCAAAGAATAGGAAATGTGGAATAATGGAAATAGCACTGAATTTGAAGTCAAAGGACTTGACTTTGAATTCCAGCTTTGCTACTTACTACTTGTGTGACCTTGGGTAAGTCACTAAACATCTGTGGAACCCAGTTTTTTCATGTAAAATAAAGAGATCGCACTAGCTGATCTCTAATAAAAGTGGAATAATGTGGTTAAATGGGAAAATAAGTTACATTAATTCTTAGAGCTTTAAATTTCTTATCTGTAAATGGGAATAATGGAGGATAATTCTGGTGCCACATAGTCAAAAGGTTGTTGTATAGAAGACAATTTGTAAATTTTAAATCCCTATAGAAATGTGTGTTATTCTAAGAACTCATGAAAGGTCAAATGAGGTAATGGAGGGCATCACAACTAATAGGGAGGCTGCTTGAACAAAGTAGAGCCTTTCATTGACCAAAATACCTTTCTAAAACCTAAAAACATTAAAAACCTGAAAAAGGAGTCTAAAATATCTTATAAAACAAATTGGGTTTTTGAAAATCATATTCATTTACACAGGGTGAATTGAGATGATTTTTAAAATGATAAATGGGCCAAGAACAGCCAAGAAGTAAAATTGTTCTTTAAGGCAGTCCACCATAGTGGGAAGATTTTTATGCCTGGAATCAGAAGGGATCTGGGTTCGAATCTCAGTTCTAACACTTGATAGGTGTGTGACTACGGATAAGTCACTTAATATCTATGATCCTCAGTTTCTTCATGTATATATAGGGATAGTAATATCTGTATTATGTGTGTGTGTGTGTGTGTGTGTGTGTGAGAGTGTGTATGTGTAAGTAATTATGGAGCATGCATGGGAATGGCACTGTAGGCACCATCTCAGAGAGTAGGCACAGAATTCCTTTAGGAACTTACAAGGATAGCTGGGGTTTAATGCTAAAGGTATTGGATGGCATTTTGAGGTGATGCAGCAAGCACTGGGCAGCTTCTTGGTCCTTCTCCATGTCATGGCCCAATTGTACAAAGGAAGATAAAATCAGAACTGAATCTAATGAGTGGGAAGCAGAACCTCATATTTACTTTTATTTTCCTTTATCAAATTATTAGTTGTTTGATGTATTGTAAATGACTACTAATAGCTTAGATATATTCCTTAAGAATTGTGTGTTCATATCCTCTGATCACTCATCATTTGACTATTCATGGATCTTATCCTTATACATTTGAATCAGCTCCCTAGATATGGTAGAAATGAGAACTTTATCAGGGAAAGATTTTTTTTAATATAGTTGAACCTTCTAATCTTAGCTGCATTGGCTTTATTTGTGCAAAAACTTCAATTTTATGTAATATTTTTTTTTGCTTGACTGAATATTTGTAACAAGTCCCCTCCTCTCCTCCCCCCCTTTTTTTCTGGAGAGAGGTGTATAGAAGAAAAACAATAAATGAAAATGAGTATTAACTTTAAAAAATGCTAAATTTGCCTCAGGGAAGATTATTCATTTAGCCAGAAGGAATGTTTCTCTCTGCAAATCTATATGGAATAACTGCCCTCAGGCTGTATTGTATTCTCCCTGTCTTTCAAGGTTTTAAGAATCTTCCAGTCACTCTCTGGAAGGGTGGGCCAAGGACTGGTGCCTCCTCCACCTTTAGAGAAAGGACAAACTGCATGGCAGCTAAATCCCTTCTTGGCTAGACCTTAGGCTACCTCTCAAGTATTTGTGTTTCTTCTGTAAAAATTGGTGACTGAGACAAACTAAAGCTTTAAATGAGCCAGAGAGCTTAAAATAAACCTAACCCTTCTCCTCAAAGTCCAGGCTTTACTAGCACTGAATCCAGTCTGCCTATGCATGGGTCTAGAGTTGAGAAAGGCACCTTAGTGAAAAGAGAGAGGACAAGTATTCCAGCCTCTCAGGCTCTAGTGGGAACTATATTATATACACTGCAGCTGCCAGTGGTACAAGCAAATTTTTATCTAGTTTCTCCAATAAAGGTCTTATTTCCAGGATATCTAGAGAACTGATTCAAATTTATACATGCAACTACATTGTATAATATATTATTAGATACAATATAGAATGAAACATATTATTATATTATATGTGCAATATATACATACATACATGCATATATATATATATATATAATGCAATAAACACACACACTTATTTAGTTATTTTAGTCATGTCCAACTCTTAAGGACCCCAACTGGTGTTTTCTTGGCAAAGATACTGCAGTGGTTTGCTATTTCCTTCTCCAGCTCATTTTACAGATGAGGAAACTGAGTTAAACAGGGTTTTACACACACACCATATACATTTATATGGAGCACTTTGTAAAGTTTAATACACTATATAAATCAGTTATTATTTCATTTGTTCTGGGCCTCCTTGTTTTCAACTAATAATCTATTAACATGTATATTTCTTCTTCCCTCCCTCATTCTCCTCCCTCCTTTATATTCTTCCCTTACTTCCTTCCATCCTCCTTTCTCTCCTTCCTTCCTTCCTTTCCTCCTTCTTTGCTTCCTTCTTTCCTTTATTTCCTCCTTTCTTTCTTCTCTACTTCCTTCTCTTTTCTTCATTTCTTCCTTCCTTCCTTCTTTCTCTCTTTTTTTCTCTTTCTTTTTCCTTCTCTCTCTCTCTCTCTCTCTCTCTCTCTCTCTCTCTCTCTCTCTCTTTCCTCCTTTATTTTTATTTCTTACTTTCTTGCTTGCTTACTCTCTTGTTTGCATGCTTATTCAGCATAAAGACATTTAAATTTCACCTCAATTATTTGATGTGTAAAATGGGAACAATAATATTTGTATACCTCCCTCACAGGTTGTTGTGAGGCAGGGCTTTGTAAATATTAGTGCTACTAAAATGTGAATCACTATAATTATTATTACTTTTCAGCTTTTTCCTTTACTGGTCCTGCCCATAGAATTTTGGGACTGAACCCTCCACTCCTGACAACTCATGTTGACAGCTAAGCAAAGCTTCAATGCAACAATTTTCCAATGCATCTCTGAAGTCAGGGATATGAGTATTTAGTCTAATAATGCATGTCATAGCTCATCTACACCGGCCTATTCTCTTATCCATGTCTTTCTAAAAAGTTTTCCACTGGGAGTCTACCCAATATCTCAGAGACTTTCAGTTCTCTTGATATAATGTGCATACCAATGGATCACAATGGATCATTTGCCATGTGACTTGCTCATCAGTTTTTCCTGGTTGTATATGTCTTTGCTACCATACTTTATATCACATCTCCTGCCTAATTACTTGATCTCAATGTTTTGCAGACTTCCCAAATCACCTTGTACATTCCTCCATTACCCTTTGGTTAGTCCTCAACTTCACTTCTTCAGAGATTATAGTTTTATATCACTTACAACCAGACAACAGCACCTGAGTTGGGTTAACCTTTCTAAATATCTGGAACTACTGTGTAAATTTATTTTTTTTTAATATACTGCGTGCTGTCTGTTTTTATTTCACCCATTAAGACTCTCACTTTATGATGCTAGATGCAATGATCTTAAAAAGGCAGTCAGACAGGACTCATGTTGTGTCCTCGTGATTCTAGACTAACTATAGAGGCAGTCTGGAGGGAAAATTTATTTCTAAAATTGCCTTTTGAATTTATGATTCTCTATTTTCTTTCATGGGGAACATTATTCTTAGGAACTCTGCATGTTCCACATTTTTATCTAACCAAGGTACTTCTGCTTAGAAAAAATATGACTATGTATGCTGTTATTAAATTGTATTACCCACCCCCCTTTTTCCTGGTAGATGCCTATAACGGACCACACTTAAACAGTATTGGCTACTAGTCCCTTGGGAAAACAGAGCTAGATGAGAAGAAAACATGAGCTCAAGTCTACCCAGATTTAATGTAGGCCAGCAGAATTTTGAATCATTTCTATTTCATTTCAAATTTAAACATTTTCAAAGAGCTCACCTTTACTTAGGATGATGATAGATATTGTATGGCATAGTCACATGGATATGTGGTCATTTTGTGGAATTTAATCTATTCTGAGTGGGAAAGGGGTTACAACAGGTATAACCTCAAGTTTTGAAGTGACCATACCATCTGTCATTTCTAAAAATTTTAACTAAAGACATTTTGCAACTAAGCCAGCAATAAGGGTTTCTATAGATGGGCACTTTCTAAAATTCACATAAGGAATGATGAACATCATCAGCAGCAGTATTTATATATGACTTTAATATTTGTTACTGGTTTTTGTTTTGTTTTGTTTTAATATATTCCATTCCATTTAATCATATAGCAGGTAGGTACTATTACTATCCTCATTTAAAATTTTGTTTTGCCTTTTTTTTTTTTTGGAGGGGCAATTGGGGTTAAGTGACTTGCACAAGGTCACACTGCTAGTTTTTGTGTTAAGTGTCAGAGGCCAGATTTGAACTCAGGTCCTCCTGACTCCAGGGCCAGTGCTCTATTCACTGTGCCACCTAGCTGCCCCAAATGTCTAATTTTTTTTTGTTTGTTTGTTTGTTTTTTTGGAGGGGGAAGGAAGGGCAATTGGCGTTAAGTGACTTGCGCAAGGTCACAATCTAGTTTTATGTTAAGTGTCTGAGGCCATATTTAAACTCAGGTCCTTCTGACTTCAGGGCCAGTGCTCTATTCACTGTGCCACCTAACCACCCTCTATCCTCATTTTAAAGGTGAGGAAACAGACTGAGAGGTTGTTACTTGCACATAGCCACAAAGCTAGTAAATGCCTAAAGCAATATTTGAACTAAGGGGAGCATACATACATTATAGACCTATCTATCTATCTATCTATCTATCTATCTATCTATCTATCTATCTATTTCCCTATCAATCTTTCTAATCTGTATGTATGTATATATGTAGGTATGCATGAGCATATATGTTCAGACATGCACACGTATATGTCCAATGTAGCAATTTGTCTTGAGTGTATTTATAATACATTTTGTTTTTCCTATTTTCTTAAAGGAAGAGAGGGAGAGGGAGGAGGGAAGGAATGCATACCTGAAAATAAAATTGTATTTTAAAAAATTAAGGGGTTGGACAAGGCTCCTAATTTCCATTCTATCCCTAAATCCTAATCTATATTTACCTATCTATATCTCCATATCTGTCTATCTGTCTGCCTATCTATCTATCTATCTATCTATCTATCTATCTATCTATGTATCCATCTATCCTTATGTCTAAAATCCCTTTCAGCTTTAAATGATATTCAGTGACTTAGCTTGATAACCTCTGAGAAACTAGTTCATAGTAAGGTGTCAGTCACTGATAGTTTAATAAAATGACTTTGGGAAATCATTTTTAATGATTCAATTCAAATGAATGAATCTATAATAATAATTTCTGTCAGCATGATAATGAAGATATTTTGAGGTAGGAAGGTCTTAAGGTATCACCTGAATTCATACTGTATAGGTATCTTTCTACTCTGACTCAGTATAATGCCTATACTGTTATAGAAACAAAAACAAAAACATTTGAAAGGGATTATATATGTCCATAGCCATAAGGAGTATAAGAAAAATAAATCACATTCAGAAATAAGTAACCTTGTCAAAATTCTGAGGAATATTATGAAATCCATAAAAGAGCATATTTTTCTTTGTAATCTCATTGCATTTTGTTTTTTAATTGTTATTCCTGCTATTCTCTCAGTTGCTAAATATTTTAAAATCTGTTATTTAAGTGAATATGATGTCTAAAATAAAATAAATATGATGTCTACATTAACCCTAAATGTTATTCTCTCAGAGGCTTGAGGTCTATTTTAAAGTCTGCTCTGATTTTTAGATTCTCTGTCTTTCAGTGGAATTGTCAGATTAAAGACACAAGGACCATTAACAATGCAGACAACACAGTCCATTATAGCTGATAGCAACAATTTTGTTAAATGTTTTTTCCTCAATCATTGAGAAATAGAAAATAGTCTTAAGCAGTTAGTGCACTTACTATATCAGGCAGGGTAAGAACACTAGGATGTGGCAGGGTATTTTGATAATTTTCTTTATTCATGGGGTCTTTGGGACTTTATAATTTGGTTCTAACTTCTCTCTCCAGTCTTATCTTAATCAATTACTTCTCTAAGAGAGCCCTCTAGTCTAGCCAAACTGGTCTATTCAATGTCTTTAAAACACAGTTGATATTATTTGTATCTGTACTCCTGTTCACATCAGTCTTGAGGCCTGGAATGCCCATAAAATCTCTTCAAATTCAAACCAGATTTCAAGAACCAGATCAAAGAACCTTTATCTGTAAGTTTTCCCTGATCGGTCAAGCCCAGTCCGAAGTAATCTTTTCTTCTTCAATATGCCTCTACTTGCTTATTGTAACTACCTTTTATTTATCAAAATTTATTGAAAGAAGCAAATAGATTTGTGGGAAGGAAAACCTTGCTTAAATCTTGTGTTTCATACTGACTAACTGTATGACCCTAGACAAGTCACTTTACTTCTATATTCTCATTTTCTTGGAACTTAGAACTTTGCTTAATGATGATGCCCATAATCCCATATATAAATGTATTTTTTATCAACTAGTTTATAGGTTCATAGAGCATAAAGGATACACCTTTTAAAATGACTTGCATGTCATATTTGTTTAATAAATAATAATTGATTGGTTATAACAGGAAGGATATCAGTACATCTGAGTGTCTCAATGACCTTAGTATACATAAATGTTAAGACTTAGAGTCCAGATTCAAGCTAATATTGAAGGTATCCAATATATAAATGTCTGTAGTAGAGACATTGTCTTTCCTATCTGTGAATATTAATTTCTGTTGATCTCTAGTTGACTTAGAGACGTTGTAATAACCTATTAAACTGACCATTACTTCCATAAAAACAGTTGTTACTTTTTATTTCTCTAAAGACTTTGTTTTCCATCAATCCATAGCACTGTTCCATGCACTATGGAAGGGTGGGGTAGGTGGGATGGGTGAGATGAAGTATGAAACACCTCTGCCCTTAAACTATTTATAATATAATTGAAAATAAATGTATATGGAAGAAAATATGTCTGATAATAAAAGTGGATTGTTCTTGCCACTATTTGAGGGTTGAGGCAAGTACTAAAAGTGTTCCCTAAACAATGAAAGAGAAAAACAAATTATGGTTGTCTGACATTCGTAGTTCAGAAAGATTTCATGGAGTAAGTCGGATTTAACTAGACTGAAAGAAGAGTGGAATTTAAATGGGCAGAGAAAAATAAAGAGGTTGTTATGGGGAGAGGCATAGAGATATGAAGGTAGTTGGTATATTTGAGGGACTGTAATTGGGGTTAACTGAACTAATCTATTTCCTCCCCTTTTCCTTATGACCTTTTGTTCTTATTTCTGTGCCTTTCTATATTTGATTAATCCACATCTCCTTGTCCCCAACAAACCTGACCAAACTCATTTTGATGGGTGAGTCCATGGGAGTTTATTTTCCTATATGGTAGTGTTTCAACTCACATATATTTAATTCGTACTATAACAATTAACACTATGAATGATCTGCCCTGTTAAAGTAAATTGTTGTTTCCTATGTGGCTGAGTTTTAGTCTCCCAATAGATTTTAAGTTCTTGAGGACAAGAGCCTTTAATAAAATACAATGCATGTTAAACACCTATGTGAAAGGCACTAGGGATTCAAATATGAGTAACGATGCAGTCCCTGTTCTTAGAGAGACACATTCTGACAGGCAAGGGGTATAATGTGAATAATGCTGTCTTGGCAATGTCTGCTCCAGGTGTTGTCAAGGAGACCAGGACATTAGTGATGGAAGGCTGCTGGTTTCAGATAGAGCTTTCAAAATTTTCACCTCCGAGATCCTCAGGGAGTTGTGCCCTCTTGATGGGACTGGTAGCAGAGATGGCTGATGTCAATTATAAGCTAGTCCCTCCTTTTCTTTGGATATGCTGGGAAGAAAAGCTTGGATGCCTCTAGGAGAACATAGTAACTAGAGGAATCCAGAAAGGGGAAACACAGAGACACAACTGCCACGGAGGAAACCAGGGAAACATATCAGTATATGCTAAAAACCACTTAGGTTGCAGGTAGAGACCAGTTCATTTGCTTTCTTTTCTTTTCCTCCCTATGTCTGAAGTGGGTGGAGAAACATGTTTCTGAACTAGATTGTTTGTTTTGCTTTGGGCAGGAGAGGGGGGATGTGGGACAGGCTTATATTTGTTCTTAAAAGTTTATTTACCTTTTTATGGTTACACATTTACCTTGTGTCTTAAGTCACCAAATGTGATAAAAAGCAATTAACCACCCACGTTCCTAAATGGTATGCTTTATTTTTCAATACAGTGGAGAGAGGTGATTAGAAAGTGCAGAAAGAAAGAGCATTTTCCATCACATGATCTCTAATTCGGGGCTTGGAGTAAAAGATAAATTTTGTGACTCGTTTTTATAACTTCCTAAGACATAAGTGAGACTTTGACTGGGATTCCTCTGGACAGTTAATAAAACAATGTCTGTGGCAATAATTGAGGGCTGGAATTAAGATGGGCATCTGTCATCTTTGTTGGGATTAGCTTGTGGAAAATCGTATCTCCTACCTGTGCTCACTTTCATCATTGGTAACATGATAATAATAACATCTATAGCACTGAATCTTGGAGGATTGTTATAAAGTTCAGATGGGATTATTCTACCTATATATCTATTCATCCATCCATCTATCCACCTATCACCTATCTATCTATCTATCTATCTATCAATTTATCTATCCACCTATCATCTATCTATCCACACATATGTGTACACACACACAGACACACACACACACACATATATATATATATATATATATATATATATAGAGAGAGAGAGAGAGAGAGAGAGAGAGAGAGAGACATACACACACACACACCTCTGTATATGTGTATACTTTGCAAAATTTAAAGTGCTATATAAATATTAATAGTATTGGTATAGTAATACAGATCTCTGAACATATTAGGGACTTAAACGTTGTCCACTGTCAATGAATTTACTATTTATTCAGAAGTATATGAGGAAGAATGTAGTGTGGCTAAGAACAATATTATTACATTTTATATATAACTCTAGAGAGTCACAGGCTCATATTAATGAAGCAAAATATCTGTTACAATGAATCAATAGGTAAAAAACTTAAAAGTTATGATACCAGGCTTTCAAACATCTCACTAGGAGGCTTTCTGAGACTTTACTAGGAAACGTACTACACAAAAAGTACAGAGAATGTCACTCTTCCAGGGATGATGAAGCAAATGTGTCTTTCCTTTTTTCATTTTGTGATGTACTTGAGAAATGCCTGGAAAAATAAGACTTTTCTGGAGATACACACCTCAGTCTCACTAGAGGCAGTGTTAATCACACTGCCGACAAAGCTCTCAGTGGGCACCTTCCCTAAGTCAGCCACAAGTCCAGAGCCAGGCTGCTTATTGCAGGTGCAGCATTCTGAGATTTTTGAAGTGGACCCCAGAAACTTTTTCCTAGTACTTTATTCTGGATTTAGGAAAACAAATGCAACATCTTGCACAGATTTCTTTAGGTGGTTATCCAATTCCTCTTCTTTTTGGATAGGAACAGAAAACTTGCAGATGTACAAAAGGAACCAAAACAAAAGGAATCAAAAAGCAAACATTTATAAAACAACCACTTTGTGTGCACTTGACCTC
Organism: Gymnobelideus leadbeateri; assembly: GCA_011680675.1. Lineage (NCBI taxonomy): Eukaryota > Metazoa > Chordata > Mammalia > Diprotodontia > Petauridae > Gymnobelideus > Gymnobelideus leadbeateri. The sequence goes on along the minus strand of WOXC01003771.1, from coordinate 495,170 downwards.
ATAGTAGGTGCTAAATGAGCACAAGAAGAATGTAGCTGGGGAGAAAGAATTTAGCACACAAGAGTGATGTAAGACATGATATAGGTAAGGGCTAGACTATGTAATGCATGGTTTAGACCCGAAGATCTATCAGAATTCATAGGATCATAGGTCTTAGAGCCCTAAGGGAGCTTAGGAAACTTGCCCTATCCTCTCATTTTTAAGATAAGGAAGCTGTTTCAGAGAAGTTAAGAGACTTGTGCAAGGTTGCAAAAGAGAGAATCAGAGAATTGCTGAATGTGACATGGAAGAGATTTTAAAGCATGACCAATCATTTCTTCAACAAGAATTCTTTCTCAACATGCCCAATGAGTGCTCATCCTGCCTTTGCTTAAATACGTCTCATTAGAGGGACCACATTACCTCCCAAGGCTTCTCAATTAACTTTTGTATTATTCTAATTTTTAAGATGTTTTTATTAAAATCAATCAGAACTCTGCCTCTGCTACTTTTCCTATTGTTTATACTTATGCCTTTTGAGGCCTAAGAGAACAAGTTTAATTCTGCTTTCTCTGAATAGTTTTTCAACTATTTGAAGATATTAAGCAACAGTGTCTGGATTTGAACTCAAATCTTCTTGCCTCCAAATCTATTGCTCATTACAATTCACCAGAGATTATGTTTTTACCAAAATTAGGGTAATTTTCATGGAGGAGCCAGAAACAGTGAAATCCTGAAGAAAATTCATAATATGAATATGCAGTCATAGCATAGTTGATTTAAAGTTAGAAGAGGACTCATAGATCATCTAGTCCAGGAGTGGGGAACCTTTGGCCTCAAGGCCACCCCTTTAACTGAGTTCAAACTTCATAGAATAAATCCCTTGAACAAAAGGATTTGTTCTGTAAAACTTGAACTCAGTCAAAATGTTGCACCCAAGGACCTAGAAGACCACATGCGGCCTTGAGGCTACAGGTTCCCTACCCCTGATGCAGACCAATGCTTTTTTTTTTTTTTAACAAATTGGGGAACTGAAACTAGGAGAAGTGAAGTGGTTTGTGCCAGTTTACAGATATGAGAACTGGATGAAGATCCTCTGAACCAAAATCCAATGCTCCTTTCACTATGACACATGTCATCTCTATTTTGGGAAAACATGAGAAAAGATGGAGTCAAGAATGAAGATGTGGTGTGGCAGCTAAGGAGACCTGATGGAGAAGCAATTTCTTCAATCTTACACATAGCAGATACTCAATAAATGTATGCTGCAATGAAATGGATTGAGCCTTTTTTTCCCCTGGAGTCACTCCATAGGAACATTTCCCAGTGAACCCAGTCTGTTCTGGCAACTTTTTGTCCCCTTTAATGTTTGAGCTCTTAACTTTGTAATAAGAAGTAGCAGTTTTATTGATAGATGTGGAATTCCATCAATGGAAATAACGTAATTTTGCATGTAACAATGTGATAAGATTTTGTCTGCTAAGAAATATCACATATATTCTTAATTCATTCAAGTGAAAACCCTAGACTTAAACTAAAAATGAAACAACATGGTTGAATTGTAGTACCATGGGAAGCTAAAGCTAGATTAGATCTTTGGGAACATCTAACCCTATCTTCTAAATTTACAAATGTGGAAACTGAGGCCTAGAAGGGTTGAGCGCTTTGCACAGTGATTTTCCAAATTCACAAAATAAGCAACAAAACCGAATGTGTTAGTTATTCAATTTAATCCATTTCAACTAATAATTATAGTGTCTACTCTGTGTCAGGCACTATGATGGGCACTGGCAATTGAGAAACAAAAATGAAACAGCCCATATCTTCAAGAAGGGTACATTTTGTACACATTTTCTGGATGGAGACATCTAGTGATGTAATTGGTCTATTCTGCAGTGCCTCATGACTTAGCTGAAATAGACCCTATACGTAGTAGATTTTCATAAATTCTTGCTGGGTGATTGGTTTAATTATTACTGAAAAGAGAAAAAAAGTTCTGGTTGAATCCACTAAGAATAATGCATAAATATTTATGAAAGGATCAGAGAGATGTTGGAAGAGTGTCCATTCTTGCAATGATATTGTATTGTCCATTAAAAGACATATGACATATCTGTCTGCTTCCTGATAAAGTTGTATCTAAACAATAACAGCAAGAATGATATCAATAACAATACTATTTACATATCAATCCATGCAATTATTATTATGTGACATTATAAATAATGATGAAGGAACATTAGGATATGCTATGCCTGAGAGTCCAGGGATTTTAATGAGACGTAAGGAAGTATATAGTTAAGGTCAGAAAAGATGATGAATCAGTAGACTAGTAAATCAAAATGAAGCTGGGAAGATTGAATCATAATCAAAGTTCAGAATAAGCAATAAGTGAAGCCCAGGGAGTCAGGGAAGTCGTAAGAGAAAAGGCAATTCTGAAGGGTCAAATCAAGAAGCAACTAGGGGCCAGAAAGAATGTGAAGCAGTGGCCCCAGAGAGGAGAAACAATTAAGTGATCCATGGATCCATTAAAAAAGAAGTTTTTTGCCCTCTGACTTTTTGTTGTTGCTGTTGTTCCAAATGGGACAAGGACAAAGGTGCTGAGATCACTCTGTATTTCTTACATATGTCCTTGAACATTTTCTTGTAAGGAAATTCTCTTTTGCTCTGACCAATGCTTGTCTCCCAACTCTCCTTTGTACCTACCATGCCTGTTTCCATGTATGAAACATTGTTCAAAACGTTCCATCTTTTTGAAATATCTCTTCTGACCATCCAAGTCCTACCTTTCTACAAGCCCAGATAAAACCCAACGTTTTATGACATTTTTTTCTAACTAGTCATTACTGATCCCACTCTTTTCTATTTTTTATAGGATTCTACACATCATTAATAGATTAGGCCCATACATTATTACATATTGTTAATTAACTATATATGCATACATATATGTATATATAATATATAAAATGTCTCTCTTCCTCCTCTCTCTCACCCCTCTCTTTCCAAACACGCAGAACACAAACACAAATATTCTAAACACATATATAAACACCTATATATGTAAAAATATATCACTCTGTGTATGTATATATGTATATACACATGTATACATATATGTCTATATAAATATATGTAGAGTTATATCTCTATGTGTGTATGTGTGCAATATATATATATATGGAAAAAAGGATGTGTGTGTTTGTGTATTAAGCGGCCGTATGTAAGAGAGATACAGAGACAGAGATACAGAGACAGAGATCTGAGTAGCACTATGAATAGAGAGGGCTCTAGGCATGTCGTCAGGATGACCTGAATTCAAATCTGATCTCAGACATTTAGCTATATAATGTTGGACAAGTCATTTAACTTTTATCTCCTTCAGTTTCCTCAACTGTTAAAAATGGAGATATTATTAGCATATACCTTATAGGGCTATTTTGAAGCTTAAGTGAGATAATACTTGTAAAGTACTTCCTACAATGCATGACACATATTAGATGCTTAATAAATGCTTATTCTATATTTTAATAACACAATGGGTATTTAATTTTTGAGCATTTATATATTCTACTTCTTTATATTTCTCACAGTACCCTGAACACAGTTGCCATTCAATAAATATTTCTTAATTGGGGGCAGCTAGTTGTCAGAGTGAATAGAACATTGGCCCTGGAGTCAGGAGGACCTGAGTTCAAATTCTGCCTCAGACACTTAACACTTACTAGCTATGTGGCCTTCCCTGCCCCCCTAAAAAAGCAAAAAAAAAAATTTTTTTTTCTTAATTGATCTTAAAATCCTAGAATGTTAGAGCAATGTAGTGAATTAGAGATTATTGTCTATCTGCTCGTAGTAACATTGATCACAGAATCATTGCTTTAGAGTTGGAAGGGATCTTCAATGCCCTTGAGTCCAAGCCCCTCATTTTGCCACTAGTGGACATGTGTGGTAGGATTAAAATCCAGTTCTTTCTCATTCCAAATTTAACATTTTATACCCTCCCACATCCTACTACTTGATCAATATTGGTTGATCAATTGATCTTAGAATCATTGAAAGTTAAAGCTGGAAGGAAACTTACAGATCATCTCTATAACTAGATGATAGGCTCCTAGGTAGCTGACTTTTATATCCCACTGATTTTATTGCTAAAGAGGCAGGCTCTCATGAGGGTGAAGTGACTGACCTAAGTTCTCCCCAAAAGTTAGTGACAAAATTGTGACTAGAACACATCTTGATATGCTTATTACTTAGTGCAGTGCCATTTCTTATATGTCACAGCCCTTACATTGCTTTAGTAGGTCATTTTAGCATGTAATAATCAATAGCACAAGTTTTAAGGAATCATGGGTGGGGGAGGAGTCAAGATGGCAGAGTAGAAACAGGACACCCATGCTGCTCCCACTTACACCTCCTCCAATACATGAAAAAATTACTCTAAACAAACTTTGGAGCTACAAAACCCACAACATGACAGAGAAAAGCTAACTTCCCACTGAAGACAGTCTGGCAGCTGTAATAGAAATGCAAATTTAAAGATCTTCCCTGCCCCTAGGCCCTTTGATAGGCTTAAGAGAGACTGAGAACGCTCCTTGATTTGAAAATATACTCTGGGGGGCGGAGCCAAGATGGTGGAGTAGAAACAGCTCATCCAAGCCTCTCTGCCCCCAGATTCTCCACAAACTATGTAAAAAAGGACTCTGAAAAACTTCTGGAGCCCCAGCACCCACAGAATGACACAGAGAAGCTAACCTCCCACTGAGGACAGCCCAGCACCCTGCAGGAAGGACCAGCGCAGCGGTCTGGGAGCCGGCAGCGCGCAAAGCGAAGAAGCCGAGCCGAGCCAAGCCCAGCTCCACATGAACCGAGGTTTTAGCCCCAGGGCAGCAGGGCCAGCAGCCAGCTGGAGGAACCCCAGAACACCAGGAACTGTGGCAACCCCAGAATTATCAACATAGACTTGCCTAGGACAAAGTAAGAGGTTAGTGTCCTATGGACTTTGGGACCTGTATTTGGGGAATGCGTCAGCTCCCTCCCCTGGGGGCTAGAAGCCGCTGAGGAGACACGCCATTTTGTAGTTTTCACAGGCATTTCTGGCTCCCAGCCTACAAATTGTGGGGAGATCCAGCGATCAGTCTTGGGGGGTAATCGCTCTTGCTTTAACCTCCCTGGATCTGGATTGTGATCTAGGGTGGAAGTCGTGGGTGGGTTTACAGCTTGCCAGAAACGGAAGTTGCCCCCCACATGTTCAGGATGAAAATTCCTCTATCTGGCCTTAAAGCCATAGTGTGGCAACAAGCCCAAAAGTCAAGCAATTAAGTGGCAACATGCCAAGGCAAAGGAAACAGAAAAATGCAACCCTAGACTCCTATTTTGGGGGCATAGAGCAGGAAAAGGACTGTGAGGTCAGAAGTCCTGCTCCAAAAGCCCCAGGGAAAACATGAGTGGGTTGTAGGCCATAGAGGACCTTAAGAAGGACTTTAAAAATCAAATAAGAGAAGTGGAGGAAAAATTGGAAAGAGAAATGAGAAGGATGCAGGAAAAGTATGAAATGAGGGTCAACAGCCTGACTGAGGAAAACAACACCTTAAAAAATAGACTAACTCAAATGGCAAAGGAGGCCCAAAAGGGCAATGAGGAGGAGAATGCCTTAAAAAGTCGAATTTGCCAGATGGAAAAAGAATCTCAGAAGTTCACTGAGGAGATTCATTCCTTCAGAGTTAGACTGGAGCAAATGGAAGCTAGTGACTTTATGAGAAATCAAGATGCTGTTAAGCAGATCCAAACAAATGAAAGAGTAGAAGGCAATGTGAAATATCTCCTGGGAAAAACCACTGACCTGGAAAATAGATCCAGGAGAGACAATTTAAAAATTATTGGACTACCTGAAAGCCATGATCAAGGAAAGAACCTAGAAATCACCCTTCAAGAAATTCTCAAGGAAAACTGCCCTGATGTTTTAGATCCAGAGGGCAAAATAGAGGTTGAAAGAATCCACAGATCACCTCTGAAAAAGATCCCAAAAAGAAAACTCCCAGGAATATTATAGCCAGGTTCCAGAATCCCCAGATTAAGGAGAAAATACTCCAAGCAGCCAGGAAGAAACAATTTCAATATTGTGGAAACACAATCAGAATAGCACAGGACCTGGCAGCTTCTACACTGAGGGATCAAAGGGCATGGAATATGATATTCCAGAGGGCAAAAGAGCTGGGACTGAACTCAAGGGTCACCTACCCAGCAAAACTGAGTATTTTGTTTCAGGGGAAAATATGGTCATTCAGTGGAATAGAGGACTTTCAAGCATTCTTGAGGAAAAAACCAGAGTTGAATAGAAAATTTGACATTCAGATGCAAGAAGTAAGAGATGCCTGAGAAGGTAATCAGGGAAAAGAAATCAAAAGGAACTTATCAAAGTTGAACTATTTACATTCCTATATGGAAAAGCAATATCTGTGACTGATGATATCTTTCTCACTATGAAAATAATGGAAGAAGGGTGTGTGGTCATATGAATACATATGTGAATGTGTGTGTATATGGTTACAGTTATATATGGATAGAGGGCATAGGTTGATTTTGTTGGGAAGGGAGAATACTCAAGGGATGAAATTATGAGGTGAGAGAGGAAAGTGGCAAGAGGAGATGGGAGAGACATGGTAGGGTAAACTATCTCATGTAGGGGGGGAAGTGGTTGCAAAGGAGGGGGAGAATAAGGAAGGCTAAAAAGGCAAAACCACATTCACATTGAATTTGGTTCAGGGAGAAAATGACATACATACTAAATGGGATATCTCAACCTGCAGCAGGATAGGGGGAAGAGGGATGAGAGGAGGGATGATGGATGGGAGGGCATCCTTGGGGTGAGGGGAGGTTGGAAGTACCCACTATAGAAGAGGGACAGGATCATGTAGGGAATGGACCAGGTGGGGGGGGTGGGATGAGTGGGAGGGAATTATAAGCAGCCTTGTACAATATATCTACCATGATAATGTTTTGCATAGCTAGACATGTACAGCATATACTGAATTACTTATATCCCAAGAAGGAATGGGTGACAAGGGAGGAATTAAATGGATCTGAAATTCGAGGTCGTAACATTAAATGTTTCAAATATATATATAAATACTATCATTAATACTCTTTTGCCTATAATTGGGAGATAAGATGTGCAGGCATTGGGACACAAAGATTCATCTTCTTCTAATGGAAAAGTCGATGGGGGTATGGGAGAAGGTATGGGAGAGAGCAGATTGGAGGAAGCGATATCTTGTGGGACTGCTATTCTGGGAGGTTGGGTAGGGGAATAATGGGGGGAAAATGATTGTAACTCAAAATCTGGCGGAAATGAATGATGTAAAACAGAAGTTAATAAAGTATTTGTTTAAAAAAAAATCTCCAAACAAAACATCTCTGGTTTAATGGGGGGAAAAATCTACCTGCCAACCTTTTTAAATAAAAAATAAACACCAAATTATTGTTCCCAAAAAAAAAAAAAAAAAAGAAAATATACTCTGCCCCCTAAAAGGCTGAATGTGATCACATGGAGCCTGTGGCAGGAGGCTTGGTTTTCAGAAATGCTTACACCTTGATGCTATGTGATTGAGCAGTGGGTCAAAACGTCCAGAGGACCCAAGAGAAGGCTATATAATCCCTGAAGTGAGGTTTTGCTTTGGGGCTCACTTTGAGAAGCGTTGTGTGATTTGACCAGATGAGGCTCTGGGCAGTTGTTGAGAGCCCCCTGTCTTTGAAAACCTAGATGTTGATGCTTCCCTCTTTGGTAACTGTGATTTGGTATTGATGTAATGGTTGGGCAGTTTGGAAGCCTGTCTGCTTGATCTGTTTGTTTCTCTATCTTGTAAGTTCTGTCTGTATACTTTGAAGTTCAGGATGCTGACCTTTTTCCCCTGAACTAGGTAAATGATATATGTTTGATTGATTAAAGTAAGCATGCTAACCCATTTTGAGTTGCTTTCCTTTAGAAAGGCAGATCTAAGAACCTGTGTTGGCAGCCACCCTGGGGATGTTGGGGTGCTTGCTGCTACACAGGCCAGTAGGAAGGGGCCAGCACAGCATTCTGGGAGCCAATCCCAGCCCCACATAAGCCAGAAGTTCTAGCCTCAGGGTGGCCACAAACAGCATCCAGTTGGAGGGACTTCAGATCACCAGCAGCTGTAGCACTTTCCAGAATTATCAACCCATAGATGCTAAGGACAAAATGAGAGGTCAGTGCAGTGTAGACTTTGGGAACTGGGAGTTTAGAAGTACAATCTGGCCTTCCCTTCTGGAGGGAGAAGTGGCTGAGGCACCAAGGCCATGCAGTTGCTGCTGTGTCGCTGCTTCAGAGCTCCTGGCCTGCAGATTGTAAGGGGATCAAACAACCGGTCTGAGGGGGTAATTGCTCTTGTTTTAACCTGCTTGGGTCTGGTGGAGGTCCTGGGTTGCGCGACCAGTTTGACAGAGCATGTGGAGGCTTCAGAAAGGGCAGCCAACTAATAGCTCCAGCAGCTGAGAAAACCCAAGCAATTGGGACAAAGCTCTTCTCTTTGGTAGTAGAATTCTACTGTGGCAAAAAGCTCAAAAGTCAAGTAATTGAGTGGCAACATGAGCAAGCAAAGGAAGCAAAGCAAAAAGAGCAATCTGACTAGACTACTATTTTGAGGACAAAAAGGATCAAAGCATGGAACAGGAGGAAGACAGCAAAGTCAGAACTCCTACACCAAAAGCTTTCAAGAAACATATGAGCTGCTTAGAGGCTTTAGAGGAGCTTAAGAAGGATTTTGAAAACCAAATAAGAGAAGTGGAGGAAAAATTGGGAAAAGAAATGAGAATGATGCAAGAAAATTATGAAATGAGAGTCAACAACCTGACAAAAGAAAATAATACCTTAAAATAGACTAACTCAAAAGAGGCTCAAAAAGACAATGAGGAGACAAATGCCTTAAAAAGCTGAATTTTCCAGATGGAAAAAAGGATCTCAAAAGCTCACTGAAGAGATTCATTCCTTCAGAATTAGATCGGAGCAAATGAAAGCTAGTGACTTTATAAGAAATCAACATGCTATAAAACAAATGAAAAAATAGAAGGCAATATGAAATATCTCATTGGAAAAACCACCTACCTGGAAAATGGATCCAGGAGAAATAATTTAAAAATTATTGGACTATCTGAAAGCCATGACAAAAAAAAAGAACATAGGAATCATCCTTCAAGAAATCCTTAAGGAGAATTGCCCTGATGTTTTAGAACCAGAGGGCAAAATAGAAGTTGATTTAATCTACCTATCACCTCCTGAAAAAGATCCCCAAAAGAAAACTCCTAGGAATATTATAGCCTGGTTCTGGAGTTCCCAGATCAAGGAGGAAATATAACTAGCAGCCAGGAAGAAATAATTTGAATATTGTGGAAATTTAATCAGGATAACACAGGATCTGGCAGCTTCCACACTGAGGGATCAAAGGTCTTAGAATATGATATTCTGGAGGTCAAAGGAGCTGGGATTAAAACCAAGGATCACCTACCCAGCAAAATTGAGTATGATGTTTCAGGGGAAAATATGGTCATTCAGTGGAATAGAGGACTTTCAAACATTCTTGATGAAAAAACCAGAGTTGAGTAGAAAATTTGACATTCAGAGATACAAGAAGCAAGAGAAGCATGAGAAGGTAATCAGGGAAAAGAAATCATAAGGAACTTATCAAAGTTGAACTGTTTACACTCCTACATGGAAAAACAACAATTGTAACTTGTGAAACTTTTCTCAGTATGAGAATAGTTGAAGGGAATAGAAATGATATGTATACATACATAAATATGTCTATATAGGAGGGTATATGGGCGTATGAATACATATGTGAGTATGTGTACATATGTGTACAGGTATACATAGAAAGAGGGCACAGGACCAATTGAATAGGAAGGGATGATACTTAAAAGGTGAAATTAAGGGGTGAGAGAGGAATATGAGAGGACATGGGAAGAGACACAATGGGACATATTATCTCATAGAGAAGAGGCAAGGGGAAACTGTTACAATTGATGGGAAAAACAGGAAGGCAAAAAGGAATGAGTCAACTTTATTCTCATTGAATTTGGCTTAGGGATGGAAGGACATACACACTAAATAGGGTATCTCACCCTACAGGAGAGTAGAGGGGAAGGGGATGAGAGGGGTGATGATGGAAAGGAAGGTAGGCTGGGAGGAGGGAAGTTGGAAGCACCCACTTTTGCAAAGGAACAGGATCAAAGTAGAGAATAGAACAAATGTGGGGTGGGATAGGATGGAAGGAAAGATAGTCTTTCACAATATATCAACTATGGAAATGTTTTGCATAGCTACACATGTACAAATTATATTGAACTGCTTATCTTCCCAGTAAAGGTGGGTGATGGGGGAGGAAGGGAAAAAATCTGGAATTCAAAGTTTTAAAACCAAATGTTTAATATATACATGTATATAAATATATATATACATATATATATATATACACACATATAATCATTATTATTTTACATGTAACTGGGGATTAGATATACAGGCAGTGGTGCATAGAGATCCACCATGCCCTATTGGAAAGTCAGAGGGGGGATGGGGGAATATATGGGAGAAAGCAGATTGGGGGAGGGGATATTCAGTGGTATTGCTCTTTTGGGGTGGTGTGTAAGGGAAAAATGGGGAGAAAATTTGTAACTCAAAATTTTGTGGAAATGAATTATGTAAACTAAAAAATGAAAACCTAGAAGAATCATGGGCCATTGAGAAATTAAGAGATGTGCAGGCACACAACCAGTATGTGTCACATTCAAACCCAGCCTTCTTGACTCCAAAACCAGCTCTCTATGGACTATGACAATCTACCACTAGTCATCAAGAAGTGGTAGAAATATTTTAAAAGTATCAATAAAGTATTTTAAATAGGAAAAAGATAATCAATAGCACAATGCCTGACACATAGTAGACATTTTATAGGCATTCACTGATTGATTGTCTTTCTTTTAAAATCAGTTATTCACATTTACTTTTATCCTAGCCTCAGGATAAAGATGAACAATAATTTTTACATATAAATCATTATCAAATTTTTCTTAGTCATCTTTCATCCTGGATAAACTTTTCCACTTGTTCTAAATGTTCCCCTTATGTCCTCTTTTCTTGAGACTAACTTAATTCTCTTGAGCCTTTATCATTAATATGTGAACTGTCATTGGTCTCCATAATATGACTTAGATTTGTGTGAACAACCAAGTGCTTACAAATTGATTTACTGTAATTTCTATGAATTATTATTGATTAGTCAGCAGACATAGTACCTATCACTGCCCACTGCATAATTAGGCTATACAAGATAATGAAACAATAAATTACAAAGAGGGAGACATGTAATTTTCTGCCTTCACCCCCATGTGTCTATGAAGCCATGTCTATTCAAATCTGTACTAGAAATGCCATGAGTCAGCAGGCATTGAATATTGTCTTTTGTACCTTACACATGTATGGGATTTCATGAATTATGGAGCATTATCATATATGATCCTCTTAAAAATGTTGTAAGTTAGCAGGTCATAGATTATATAAAAACAAAAACATACTGAGGCATTGTGAGGTTAAGTGATCTTTGCTTAATGTCACAAAATAACTAGTTGGAGAGCCAGAAGTAGAGGTAACATGTCCCAAGTCTTTGGTTCAGTGCTCTTCCTACCTTTTCCCTCCTCCAGACTTGTGATTTCATCTGTGTAGGAGACTCCTACTATGAAAACTCCCTCCACATAAAGAAAATCCCTTCCTTTTTGACTTAGTCTTCTAAAATCCCCTGTCACTGAGAGATCAGGGGGTTACTTTCAAATACCTAGTGCATGTCAGTGGCCAGAGCTGAACTCAAGCCTTCTTGACTGCAAGATCTGTGCCTCTGCAAAGCATCAAATTTTTCTTTGGTCAAATGATGCCCTCATCTTATTCTATCCAGTGGTTCTTGGATATCATTCATACCAAATCTCCATTAAGAATGTCTATATCATTTCATAACAGACAAATAAGAAATGTATTTCACTGCTCTAGCCAAGGTAATTAGTAATTCCCTCTAAACTCTTCTTAGTTTTTTTTTTTTGGTCTTTATTAATTTGTTTGTTTACTTTTGGTTTACAAGATTCAATTTTACAATTCCTTGAGTTTCAAATTTTCTTTCCCTCCTTCCCCTTCCCCCCCATGATGGCATACAATCCAGTATAGGATCTGCAAATACTTTCACATTAGACATTAGTCAGGTTACAAAGGTGGATTGTACCAGATGGAATGAAAAATGGTAAAGAGGAAATAAAACCAAATAAGAAAAAGAAAAAGATCAAGTAGTTTGCTTCAATTCGGATTCAAACTCAGTTCTTTCTAGTTCTTTCTCTGGATGTGAACATCTTTCTCCATCATGAGTCTTTTGGGATTGACTTATATCACTGCATTGCTGAGAAGAATCCAGTCTGTCATAGCTGGTCATCACAATATGTCGTGTCTGTAATTGTGTACAAATTTCTCCTGGTTCTACTTTTCTCACTCAGCATCAGTTTGTATAAGCCTTTCCAGGTAAATATGAAGTCTATCTGCTCCTCATTTCTTATAGCACAAGAGTATTCCATTACATGGATATACCACAACTTGTTCAGCCATTCCCCAATTGATGGATATCCCTTTAATTTCCAATTTTTTGCCACCACAAGAAGAGCTGCTATAAATATTTTTGTATATATGGGCTCTTCTTAGGTTTTTGATCTGACCTCAGAGGCTCAGGAGCAGGAGTATTAGGGTCAAAATCAGGATTTGGAAGCAAGAAAAGCTATCTATGGTCCCAACAGGATCTGCTACCCATGCAGTTACACCGTTGTTTCCCACATGGTCACACCAGCAAGGCTTCAGCCCTCACTTCTCCCTTTTAATCATCTTTAAGTTCCATCTTGTTTAGTCAAATTCGTGAGGAAGAAATGTGTTATGGTGAAAAGACTACTAAATTTAGACTCTTAATAACAGGATTAAAATCCTGCTTCTGCTAGTTACCATCTCTTAGGTATTTTTCACTCTCCGGGCATCAGTCTTTCCCCTATGAAATAAAGGGTTTATGCCAAATTTCTATGTCTTATCCAACTCAGAAATCCTAAAATTTCTCTGATACCCTGTTTTTGTTAGGCAGACTTACCCACTACTATATAACTGGGAAAATTCCCTTTTCCCAATCTGATCTAGAGAACCCTATCTGTCCCTGCCCATCTTGTTCATACTTCTAATAGTTCTCTTTTGTGCCTGGAATACTGGTATTTTCCATATCCTTTTCCTCCCCTTTTCTTTCTTTTTTTTTCTGGAAAACTTTTTATTGTAGGTGGAACAGGACGCAGCTGAACACAAGAAGTTAGATGATTCCAATTTTGTTGGCAACATCTAAAGCATTGTATTCTGGAGCAAGATGGACATAGGCCTTCTTCTCTCCATCAGGCCGGATCAGTGTGTTGACCTTGGCCACGTCGATGTCATACAGCTTCTTTACAGCCTGTTTGATCTGATGTTTATTGGCCTTGACATCCACAATGAAGACTAGGGTGTTGTTGGCCTCAATCTTCTTCATAGCAGACTCAGTGGTCAAAGGAAACTTAATTATGGCGTAATGATCGAGCTTGTTCTGGCGAGGGGCGCTCTTCCGAGGGTATTTGGGCTGCCTTCGGAGCCTCAGGGTCTTGGGTCTCCTGAAGGTGGGGGATGTTCTGATCTTCTTCTTTTTGTGGCTGTGGACACCCTTCAACACCGCCTTCTTGGCCTTCAAAGCCTTGGAATTGGCTTCTGTCTGGGGGGGGGGGGCAAAGGCTTCCTTCTTCGTCTTCGGCGCCATCTTGGGGGAAAGCTCCTCCCCTTTTCAAGGTTAATGTCAAGCACCTCAAAGATATCTTCTCTGTTAAAGGCAAGCATGAGCCATATCCTTTCATTGCCTTGTAGGGTCTCTGTCACTATTCTCTTCTCATTCTTTTTCTAATTGAGGTCTTCACTTTGAATTTAGGAGTTTTGGTTAAAAAATAGAAATATACATTCATTATATTATTTTAAAGAGGAAAATAGTATTTTTATTAAGTAATGAGGCATATACCTCACCTAATATATAATATTAGCTCAGATGGTCATGTTTAGCAAAATGACCAGAGACAAAAAATTTTAATGCAGGTCAAATAAAATCAATCAGAAGTTATGATTCTTTTTCAGATGCTCAGTATCTGATATAAAACTTTTTTTCAACCTCTAGCCAGTATACATGGCTGGATGCCACTAAGCTATAAAACAGAACTAAAACAAAACTCTTCCTACCCCCTCTCCCATGTAGAACTATATACTGATGAAAGTCAAGCATAAGAAAGGGATTTTAATGAGCAGAGAGAACAAACTCCAACTCTCCTAGGTTAGAGGTGAGATGCAACTGAAAAGAGAGGGGAGCTTGCTTTACTAATGTACCTGTTCCATAAATTACTCTTGGGGAAACCACTTCATTATTCATGACTTAAATGTTCCTGTTGCAAAATGGTGATCTATGTCATGTACACTTGCATTACCAATTCAATTATTCTTTTGTCATGCAAAATCTGTGAGCCATGACTCCGGGGAAGGGGTGGGCCTGTCGTTGCCAGGTGATCTGTAATTCTGTCCAGGACCAGGCATTCTTCAAGCTACAGTGCTCAAGAGAATTTATGAAATGGCTCTCAGAGAAAATGTCTGCCAATGATGTTAAATTGATGATTGCTATCTAAACACAGAGCAGCACTTCATCAGTTATAATGTGACCATCTTTTAACTTCTCTTTCATACCTGATCACATTTCCTTCTTTTTAATATGAAATTGGAAGTGGAAGAGAGAACAAAGACTCTCCTAGCTTTGTATACCATAATTAAATTCTCTCTCCTGTCTTTTTGTCTTTCCTTGCTGCTTTGAAGCCAATTTAGGCAGTAGATTCTATGATTCTAGGAGTTTTGTGATTTGCTTATGTGCCAAAATCAATTGCAGAGTACAAAAGATTCGTAAAAAGTAGAACTCGACAAGGCTTTCTAAATTAAATGAAACTGTACTTTGACACTTAGTGACTTCAATGTGAGATGCACAAATGGAACGGAAAAAAAAAAGTTGGAAAGCATGCTTGAGGAGAAAGAAAGTAGAGAGGCCAAAGGATCATGGCCTTTACTAAAGTCTCATACCTATATATCATGAATGCTTTCTTTGAGAAGAGAGCTGAGAGGTGCTGGATAGGGAGAGAACCAAATAACAGAAAATAAAATCAATTATATTTTCACAGAAAGGTAACTCCTAGATACTGATACAGGAATCATTTCCTATTCAGTTTTATGTATACTGTCACCTCTACCATTTGATTGTTCAAAATCAATATTAAATTAGGAAAAAAAAGTTTGAAAAGGGGGAAAAAAGATATAATGTACACAATTGAAACAACTCTAAAATAACTTATAGAAATGATCTGTTGATGCCAAAAAGAGAGAAATGGATGAAAGAGCAGATGTTGGCATTGATGATAACCTTTCCCTATCTAATTTAACTGATCTATATAAATCAAAACAATGAGAAGACAAAAAAAAGTTTAGGTTCTAGTTCAGTAATATACACTTGATATTCTTCTGATAAGAGAGAGATAACAGTCAAATACAACATTGATTTATTCTAGAGGTGCTGAACTCCTGGTCACTGGTGGCAAGTCCCACAAACTCTCAGTGGACCAGATTAAATTGTAATTGGGAAATATTTAGCAAAATAAATAAAAATATGATGCAACATAGATAATGTTAATTTGTAAAGTCAATGTAGGGTCCCAAGGTTCTGTTTCTATTTGAATTTGATACCACTGATTTAGAGTTTAAAGTTTATAAAATCTTTGTGGGATGTCAAGAGATAAAAAAAAAAGTGATCCCTTCATAAAACAGCTCTAAAGCAGTGGAGGGGAAAGTACATTTACAGAAAATTTTGGGAGAAGCCAGACTAAGCCAGATCATCCTGAGGTCATATGAGGCTGAAATTGAAAAGACAATGGACAGAAGAAAGGTGAAATACAGTTGTAAAAACATTATTTTCATTAAAACTGAAGTGCTTTTTTTCTCTACAATTACAGTAGAGTCGCCACATTTGTAATCTAACAATATGGTCTCTGATATAGTATACATGGAAAGAAAAAATGTTACTAGAGAAAAGAGATGTGAAGAACTGTTGGGCTAGATTGCATATGCAAGGGAGAGGTCTATGTTCTTGACAATTTTGAGGGCATTAAAGGATAAATTCTCCAGATATTTGAAAGGGAAAGATATAATAAACATTTTAGATAAAAACACTTCCATTTTACCAATAAAATACAAGAGCAAATCCCATTATGTACCTCTTTTCTTTTTCATCCTTACATAATTCTTCTGACAATTCAGAAGTATCTAGAATACTGTAGATGAAGATATGAAATGGGAAGAAGAAAGATTTTGTAAATCAAATCATATGATAGCATCACATTCACACAATTTAAATATAGAGAATACAAAATTGCTTGGGTTTATTTATAGATTATAAAAACAAACATTTGATTTTGTAGAGTGAAATGCTGACTAAATGCATTCCAATAAGGTGTGCCTCGTGCTTGATTCAAAATCATATAGAATTCCTTGAAAGTTATAATAATAGTAAGTACTTTCCTATCTACTCTGTGATTATTAATATCAAATGAGACATCAAACTGTGAGTCATGTGCTTGACAAAATTATTTGCAACCTTGATGGAGGATGACCAACATACAGACTAATGAGAAGAGGAATTCCCTGTATATGATGAAGCTCTCAAATGCTTCTGAATGCAGATGATATTGCATTGACTGTATCAAGGTTTAAAAGAGACCTTGATTTCAAAGTCTTTTAAATGAGAGCCATAATCACCAAGAGAATTTGGCTTAATTCTCTACAAAGAGAAAAGCAAAACAAGTGAATTTTGACTCCTAATTGTCTAGACAATTATATAAACACTTGGATAGACAACACAAAGATCTTAGTAATTAGTAAATATATTTTGTGTAGGCACTGAAGATAGGTGATAAGGTAAGCTGAGAGTTGAATAGAAGGAAGAATGCCTCCAGAACTGCCTTTGAAAATACACATAGTGCTTTTTAATGATCTCAATCTTCTCCTTGAATCAAAGACCCATTTTGTTAACATCAATATTCTTCCAGTGATGCTATATGACTTTGAGTCACACAATTAACATAGCCTCCAAAGAATGAAATTTGAAGGCCTGGCAATGGAGAAGTTCAAGGTCAGCATAACTAAGCTTTGATATATTGCTAGTTAAGACTTGTATAGGAGAAGCACCATCAGGGCATTAGTGCTATATGACTGGAAAAAGATAAGGCAGTCCAATTATGTAAAGAGAACATAAGATAACCAACTGACAGTCTGTTGTTTCATTGGGATTCACACATCAAGAAATCTAGGGAATGATAGTAATAATAATAGTTAGAGGGACAGAGAGGTGGTACGGGGAATAGAACACTGGCCCTGGAATCAGGAGGACCTGAGTTTAAATTCGGCCTCAGACATTTAACACTTACTACCTGTGTGACCTTGGGCAAGTCACTTAACCCCAATTGCCCTGCCTTCCCCCCTTTAACAAAGAAGACAAAAAACCCCAATAGCTAGAATTTGTATAGTGCTTTATGTCTTGCAAAGTTCTTTGCTTATATTGTCTCATTTGATCCTCCACAACAATCTTGTGCTATAAGTACTATTATTATCTCTATTTTAAAGATGAGAAAACTGAGGCCCAGAGTTGAGGGTCACTAGACTAGTAAGAATTTTAGCCAGGATATAAATTCAGGTCTTCCTGAATCTATATCTAGCATTCTATCAACTGTGTCACCTAGGTACAAACACTTTCAGAAGACCCTGGACACATTACTTAAAGATTTATGGGAAAAGAGTCATGTTGTATAGGGTGGGAATGGTTTGCAATCTGTATCATTGGTAGTAGTATTCATATTTACGAGTTTATAGATTAATAAAAATATCCATCTAAAAGAAAGAGCTGATAATATATATGTATATAGAAAGATGTGTGTGTGTGTGTGTGTGTGTGTGTGTGCACTTATCTAATTGTAGCCATCTCTAGGGTGGGGGCAGGGAAGAAAAGGAGAAAAAAATTATGTGATAAATTTATTATAAAAGAAATAGTAAGCTGTACACAATAGATTTCCAGGTTCATTTGCAATCGTCTTTTGTTGTTGTTGTTTGACAATGTTATGGAAATGTATGTTTCATCTCATAAGTTAAAAATAAAAAAAAATTAAAATATCTATCAAAGTATCTAAATTAATAATGCATGGAATTACTTAAGTATTTTAACCTATAACTACTCATTCCACTAACAGAGATTTTATTTAACCCCCCCAAATCCTGTCAGATGATCTTAATATGGCCAACAAAAAAAATCACTATCCTGAAGCCAACCTATAATGACCTTCTCCAAACTTAGGTAGGTTGGTCCTCAAATGGCAGTCCACATTTGATGTAGTAGGAGTTTATAGAATTTGTGTTGTTTTGGCATAGACTTTGAGATGACTACGCCATGCCAAAAGGGGACATATACACAGGACATTAGTATAGAATAGAGGAAATTGTAGTCATGGTGTCAATCTGATTCCAGCAGAGTGTGAAAAACAATAAAGTCTGTCTTCCAATCAGTGTTTTTATTCCTTATGATGTTTCTTTGACTAACATTTTCAATGAATTGACCGATGTTTTCCTAGTAGGTCCATCAAAATGTTTAAGTGCTTTGGTGCATTTAGATATATCGTCTGTGGTGCTTCAGATCATGGACAATAAACATACTGCTTTGGCATGCTGTAGTTTTGGTAACTTTAAAGAAATCTCTATGTGTCTTTCATATAAAAACCATTTAGGTGGCACAGTGGGCAGAGCACTGAATTTGGAGTCAAGAAATCTTGAGTTCAAATCCTCCCTCCATCATTTACCATCTACAAAACCCTGAATAAGTCACTTAATGTCTCTAATCCTCAGTTTCCTCATTTGTAAAAAGGAGATAATAATAGCATCTATTTGCCCAGACTTGTTATGAGTACGAAATGAGATAATATGTGTGAATCTTATATGTATAAATATGAAAGGGAACATCTTCAGATCTTAAAGTGCCTATCTAAAGACTTAGTAATCTATAAGCAGGAAAGGGGAAATGGGGTGAAAAGTATAAGGCTATGTGACTACTGGGAAAAGGAATTGCCTGCTGGCTTTACAATTTTATAATTGCTTCATGTAGTCTCATTTTTGAACTTGATTCTTTACTGTATTGTGGCTAGAGAGACCAAAAGTTCAAGAAGTGGTTATAAATTGATTTGACTATTTTCTTGAAATCTGTGTTTATTTAAAAGCACCTACTATGTGTATGGCATTGAGCTACGTGCTACAAGGATTATAAAGAAGTATAATGTGTTTAAAAATAATGAAAAGCAGCATGTTGTTCTTGGGAAATGTTTGATGAGTGAAATAAATATGACTGGTTGATATGTCAAATATATGGGTAACATATGCTATGGGGGTCCTATAATGTACAGTGCTCCAGTGCTTTTCTGACCATGTTCCATAGTCCTTTTGGATCTATTTCTTTTGTATTTCATCCACCATTCAATCTGTATTTATATTGTTCATACTATGCTCCTTTGCCAGGTGTTGTTCTGGGCACAGACAAGTAGAAAACATGTCCCCTTCCCCTCTGAAGTATATAATCTTGCTACAAGAGCTCATGATTTTATGAAGAAAATCTCATCCATCATTTCGAGACCATACTGTCATGCTGCCCCAGAGCTTGGGGTCCCAGCTGATGGAAACAAGCCTCAACAAGTTTTAAAACTACTGCTCTGGGCCAGGCAAGCACTTTAGAGGACACTAATTTTCCAATCCATTTTTATTAGCTTTACTTAGGTCCTTTCAAGTTTATTGGTCTGTGGACTGGTTGCTCCAAAAATCTTTCACTTAGAGCTTTCCTCCTCTCTGCCCTCTCTACCTCCAGCCCCAGCCTTGTATACAACATGGATCCACCAAAAAATTGCAGCTAGCTATAGGTCAACTTGCAAAATGGGAAAGACTATCTTTTTTTTTTAATACCTATTAGTCCCTTCAATTGGGTACTTTTATGCCTTCAGTAGTTTAGTAACCCCTTTCTGTAGAGTTAACAGTTCCCTTATTGTTGTACTTTCCACCTGGTGTTTCAGCACAATGGAAGCAAGTGGTTCACTATCACATGGAAACAAGTGAATCTTATCAAAATTTATTTTCAGGAACTGATCTGCTATTAATAAATCAATCACCAAACATCTACGTAGCACCCACTATGTGTTCAGCATTAGAAATTAAAATATTGAGACAATCCCTAGTCACAATGAGTTTATATTCTGAGGGAGGTATACCTATAAAATACAGAGAGCAGAAATATAAAGCGGATAAATTAAAATATGCACAAAGTAATTAAATAGAAAATGTTTAGGAGGAGGGGCACTAACAGTTGGGGGGATAGGGAAATGCCTCAATCTAAATGTAAGTCACTGTTTTTGCTCCCTCAGGGAGACATTTATTCCACATATTATTTAATTATAGGAAGCAAGGCTCTGTCTCATAATAGAACTGGTTCAGGAGCTCCCAGATGAGGAAAGTCCCTCAACAAATGCAAGCCCTGTACTTTCTCTGCAACTTATTGTTCTGTAGAGTCACATAACACTAAGAGGGGTCAAGATTCTTGTTGAGAGTTTCACAGCCTGTGTGTGTCAAAGGTAGAACTTATACTCAAGTTTTTCTGGTTCCTCTATTCACTACTCCAAACTGCTTCCTTAATAATCATAAAAAAAGCTTTTATTTTGGATCAAATGAGGTAATATATGTATTTTATAAACTTTTAAAAAATAAACCAGATGAACTTCTTAGGTTTGGGGAACTTCTGGTGAGGAAATTCCCTCTATCCATGCCAATCCCCACATGTTCTATAGCTTAGAGAGTTGTCTGGGGACACTGAGAGGTCAGTGAGTTGTCTATGATCCTATAGGCAGGATAAAGTCAGGAATACAGTATATAGCCAGACAAAGTGGGACTGATACAAGGCCTTATTGGCCCAAAGGCTCATTCTTTATCCGCTGTTACAGCTGCATCTTGTAAACAATCGTCTTTGATAACTCGGAAGCTTTCATCGCTTTCACTGTGGTTGTTGTTGTTAAGGCACTTTCCAATTCACAAAGTAGGTTCTTCATAACAACTTTTATGAGGTAATGAGAACACCTAGCATTGTTTTCATTTCATAGGGGAGAAAAACCAAACGAAGACAAGGAAACTATCTTTCTTGCCCACCCATTGAGAGCAAGGATGTAGTGGGCTTGGGCCTCAAATCCAGGTTGACTAACTCAACATCTAGTGCTCTTTTCATGATGCTTCTACATGCCAACCATTATTCCTATTCTCAAGGACATCTCTGTAAATCAGACTTCCTTAAAGGAGTGATGGCACAGCTAGGTAGTGCAGTGGATGGAGTACTGGTCCTGGAGACAGGACGTCTCCTCTTCCTGAGTTCAAATCTGGCCTCAGACACTTATTAGCCACATAACCCCGGAGAAGTCACCAAACCTTGTTTGCCTCTGTTTTCTCATCTGTAAAATGATCTGGAGAAGGAAATAATAAACTGATTCAGTATCTTTGACAAGAGAACTCCAGATAGGATCACAGATTCAGACTAAAAAAAATGGCTGAACAGCAGCCACATAAAGAAGTAATAGTTATGGGATTTAAAGATGTTCCATGCCCCTTGAACTTGCTGACATAGCAGGAAGGGGTGGGTCAGGAAGGAGCTGGAGCCAAGTAGGAGCCAGCACAGTGAAGTGGTGGCAGTGGTGCAAACTTCTTTTTTTTTGAGCCAGCCAGAACTTCTGCCAAGGACTCATGCTGAGGACTATTGGGGACGGGAACTGTGGGGGGCCGGAGCTGCTGGGAGTCAGCTGTGTGGAGGCTGAGCAGTTACCATGAATGAGGAGAGGAGGATCTTTGCCTGAGGTTGCCTGTTTTCTTTCAAAGGCTTGAGAATGTGGGTGTTTACTGCATTACCTATGTGTGCCAATTCTATGGCTACTTTGATGGCTTTGACTTTCTGATTTTGGTACTCAGTTTTCTGGTATTGAATGAATGTTCTAGCTATCTCTTCCATGTAAAGAGTCTGTTACATTTTGTGATTAATAACCATATCAACACATTTATAGTTACCATAGGCATTGTTAATACTGCATTGTTGACAAGAAGGAGGTATCCAAGAACTAGTATACTATGGAAAGAATTACCATTCACATATGTCTCTTCTGACACACTGTATCAAATCCAGTACCAGTAACAGTGCTCAGAAAAGTTTTTCAATGACCCTCAAGGAATCTCAGTTGGCAATGAACAAAGATTGAATAAGTTAAGAAGCCACTTCAAATAGATAAATGCTCCTGGTTTGATCTGAATGACAACATATCAAAGATCTTTAACAAGTGAAGAAAGCATCTATGAGGGGAAAGCAAAACCCAAACCAAAAAATCATTTGGCATCCCACAACTATTCATCCAGATATAAAAAAGTTACCTTTGTTCAGTATTTAAAATTGCTTAATTTTATAATGGAGGTAGCATCAATGTTGTGAATAAAAAAACAAAACAAAACATTAAAGTATATTTTTATGTACCAGACACTGTACTAAGTACTAGAAATATAAATGCAAAAAACAAAGACAGTCCCTGTGTTAAAGGAACTTATGTTCTAACATGGGAAGATAACATTTACAGGGGAATGGTGTTCTAGAAGGGGGTAGATGACACATTAAGTAGTAAATTGACAAGTCCTTTGCAGAAACAATTGTAATAATGGTTTGATTACCATGCTTAGAGGAAGAGATGAAAAGCAGGGGAAAGAAGACAGATCATATGCTGAGGGTAAACAAAAAGACAGATATCCTGGGTGGATTACTGAATAGTTTATAAAGAAAAAGTTTCTATAAGCCACAAAACTTAAGCTTAGGTAAATGTATGTATCTGTATCGTGTGTGTGTGTGTGTGTGTGTGTGTGTGTGTGATAGCCTAAAGAAGCATATTTTTGGTATTTCAACCTTTGAACTTGTAATTGGGGCCTCCCTTGTGGCAAACTGCTTCCTCATAGTTGCCCATAGAGCAACATCTGTAACTGAAACTCGGAGGCAACTTGCAAAACATTGGAATTGTGTAGGAATGATCAGAATGTAACTAAAAGTGAAGTATCCTGGGCCTCATCTTTGCTTTTCATTTAATACTCACAGAAAAGGCAAAGGGAAATCTTATTCTTTATTTGAAAAAGGAAACCTATCTCTCTACTTACAGGAGTCATTTAAATGAGCAGGTTAATTAGATTTTAGAAAATACTTTCTTGCATTCAGAAATAATTCATTCAACTTTTCATTTTAAGCACTGGGAACATTTTTGACAATAATATGAATGTTTGACCTAGAAGATTAAAATGGAGTTAAAATATGTAAAAAGACAGAGAACATGTAAAAAAAAGTAAATGATGAAAGAGAATGGTGGAAGATAAAGAAAGTCTTAGGGTATTTGAAACCTAATAAATGATAAAGACAGTTGAAGGAAGATAATTTATGTAAGTCTATACTTTTGAGTGATCAAAGTCTAAAGGAGATGTTCATCAACAAAATAAACTGAAACATATGATACAATTGTTTAGTTAAGTTTATATATTTCTATATATGTATAGACATGTGTGTGCATGCATGTGTGTGTGTGTGTGTGTATGTGTGTGTGTGTGTGTTTGTACAACCTAGGCTTCTCTGGGCATGCCCAGTTCATCTAACATGGAGGTATCCTTGAGAGGCTTTTGGAGCTGTATTTATCATCAGTTCTCTTCAGTGTCACACACTATGGGAATCACCTCTGGCACCTGAAACAGGAGGACAAACAACACAGAACAAAAGCAAACAACCCTGGGCCCATTTCTCAGAGACAGGAAAAGAGGACGAGTGGGGTAGGTGAGAGAGGGACAGGGGAGAGGAAGTTCTTCCGTTCTTACCTCCACAGTTCATGTGATCTCCAGTGGAAGTAAGTTGTGATCTTTACCCTGCTAAGCAGCAGATAAGAGTGGTTGAAAAGAGCTACCAACTGAGACTCACCAGTTTTAAAAATGTAGGAACCCAGTTAAAAGAGGCTACCCTTACCCATATGGCAGTCAACATGGAAGCCTCTATGTTAGACAATCGGAACATACATGCATATACGTGTGTATATATATACATATAAAGATCAGTTATTTTACTACACTGATATACTTTCTAATCTTTTCTGCTGAATCTCCAAAGAACAGGAAATAATAGATTGCAGAGTTAATAGTTCCCTTATTGTTGCACTTTCCACCTGGTTGTTTCAGCACAGTGGAAACAAGTGGTTCACTAAGTTTTATCTAAAATGATCACTTGGTATTGTTACAGAGACTTGAACTGATGCTTTCTTTGTATTTTTAATAAAAGCCAGGCTTCATTTCATGGTGTCTCATCAAAAACAGCACCATTTTTCCTATTCCTTTTGAAAATCTTTTACCCCTCCCTTGGTGGGGTGGGAGTGGTAGTGAAGAAAGGGGAAACAAACAGAAGTGTGGTGAGTGATCCATGGTGTCTTTTTTCCCATCTCAAGGACAGTTGGCTCGAGATTTTGGAGAACAACTATGAGAATACTACCATGGGATCTATGCAAACTTTTGTTAACTTTTGTTTTTAACCTCTTGTTGCTTATATGTTTGCCTGCCAAGTTTTGATCTCTGTGTGACATGGGACAAACTTCTTAATGTCTCTAGTCCTCCATACATTTCCTCATCTGTAAAAGAATGAATTTAGACTAGATAGCCTCCAAAGTGTTTTGCAGCTCTGAATCTATAGTATTTATTTATTTATTTATTCATTTATTCATTTATTCATTTATTTATTTATTCATTTATTTATTTATTTATTTATTTATTTATTTATTTATTTATTTATTTATTTATTTATTTATTTATTTATTTATTTATTTATTTATTTATTTATTTTGCTTTTTGGAGGGCAACTGGGGTTAAGTAACTTGCCCAAGGTCACATGGCTAGGTTTTTGTTTGTGTGTGCTTAATGCATCTGAGGCCGCATCCGAACTCAGGTCCTTCTGACTCCGGGGCCGACACTCTATTCACGGCGCCACCTAGCCGCCTGTATAGTATTTTCAATGTATTGCTAGGCACATGCAAGAGTAGCTACTTAAATAACCGTTTTGGCTGAACTCTTTTTTGTTAGTGTCTAATGAAACTTTTTTTTTTAGTTTTGAGCTATTCAATAAATTGATGTTAGACTTGAGGTCTGTTCTTGGTTACTTCCTCTTCCTTTAATAATTCAAACTATATTACAACTTTGCTTGCTTGAAAAACATTTGATAGCTTGGCATTGCTAAGTAGCCAATGTTAAATCCTCTTGAAAAGGAAATAAAAAGTTCAGTACAAGATATTTTAATTTACCCTTAACAGAGGCTTGTAATTATCCATTTTTAAGCCAAAAACCTATTTCACTATTTGTGTACCTGAATCTGTTTGTGAACCAGACGCGATGAAATGGAATATTTAGCCGAAATAATGAACTGGAACTATAAACTTGATTTATTTGCAGGAAATGATGGGAGAAAATGTCTAATTCTTTATCTCAGAAGAAAAAAACTCTCTTTAATTTGTTACACTTGAGATAAAATATATAGTAGCCCCAGGCTGGGAGACTCATTAATTATCATTAATTGAAGCTAGAAGGCAGTGGTTAGTTATGTACAGACACATCATGTATATTTTACCAATTAATGCTTCCACTGATGAGAGAAAGCTTCAATCTCCTTGTTTAATAGTAAGAAGCTTTTACATTTGCATGACACTTTTATGCAGTCATGCCCATTGATTCTTCCAACAATTTTAGGAACGACAGAGGGGAAAGTATGCTTTGTCTGGAGTGTGTCAATATAGGTACTAAGGAATAGAAAGGTTATATGACATGAGTTGTGAATTAGCAGCAGCACCAGGCTAGGACTCCAGACCTCTACTGCTTGAATTTCCATCATACCACACTGCAAAACTGCTTGGGAATTTCACTTAGTAAAGTACATGGACAACTATTCGTACAGAAATTGTATTACTCCTACCAGAGTATAGAAAACAAGATAGACAATATAGTATAGCACAAAGAAGAACAACCTTGGATTCAGGCAGATCTGGGCTCAAGGTCTTCTATAGTGCCTGTATTAACCTGGTCTAGTTGCTTAATGTGTCAGTATTCTTTGACCTAGGCAATTCTCTAAGACTATTAGATACAAAACAATTTCTGATCTGTATTGGTAGAGGTATTTTAATTAAAAGAAAATCCCTAAACTAATGAAATTTAAAGTGTATATATGCATATATGTGTATATTTATAAGAATATATGTATATATATGTGTACATATACATATATGTATGGATGTATCTATATATGCCTGTCTGTCCACATACATATATTAATGTGTGAGCTTACTGAATGCAGGTATCATGTCTATTCACCATTATACCCCTCCCTCCAGAATCTATCATGGTATGTTACAGGTGTTACGTGTTTAATAAATGTTTATAGAATTATTGAACATTTTTTTCTCTTATTGGGTAAGACAATGTATAGGAGCTAGAGATGTACAGGGAACAAGTTTCTAGGATGTCAGCCACAAGGGGAGAGTAGATGGGATGTCAAGCTACTAGAAACATTGAAAAGATTTGAAGAGGCTTTCCTTTTGTGTCTGTCTTAAGACTTGTGCTATGGAAAGATTTATTTTCCCTCTTTGTGCAACCATTTGTGTTTTATAACCCACTCATTTCTACCCAAACAACTCTATACTTTTGTATGGTCTCAACAGAGTTGCAAGTGTGTTTGCTACTTGCTAGACAGATGAATGCTTCCAAGGGCATTTAATATATGTGTTATAGTGAATGCTGTTTCTAGCAATACAATAACGCCTTGCGTTTTCATAATACCCCTTTTCCTCCTTTCCAAAGTCCTTAAACCTCTCAGAAAACATTTTTATGTGAACCAAGGTGAACAGACTTCATTGATTTAACTACTAGAAAAACTTCAGGCATCAAAATGTCTCATTCATCATAGCCAGGTCCTAGAGGGCTAGGGCTGTATTGAAAGTGCAGATACTTCTGTCTTTACATAAGTGGGCCATTCCACAGACCTCTATGTAAAGGGATTTTTACATATTATGAATTTGCTTATATCCACCCACTTCACTTCGCCTATATAACAAAGGCATACACAAAATAATACCTTTATGCTAGTCATAAAAATGTATGAAGATGCAGACATATTAAATATTACATCATGACGATTAATAGAACTATGGAATGAAAGGTAAAGTACATACAGTATTATGCAGTAAAGTTAGTCTAGGTATGTGGGTTTCTTTTAGAATTCTTTGAGTAAAGCCAAATTTTCATAATGTAAATTTGCAAAAAGCCAGAACTGTCTATAGTGATATTGTGGCCCTGGGGAGAAAGATTGTCTAGCATTAGGATGGCAGTAAGATAAAGCAGAACATTTAAACCAGAAAGTCAGAGAAAGAAAGTTAGTATAAGGAATCAGCAATCAGCAGGGGTCAAGTATTAGCCAGACTATTCACATGGGTGGTTGAGAGAAAACACAGGATTCTAGATAGAAAGTGAGAAGAGAACTTAGAAATCATTAGTTCAAACCCTCATTTTACAGATCACTTCATCCAACCCCCTCATTTTACAGAAAGGTTAAATGGGCGGAGGGTATGGAGTAAATTGCTGAAGCATTGCAATGAGGCAAGAGGTTGGAATGTAATAGAACTGAATCTACAGCAAATACTATTGTTTTATTGACTGACATTTTTTTTCTCCAGGCTTATATAGTGGGCTGATGGACAATTCATTTATTACTAATCCATCTATATATATTGGCCATGCACTCTTTATTTTTTTTAAACAAATGCTTTATTAACTTCTGTTTAACATCATTCATTTACGCCAGATTTTGAGTTACAATCATTTTCCCCCCGTTATTCCCCTACCCAACCTCCCAGAATAGCAGTCCCACAAGATATCGCTTCCTCCAATCTGCTCTCTCCCATACCTTCTCCCATACCCTCTTCGACTTTTCCATTAGAGGACGGTGAATCTTTGTGTCCCAATGCCTGCACATCTTGTCTCCCAATTATAAGCAAAAGAGTATTAATAATAGTATTTATATATATTTGAAACATTTAATCTTAAGACCTCAAATTTCAGATCCATTTCCTTCCTCCCTTGTCACCCATTCCCTCTGGGGAGATAAGTAATTCAGTATATGTTGTACATGTCTAGCTATGCAAAACATTATCATAGTAGATATATTGTACAAGGCTGCTTATAATTCCCTCCCACTCATCCCACCCCCCACCTGATCCATTCCCTACATGATCCTGTCCCTCTTCTATAGTGGGTACTTCCAACCTCCCCTCCCCCCAAGGATGCCCTCCCATCCATCATCCCTCCTCTCATCCCCCTTCCCCCTATTCTGCTGCAGGTTGAGATATCCCATTTAGTATGTATGTCATTCTCTCCCTGAACCAAATTCAATGAGAATGTGGATTTGCCTTTTTTTTCCCTTCCTATTCTCCCCCTCCCTTGCAACCACTACCCCTTGCTTCTTCTACATAAGATAGTTTGCCCTACCCTGTCTTTCCCCATCTCCTCTTGCCACTTTCCTCTCTCACCTCATAATTTCATCCCTTGAGTATTCTCCCTTCCCAACAAATTCAATCTATGCTCTCTATCCATATACACACACATTTACATATGTATTCATATGACCACACACCCTTCTTCCATTGTTTTCATAGTGAGAAAGATATCATCACTCACAGTTATTGTTTTTCCATATAGGAATGTAAATAGTTCAACTTTGATAAGTTCCTTTTGATTTCTTTTCCCTGATTACCTTCTCAGGCATCTCTTGCTTCTTGTGTCTGGATGTCAAATTTTCTATTCAACTCTGGTTTTTTCCTCAAGAATGCTTGAAAGTCCTTTATTCCACTGAATGACCATATTTTCCCCTGAAACAAAATACTCAGTTTTGCTGGGTAGGTGACCCTTGGGTTCATTCCCAGTTCTTTTGCCCTCTGGAATATCATATTCCATGCCCTTCGATCCCTCAGTGTAGAAGCTGCCAGGTCCTGGGCTATTCTGATTGTGTTTCCACAATATTGAAATTGTTTCTTCCTGGCTGCTTGTAGTATTTTCTCCTTGATCTGGGGATTCTGGAACCTGGCTATAATATTCCTGGGAGTTTTCTTTTGGGGATCTTTTTCAGGAGGTGATCAGTGGATTCTTTCAACCTCTATTTTGCCCTCTGGATCTAAAACATTAGGGCAATTTTCCTTGAGAATTTTTTGAAGGGTGATTTCTAGGTTCTTTCTTTGATTGTGGCTTTCAGGTAGTCCAATAATTTTTAAATTGTCTCTCCTGGATCTATTTTCCAGGTCAGTGGTTTTTCCCATGAGATATTTCACATTGCCTTCTAGTCTTTCATTTGTTTGGATCTGCTTAACAGCATCTTGATTTCTCATAAAGTCATTAGCTTCCATTTGCTCCAGTCTAACTCTGAAGGAATGAATCTCCTCAGTGAACTTTTGAGATTCTTTTTCCATCTGGCAAATTCGACTTTTTAAGGCATTCTTCTCCTCATTGCCCTTTTGGGCCTCCTTTGCCATTTGATTCAGTCTATTTTTTAAGGTGTTGTTTTCCTCAGTCAGGCTGTTGACCCTCATTTCATACTTTTCCTGCATCCTTCTCATTTCTCTTTCCAATTTTTCCTCCACTTCTCTTATTTGATTTTTAAAGTCCTTCTTAAGGTCCTCTATGGCCTGCAACCCACTCATGGTTTCCCCTGGGGCTTTTGGAGCAGGACTTCTGACCTCACAGTCCTTTTCCCGCTCTATGCCCCCAAAATAGGAGTCTAAGGTTGCATTTTTCTGTTTCCTTTGCCTTGGCATGTTGCCACTTGATTACCTGACTTTTGGGCTTGTTGCCACACTATGGCTTTAAGGCCAGATAGAGGAATTTTCGTCCCCAACTTGTGTGTGTGGGGGGGCAACTTCCGTTTCTCCAAGCTGTAACCCACCCACGACTTCCACCCTAGATCACAATCCAGATCCAGGGAGGTTAAAGCAAGAGCGATTACCCCCCCAAGACTGATCGATGGATCTCCCTACAATTAATTGCAGGCCAGGAGCTGGAGCTGCCTCTGAAAACTACAAAATGGCGTTTGTCCTCAGCGGCTTCTAGCCCCCAGGGGAGGGAGCCGACGCATTCCCCCAAATACAGGTCCCAAAGTCCATAGGACACTATCCTCTTATGTTGTCCTAGGCATGTCTATGTTGATAATTCTGGAGTTGCCACAGCTCCTTGTGTTCTGGGGTTCCTCCAGCCAGCTGCTGGCCCTGCCGCCCTGGGGCTAAAACCTCGGCTCATGTGGACCTGTACTCTGCTCGGCTCCGCTTCCTGCGCTCTGCGCATTGCTCGCTGCCGGCTCCCAGACCGCTGCGCTGGTCCTTCCTGCAGGGCTGCTGGGCTGTCCTCAGTGGGAGGTTAGCTTCTCTGTGTCATTCTGTGGGTGCTGGGGCTCCAGAAGTTGTTCAGAGTCCCCTTTTACATAGTTTGGGGGGAATCTGGGGGCAGAGTGGCTTGGATGAGCTGTTTCTACTCTGCCATCTGGCTCCGCCACCCAGGAATGGCCATGCACCCTTAAATGACTCATATCTTGACTCAGAGCCCACACAACATTTATTAGCCATTATCATCCATACTGGGTTCCTCAAATGCTCCCTCAGAGTTGAAGTGGAATCTGAAATCACTTTCACACACACTTGTCTTCATCTGAATTATTGTGTTATCCTGTGTTTGCCCTAAAAGTGAATTGATCCCCTGCTCCAAGACATGCACAAAACACAAGAATATAATTGACGCATTGGACTAAGACACAGCTGTGCAATAGTTAGCCAATACCTGCTAGCCCCTTCCCCAGCAGATTAGTGTTGAGCTAAACCCACAAAATACCTATATTTAACCACTAGGGAGAACTCTTGTCTATAGGTGTGTTGCTATTTCAATCTCAATATAGTTATGGTGCATGCATACTTAAAACCCTCTAGTCAACTAATAGTACTTGAAGGGAAGTCTTCATTTCACTCCCACTCCCAGGGGCTGCATTTTGAAAGTACTCCATTTCATTGAATATCCTTTTTTCTCCCCTGAAGTATTATATTCAGTTTCTCTGGGTAGGGGATTCTAGCTTGTAATCCTAGCTCCTTTGCTTTCCAGAATATCATAGGTCAATCCTTCTGTTCCTTTAATGTAGAAGCTACTAATCTTATGTGATCCTAACTGTAGCTCCATGATATTTGAATTGCTTCTTTATGACTGCTTGCAATATTTTCTCCTTGACCCAAGAGTTCTGAATTTTAGCTATGATATCCATTTTGGGATCTCTTTCAAGAGATGATCTATGGATTCTTTCAAATTCTCCTTTACCTCTGGTTCTAGGATATCAAGGCAGTTTTCCTTAATAATTTCTTGAAATATGATGTGTAGGCTCTTTTATTTTATCATGCCTTGCAAGTAATCTAATAATCCTTTAATTATCTTTCCTCTATTTCAGGCCAGTTGTTTTTCCAATAAAATATTTAACATTTTATTCTATTTTTTTTCTTGCTGTCTCATGGAGTCATCAGTTTCTACTTGTTAAATTCTAATTTTTTAAAAAGATATTTTCTTTAGCAAACGTTTGTACCTTCTTTTCCATTTGGCCAATTCTACTCTTCAAGGAGTTGCTTTCTTCAGTGGATTTTTTTACATCCTTTTTCATTTTTTTTTTGTTTTCTTTACTAAGCTGATTGGTTCTTTTTTCATAATTCTTTTTCATCACTCTATTTCTTTTCCCATTTTTTTCTTTTTACCCAGAATTGGAAAATATGTTTGAAGTAGGATAGGGTAGCCACCTGGGTCCAAATTATAGGACCTGACACTGAATGGGAAGGAAATTTCTGAGGAAGGAGTTTGTCTTTGGCAGTCAGAGTTAAAAAGAGGTCACTGAGAATCTAGTGCAAGAATCACCCCCAAAGAGTAACTAGGCTGGAAGGGGTAAAATGAGGGAATCATAAATCAGTGCCACTGAAATTACCATTTAGCTGAAGTCTAACTCCATGTGTGGTAATTATTATTTGTTCAGTGTCTATGTGGGATGTGTTTTATTATGTTGTTCAGAAAAATCTTATTAATTATTAATATTGTTTGAACCTAGCTTTCTGTAGCAAGAAATTGTCTAACCTAAAAGTTTACCACAGAGGTCAGAATGACCTCAGATGATCTCCAGTGAATTTGGATGGCTATAAAGAATGCTTAGATCATACCCAGGGTTTTTTTTTTTTTGTGTGTGTGTTTGCTCAGGTCTTATTTAAGTCTACCCAAAGCTGGTCTTTTTGGTTCCCCAAATTAGACTGAATGTTTATACTTATCTACTGTTGCACATCTCAAACCCTCTTCTTTGGAAAATACCTACTGTCTGCATGTGACCAATCAGGCTTTTTCCTTATGCCCTTCTCGAAACTCTGTATAATGTAACCTTACAAAGATCCAAGGAGATCTGCACCTCTTTTTAGCTCTCTTCTATGACAGAAGACTAATAAAATTCTTTCTAAAACTATTTCAGGTTTTGGGGTTTGTTCTCAACTAACAGAAATCATATTGACAGCAATCTGTTTTATAATTATCACAGCCTTATTCACCTAAGAAGGGAGTTCAGTCAAGGAGGCTGTGAAGATTTAAAAAAAACAACAACTTATAATAGTATCTACTTTATGAATTTATCCTTTTTATGCTTGCTTTTTCATGAAGGCAATATGAAATTATACTGCATTTCCCACCCCAATTGCCATTTGATTAAACACTATATGTCTCATTTTTTCAGCTTTTCCCTTGAAACTTACCCTCTAAGTTCTTCGATTTATTTATTTGTTTGTGCTGCTTTCTGAATGGCTGTCTCAAACCTTTTAATTTCTTCCCAAACCCCAAGGTATTACTCATTCATTGCCACAATGGGCTTCAACTTATATTTCCAACAATACACTCAAAATGAATATAATGGTCAAAGTGAGGTTGGATTTTTTTGGGGGGAATAGAGGGGGTTAATCATAAATCACTGACTTTCTTGCCATAGCAGTGCCCGTGATACAATATCGGTGTCAAGAGAGCCTGAAAAATCAGTCTGTGCTCATAAAAGGTCAACCATCCAAACCTTCTCCTGAAATTGATCCTGGGAGAAATTCTCCACAATACAACAAGAATTAGAAACTCAAACCGAGAAACCTAGAGGAGGCAGCAGTAATTCTCAGAGGAGAAGCCAGGCGCCAATGCAACAAATCAAACAGCAATATTAGAAAATGCTACAAATAATGAGAAAGGAACATGGCAAGGAAGCGCAAAGGAGTCAGGGGACTGTCTGTTTTCCTCTTTGTTGGACACACAAGCCTGGGGTATGCTTTGGAAACCTCCCAAGAGGCTTTGCAAGAGAGTTCTGTGAGCAAGAGCCAGAGTTGTGAAGGAAGAAGGATCGAGAGAGAGACAAAGAATGGAAAGGCTTTGAAGCTGGGTCCATTTTGGATCTTGGTTTAAAAAGGAAAATTACTTTGTTGTTTCAGGGAGGAGGACTAATATGAAAAGCTGTGACATTCACTTGCTATCACCTTACTTTTTTCAGAAAGTGCTGTCTACTGGTGATCAGCATGTTGTCAACAGCATATTACAGTGCCTGGCACTAGTAAGTAAGCTCATAACAAATGAGTTTTGATTGACTGGTTAACTAATTTATTGCTAAGAAGTTCATAAGAAAATTCTAGTCTTAGTAATACTATTTTTTATCCTAAAAGACTGAATATGACAAAACTATGAGAGACCACATGGCAGACTGTATACAAACTGGACTTGAAGTCAGGAAGATGTAGGTGAATTTTGCCTTGTCTTTTACTTTTTTTAATTTCAGAGTAAAGTGAAGGGTAGTTTAATATACTTAACCGAGTTTGAACAGAAAGCTACACAGTCTTCCTGATCAAACAAGAATGTTCCCATGTCCACCTGCAATAATTCATGTCTTGTAGGCAAATTTTCACACAAATAATGACCAAAGGACACTCGGTTTGCTCTTTAATTAGATTATAAAAGTATGCCATGTTGATTCTTGACATTTATTGACTCCTACTCTTGCTAGTCTATCAGCTTCTTCATTGCCTGCAAACCCTGAATGACCAGGAACACGAATCCATTTCATGTCTGTGCCTTGAATAAGTGTATCAAGCTTAACAAAGTCTTCTTTGCTAATGAATCTTTTCCAGCCATTTTTCTCCCAATTTCTACCCCAACTCTTGATACCATTTATAGTAAACATCCTATCTGTGTAGAGAACTCGCTTACTGATATTTTTTACTCTTGGCTTGTTCTCAGGCAACATGTCTTTCTGCTCTTTGGTTCATCTGTCACCCAGGAAGTCTATCACCCACACTTGGAGGATGGCCTGGCCCCAGTAAACACCAATGCCTGCTCGACCTTTCCTCCTTTCATTACTGGAGCAGCAGCCATCTGTGTAAACCACAGCTGCATCTCCCCTGTAAGAAAATGTTTCTTTGCTAAGTAAATGTTCTGAGTCTGGATTTGGTTTTGTGAGCTTTGCCCAAGGCTCTTCCTCTTCTTCTGATGACTCACAGGGTCTCTTGTTTGGTTTCACTTCGGGGTCTTGTCTGTCACTTTTCTTTTTCTGCTCTGGTGAATGATCGGGGTTTGCAGTATTTTGGACAAAGGCCCAAGCTTCATCCTCAGTAGCAAATTTCTTTTTCTTTTTTTTTTTGACCATTGTGACATCTTTATTGACAAAAATAATCCAGCAAACGATATTCACAGATGGCAACCACGGCGACCACCCTTTCTGCCAGTACTGTCAGAGGGTACTGGAGTGACATCCTCAATCCTCCCAATCTTCATTCCAGAACGTGCCAGGGCTCTCAGGGCTGACTGAGCACCAGGGCCAGGGGTCTTAGTCCTATTTCCCCCTGTGGCCCGAAGTTTGATGTGAAGAGCAGTGATGCCTTGTTCCTTACGTCTCTGGGCAAAATCCTGAGTGGCCATCATTAGCAGCATAGGGAGAAGATTCGTCTCTGTCAGCCTTGACCTTCATCCCACCAGTCACTCGGCAGATGGTTTCTTTGCCAGAGAGATCAGTCATCAGTCACATGGACAAAGGTGTCGCTGAAGGAAGCAAAGATATGACAGACACCAAACACATTCTCTCCTTCTGCAACTTGAGGTCCAAGGCTGCTGACCTGCTCTTCCTTCTTTTCCTTCCCCTTGCGAGGTGCTATTTCTGCTCCTCTGCTTGGGCTGCCAACACCGGAAAGCCCCAGTAGCAAATTTCTTTGCCAGCAAACCTGGCATCAGAAAATCAGTTCACTTGTGCTTGACCTTCACTCCAAGTGGGGAACACATCGGTCTTTGTAGCTCCTCCTTGAGTCATAGAACATGCTGGCACTCAGACTACATGTGCCACAGTGACTCAAGGCAACCCAGGACAACTCTGGGGAAGGCGGCCCAGGGCCTCACTCAGCATGACCCACTCTGGGGCATAGTAGCTGCAGGGACGACACTTCCTGTGTCCCGGGGCCAGAGAGCACGCAGCCAGCCAAGGTGACCTGTCTTTTACTTTCAGTTCAGTTTGAAATGGTGAACTTCTCCAAAGGTTTGTCTCCTTGGGTGAGCACATGTTGTTGGTGTGATTTTGGTCAAGTTTCTTAACTTTGCAGTTCTCTAAAACAAGTCTCTAGGACTGTAAGCTTTAGAACTGGTACCAATCTACAAAATAAAAAGAAAAAAAAGAATTTCCTCACAAGAAGTCCCATATAGTAATTAAATAATAGGAAGGTATAAAAAGACAAAACCCTAGAACATATCTATAGGTTATATATAAAAAAACTATACACATAAGCACATGTATACAATACATACACATGCATGTACAATGTATTTAACCATGTATTAATACATATATGTAAATATTGCATGCATAATACATTTGCATGTGGATATATTTTTGTATATGCCTGTACACACATATAAAATAACCCTTTCAGGTATGGACAGTTGTATTTTTGGAAGGGGACAGAAAAACGGATAGTTCTTAGAGAACCACTGAGAAAAATATCCCTTCGAATAAAATGAATTGGAATAATGCAGGAGAGAAGCAGTAAAAAAAAAAAAAAAGCAATTCCTGAGAGAAATAAAACTTTCTGTATTTCTGCTTGGTTTGAGCTTCATGGAATAGGATGCCCTGCCAAGGATAACCCATTATCATGCTGTTCACTCAACTTTGAATACTCAACACCTTCCAGCTTCCTCAGTCTCCTCTCCTCTCTGATTGGAGGGGTGGAGCATTAAACTCCTCTTAAAATTTTCTTTTATGGAAGACTAGAATCTGGGTTTTCCAAATCACCCTCTGCTTTCCATCTGGAGCTCTGCTTGGTGTGAACTCCACAGAACATGACTCCTGGTCTCCCCACATGTTTCTAGTGTCCTTTATGTATTGTTGTTCAGTCGTTTTTCAGGCATGTACAACTCTTTGTGATCCCATTTGGGATTTTTCTTGGCAAAGATACTGGAGTGATTTGCCATTTCCTTGTACAGCTCATTTTATAGATGAGGAAACTGAGGTAAATAGGGTTAACTAATTTGCCCAGGGTCACAGGGCTAGTAAGTGCCTGAGGCCTAATTTGAATGCAGGAATAGTATTCTTCCTAATACCAGGCCTAACATTCTATGCACTCGAACACCTAGCTGCCCTTTTTTGTGTTATCTTCCCTTATTATAGTAAACTTTATTATTTTTTTTTGTAGGGCAATTGGGATTAAGTAACTTGCCCAAGGTCACATGGCTAGGTTTTTGTTTGTGTATGCATTAAG
Organism: Gymnobelideus leadbeateri; assembly: GCA_011680675.1. Lineage (NCBI taxonomy): Eukaryota > Metazoa > Chordata > Mammalia > Diprotodontia > Petauridae > Gymnobelideus > Gymnobelideus leadbeateri. The sequence goes on along the minus strand of WOXC01003771.1, from coordinate 458,054 downwards.
TGTCTGAGGCCAGATCCGAACTCAGGTCCTTCTGACTCCAGGGCTGACACTCTACTCACTGCACCACCTAGCCGCCCCCAATAGTAAACTTTATTATTATTATTATTATTATTATTATTATTATTATTATTATTTTGCAGGGCAATTGGGGTTAAGCGACTTGCCCAAAGTCACAGGGCTAGTAAGTGTGTCAAGTGTCTGAGGCCAGATTTGAACTCAGGTCCTCCTGACTCCAGGGCCAGTGCTCTATTCACTGCACCACTTAGCCACCCCATTAGAATAAATTTTTTTGAGGGCAGGGACTGCCTTTTTCTTATTTGTAGCTCTAACACTTAGCATAGTGCCTTTCACATAGTAGGTACTAAATAAGTATATATTGAACTGAACTGACTTTCTTTAGGCAAGATTAAAATTCTTGTTTTTCAATAGTTCATACATGTATCACTGTTGTGAATATTTTTAGTAGATTGCTGGGAAATCCTGATAAGCAAGTTTTTTTGTTACCAAAGCACTATTGTGCATTCCTTGTCTGTGGTGAGTTTGACAAAATATGAATTTTTATTTTTCACCTAATGGTAGAAGTGAGTCACTTTACACAAGGATACTCTGCCTTAAGGCATCCATCTGAGTCAATAGAGTTAGCAACTAGAGACAGAAGCTTAGTGCAGGAGATAAGCAGAATTATAGTGGAAATGGGAGTTGAGAGACAGAACAGAGTGTAGAAAGAAAAAAAAATAGAACAGAAAAGAATGGAAGAGTTGCTTTGATAGGAAGCCAGCTGAGAACAGCTAACACGAAGGAGACAGTCTTTATAGCTGCTTATGGGTTCTGATATGATTGGAGGGAAGTTGTATTGTTCAGAAAAGTGATTAGAGGAAAGAAGGATCCCCTGTGGATGAAGAGGTGGTGGGGATAAGTAAAGTCTAGGATGCATTTCTATTTTCTGTCACTTCCATAGTGAAATATGGAAACCGTTCAAAGGTTGATTTTCCTTGTTTTTTTTTTTTTAACCTAAGATTTGCGAGGTGGTGCAGTAGATAGAGTGCTGGGCCTATAGTCAGGAAGACCCATACTTACGAATTCAAGTCTGGCTTCAGACACTTATTAGCTGTGTGACCCTGGGTAAGTTGCTTAACCCTATTTGTCTCAGTTTTCTTATCTGTAAAGTAAGCTGGAAAAAAAAATGGCAAACCAGTCCAGTATCTTTGCCAAGAAAACCCCAAATGGGGTTTGAGAAGGGGATATCCCTTAGTGGACCTGAGTATCTATTGAACCTCAGCTTAAGGAAATGGATCTGTGGAGAAAGGAACATTCCCTCCAAGCCTAGATAACAGAGCACCCTTAAGTTGATTTGCAGTTCCAAGGCTTAGTTGCAGCCAGTAATGAATTGTGTTCTCTAAGAAGGTAGTAGAGAGGCACCATGCACTGGGTGGAGGATGGCATATTTATTCCCTAAAGAAATAAAGAATATCAAGCCTAAAAAACAGTTGTGAGTTATAGCAGGACTATTGGTTTCCCTGTTCATGCTACCCCATCCTAGTTTTCTGTAATTTTTGTAGTTGCATTTCCCCTTGGACACTTTGTGTATTGCTGGAAGAATATTACCTAGGTGTTTTGGTGGACTGTTGTGTTAGTTTTATTCTTGTTTTTGCCTTCTTGTTCAGCAAATGTTTTATAATTAAGGGTTAAAGGTCTCATATCACAAATATATAAAGAACATTGTCAGATCTATAAGAATACAAGTCATTCCCCAACTGATAAATGGTCAAAGGATATGACTAGGCAGTTTTCCAATGAAGAAATCAAAATAATTTATAGTCCTATGAAAAAGGTTCTAAATCATTATTGATTAGAGAAATGCAAATTAAAACAACCTTGAGATATCATTTTACACCTATCAGATTGGCTAAAATTATTGAAGGGGAAAGCGACAAATGTTGAAGGGAATGTGGTAAAACTGGGACACTAATTCATTGTTGGTGGAATTATAAAATGATCCAACCATTTTGGAGAGCAACCTGGAATTATGCCCAAAGAGTTATTAAACTGCCTACCTTTTGACCTAGCAATACCACTAGTAGGTCTGTTTCCAAAGATGACTAGGGATAAAGGGGGAAAAAACCTATATGTTCAAAAATATTGGTAGCAGCTCTTTTTGTGGTGACAAAGAACTGGAAATTTAAGGAGTGCCTGTCAATTGGGGAATGGCTGGACAAATTATGGTATGTGATCATGATGGAATACTACTATGCTGTAAGAAATGATGAGCTCAATGATCTTAGAAAAACAGAGATATACTTATACAAAACCATGAAGAGAAAAATGAACAGAACCAAAAGAACATTATATATAGTAACAGCAATATTGTTAAAGAACTTTTTTGAATGACTAAGTCATATTGTCTATTATAAATACCCAAATTAATTAGGAAGGACCTGTGGAAGGAAGATGCTACCTGCACCCAGAGAAAGAACTCATAGATATAAGTGCATATATATGCATTTTTCTCTAAGGTGGGGAGAAATAAAGTTACATGACAACTTTATTTTATGTTTCAAAGGAATAGCAAGTTGTACAGAATAGATAGGAAGCTTCATGTGCAATCATCCTTTTTTTTGCTGTTCTACTATAGTATGTAAATCCTTTTTTATTTCTTAAGTTCTGAATAAAACAAATAAAATGAAAAAAAATGGCATTATTTTTTTTAAAGGGAAACATACTTGTTGGGGCTTAGGAGATTCAGTTGTTAGTTGTTTTTTCTTGTACTATAATTACCATTAGGACTCTGAGAATGAATTATAGAGGAGTGACTACCCATTATAGGAACTACCCAATTTTTCAGTGTGGGTACATGTGGCATCAGTTATTCAGACCCAGTCCAGATAGAGAAAAAAAGGTAAACTGAGTATAGAATACATTTTAGTTATGTGAGGATGAAATGTACAAAGAGATTTAAAAAGTGAAGGAACCTATTGTAGCAGCAAGCACCCCAGTATCCCCAGGGTGGCTGCCAGCACAAGTTCTTACATCTGCTTTTCTAAAGGAAAGCAACTCAAAATGGGTTAGCAAGTGTACTTCAATCAATCAAACATATATCGTTTACCTAGTTCAGGGTAAAAAAGGTCATCACCCTGAACTTCAGAGTATTCAGATAGAAGTTACAAGACAAAGAAACAGATCAAGCAGACAGGCTTCGAAACTGTCCAACCATTACATCCATATGAAATCAGCTACTAGAGAGGGAAGCATCAACATCTGGGTTTTCAAAGCCAGAGGGCTCTCAACAGCTATGCAGAGTCTCATCTGGTCAAGTCATACAACACTTCTCAAAGTCATCCCCAAAGCAAAGCCTCACATCAGGGATTATATAGCCTTCTCCTGGGTCAGAGAATGTAACCACCCTCTTGCCCAATCACACAGCATCAAGGTGTGGGCATTCCTGAAAACCAAGCCTCCTGCCACAGGCTCCATGTGACCACATTCAGCCTTTTGGGGGGTAGCGTATATTTTCAAATCAAGGAGGGTCCTCAGAGTCTCTTAAGCCTATCAAAGGGCCTAGGGGCAGGAAAGATCTTTAAATTTGCATTTCCATTACACCTATGTAGGTATGAGACATAGAGAAGGCTAGTGTGACTAGGTGATAGAATCATGCATGTGGAGTAATATATAATTGGGCTAGGAATATAGTTTGGGTCAAATTGTGAAGGGCTGCAAAATTTATGAATACATGAATGAATAAATGAGTGAATTAACTCACCAATGGGACAAAGGGACCCTAGGGCAGATGGCAAAAGGAAAGCAGCTGAGGCATGGTGGTGAATCTTGGAGAATGAAGGTTGGTTAATCTAGACTTCTTCATAAATGGAAGTTCTGGGAAGAGTTGTTTTTTCCCACCTAAAGTATTTGATTTTTTATTGTTATATGTAAAGATAGTTTTCAACATTTGCCTTTATAAGATTTTGATTTTCAAATTTTTCTCCTTCTCTGCCCTCCTCTCTCCCCAAGACAGTAAGTGTTCTGATATAGTCTATATGTATACAATTATATTAAACATATTTCCATATTAGTTGTGTTGTGAAAGAAGAATCAAAATAAATGGTAAAAACCATGAGAAAGAAAAAAAAACCAATAAAAAAGCTTCTATCTGCATTCAGACTCTATAGTTCTTTCTCTGGATGTGGATAGCATTTTCCATCATGAGACTTTTGGAGATGTCTTAGATCCTTGCATTTCTGAGAAGAGTCAAGACTATGAAATTAGTTATCATGCAATGTTGCTGTTGTTATGTACAATGTTATGGTTCACTAACTCCATTCAACATAAGTTCATGTAAGTCCAGGTGTTTCTGAGATCTTCCTGCTCATCATTTCTTATAACATAACAGTGTTCCATTACATTCATATAACACAACTTGTTCAGCCTTTCACCAATTGATGAGCATCCTCTCAATTCCCAATACTTGGCTACCACAAAAAGAGCTGCTATAGATTGTTTTGTGCATGTGGGTCCTTTTCCTTTTTATGATCTCTTTGGTATGCTGACCTAATAGTTGTAGTGCTGGGTAAAAAGGTATATGAAGTTTTATAGCCCTTTCTGCATAGTTTTAAATTACTCTCCAGAATGGTTAGATCAGTTAGCAACTCCACCAACAAATGCATTAGTGCTCCAATTTTCCCACATATTCTCCAACATTTTTCATTTTCCTGTTTTGTCATGTCAGTTAATCTGATAGGTGTGATGTAGTACCTCAGAGTTGTTTTGCTTTCCATTTCTCTAAGCAATAGCAATTTAAATAATTTTATATGACTTTATATTTAAAGAATTTTAAAATTTCTTCTTCTGAAAACTGCCTTTTCATCTTCTTTGACCATTTATCAATTGGGGAAACAAGAATTTATTAAGTATATATTATGTGCCTGGCAGTCTGATAAGCACTGGGGATACAAAGAAATATAAAACAAAAACAAAAAAACCCTACTCTCAAGGAGTTTATATTATAAAGGGGAAAGGAACAAACATATTAAGCGCCTTCTGTGTGCCTGGAACTACACTAAGTGCTTTACAATTTCATTTAAACAAGTGTTTTATTATGTCATTTGATCTTCCCAATGACCCTGTGAGGTAGGTGCTATTAATATTATTGTTATTATTATTCTTTATCATTTTTTACAGTTAAGGAAACTGAAGTAGACAGAGATTAAATAATTTGCCCAAGGTCACACAACTAGTAAATGTCTCAGGCCAGATTTTAGCTAAAGTTTTCCAGAACACAGATCCAACATTCTATTACAACATAATCTGAATATAAGAAAGAACTAACATGTATAAAGGACTTGCCATGGACATATCCAGACTGCCTAACATGGAGGTGTCCTGTGTTCTCCTACTTTATGGATGGGTTTAGCCTCTTTCGATTGGCTGTGTAGTCAGAACAGGCTTCATATTTAAAAATAATTAGACTGAGATAGCCTCTCTTCTTCTTTCTATCTCCAGAGAGTAAAGATCTGAGTCCATCCACAGAATGGGAGCTATGAACTGAAGTGTAAAAGAACATATATTTCCCCTGCCTCCCCATCTTTTACTGCATTTCCCAGAAATATGAAGGGGGTATTTGTTTCTGTGCTCTTCCATTTACTTTTTTCTCAAATTTAGGTACAGATAGTGGTCCCCACTGGATCATTTTGGGTTATGGCAACCTTAGAGGATGAATTGGAGGTGAGAGGTTGCAGCAAAGCAGTTCAGAAGGGAAATCCTGAGAAGCCAGGGTGCCTGGACATTGAACCCAAGAGGGGTTTAAGATGTGGAACTTAAGACTATACTCTGTAGGAAGTAAGCTAGGCTATGAATTTAACCACCTATAGTGGCAACCACACTGGCATCCCCAGGATGGCTGCTAGTACAGGTTCTTACATCTGCTTTACTAAGAAAGATGGCTGTTTAAGGGGTAAACAATCTTTTTTTTTTTTTCTTTTTGGAGGGCAATTGGGGTTAAGTAACTTGCCCAAGGTCACATGGCTAGGTTTTTGTTTGTGTGCGCATTAAGTGTCTGAGGCCGGATCCAAACTCAGATCCTTCTGATTCCAGGGCTGATGCTCTACTCACTGTGCCACCTAGCCGCCCCCTCAACAATCTTTTTTAATGACGTTCACTAGTTCAGGGGAAAATTCAGTACCCTAAACTTCAGAGAAAATAAAAGCAGAGAAATAAAGACCAACAGATAGGGCTCTAACTGCCTGAATCAACTATACTCTTTACATATATCACTGGATTTAGAGTTTTTACATCTGAGACTCAGAGTCTCAACCAGGGAATCACAAGATCCTTCTCATAAGTGGCCCCCAAAGCAAAATATCAACTCAGAGTATATATACACTTCTCAGAACCAGAAGGCCTCATGACCTTCCTGACTCAGTGCCTAATTATAAATTAGCAAAATGTGTGAAAACCTTCCTATAATTAAGCCTCCCCTAAGTAAGCTTCCCTTAATGGGCTCCACTTGAGGCCTATGAATGGACAGGGAAGAACTTATATCCATTAACATTATACCACCTTTCCTTCTCCAGAGGCTAAGATGGCACAAGTATGAAGGAGTATTAAGCCCACAGATAGGGGAAGTAAGTTTATACGTTTGTGATTATACTTCTTAAAGTAAATAGTCCTCTGTAAAAGCTGATTTGGGCTGTAAGTTGTTAAATGGAATTGGGTCTCAGGGGGCCTTTCTACAATGAGGGAAACATCATCAGTGGGGTCTGGAGCCTAAATTGGAGAGCCCAGACATCCCTAAACCCTCCTAATGGTACCAGAAAACTCTGGGGGAGGGGTTAGATATAATCTGGCAGTGGGGGGCCAGAATAGTCAGTGTTATACATGCAAACAATTATAGGGATACAAGATATAGAAAGGATAAATTGGAGATAATTTCATTCTTCTTGAAGAATATGGGACTTTAGCTGAGAATTTAAGGAAGCCAAGAAGGAGAGATGAGGAAGGAGAATATTCCAGGCATGGAGGACAACCAGGAAAAATACCTGGAGTCATATGATGGAGTGTGTAGAAATAGAAATGAGGCCACTACCATGGGACCACAGAGTTTGTGGAGAGGGACAAAATCTAAAAAAGATCATAAAGACAGAAAGGGTTATATAGGACTTTAAAAGTCAAAAAGAGAATTGTTAAAAAAGAGAATACTTACTTCATCTTGTAGGTAACAGGAAACCACTTGAGTTTATGGAGTGAATGTAAGGGAGGTGATATCATTAGACCTATACTATACTTTTGAAAGATCAGTTTAATGGATGATTGAAGAATGGACTGGAGTAGAGAGATGCTTGAGGTAGGGAGATGCTCCAAACATGATTTGATGAGTGGAGAACTCATCAGTGGGAGAAGGGAGTTACAGGGGCACATGAGACATGGTGGTAAAATCCAAAGAATGAAGGATGGCTGATTTTGTCCCTTCCCCAAAATTGAGGTTCTGTGAAGCACTCACCAATAAGAGGAGACCAGGAGGCCATTGCAATAGTCTATGTGAGAAGTAATGAGGCTGTGAGGATGGTGGCTGTGTGAGTAGAGAAAGCCCAGATGCAGGAGATGTTATAGAGGTAGAAGTGAAAAGCTTTGAAAATTGTAACTGGTCTCTATAAAGAAAAGTCCAAGTGATTTGTCCTCCAAGTAGGAATATTCTGAAATCAATGTAGTTTCTATGTATTGCTGTAGCGTTTGTCTCTGAGTTCTTCTCACTCTTACTCCTCCCAACTTGAAAAGGGCACAAATATATTACAGTGTAAATTATTTACATTTTCTGGCATGTCTGTGGTGGGATTTTTGAATTTTCTATCCTTGCTCCCTCTCCCTTCCTTTTTCTAGAGACTGGGCATAGGGTAAATATTTAGTTTTAGAGACCTATCAAACTTTCTTAGTGGTGAATGGTTTTCTTTAATGCTAATGTTTTTCTTCCAAGATTATCTTCAAGTTATCATGTATGTATTTTGTATGCATATTTTTGTATGCATATCTTATTGAATATTGTCTCCCCCTTTATACTATAAGTTCATTGAGGGCAGGGACTGCCCTGCCTTCTTTTTTTATCCCAGGTGCTTAGGGCAGTGCTAAGTATATGGCAGATGTTTAATAAATTCTTGTTTTTGTTGTCAGAGGGAGAGACAGAAAGAAAATCTGCAATTTCATTTGATTCTGTTTTGGGGAGTTTACCTATGAAATATATAAAACAAATGGTTCATAAAATATGCCCCCAAGGGGTCCCCTTAATCATCAAACTAGAACATGGAGCCCTGCCTTTTATCTTCTGTGCAAATTAGGGTGGTATTTTACAATAATACCTATAAAACCAATGAAGAGCACGTAATCTAAATGAATCAAACTTGACAGCAATGACAAAAACATTGTACAGTGAATGAAAGATATCATGTAAAGAGGGAAAAAGAAAACTCCATTTATGTTAATGGAGGGGAGAGAAGAGGGGAAGAAATTAGATACCCTTAATTTCTCATATCTGAGGGGTGGAAAGGTCACTGCTGCTTCTCTGCTGTGTCTGCAGGTATCCCATCTACCTGGGGTGGTTATCTGATTTTCTAGAACAATTTCTGCTTTGCTCCTCACATCTTTTAGTATCTCCAAACTTTATACTATAGCAAGATCTCATACTCTTGCTTCAAACTTCCATAGACTCAATCCTTAGGTCCTTCTCTCACTGGAACTTTCTCATTAGTTCTCTAGAAACATATTTATGGTAGGGGCTTTCTAAAATCTATATAGAGGATTTTAAATCTAAGTAAATCTATTGAGACTTTTTTGGAACAAGGTGTGCATCATCTTCATTGTGCCAAGGTATACTGACTCCCAGAATGAACATATTAAAGACAAGGTGAATTGTGTCAAATGGAAGCATTATATTCGAGGAAAAGAAGTGAATCCTGTAGAGTGTTAAAGAGTGCCTTTAGAAAAGACAAATGAAACAAAATAAGGCAGGGAAAGCAGGAAAAAGATAGTTAATGACAAAATACTCTGTATGCCCTAGTTTAGAATCTCATGGCTAGGGAACTGCTTGTCTGTAAGGCTATGTTGAAGATAAGAAAGAAAAGAAAATATAATGCATGAGAAAGTGCCAAAAAGAATACCAAAAAAGCTCATAAATTAAGAGACATCAGAAGATAAGCTTCAACCAAAAGTATTGAGCAGGATATACTTAGACCCAAAATGTAAAAGCCTTCATTCCTTAGAGGAGTCAAAAGTCAAAGAATGCCTAAAGGTTCCAAGCTCAACATGGGAATTGCAGTTTAGAAAAAATATAAGGTAATGTAGTATAAATTGATTGTATTTAAGGCCAAAAGGTTTGGGTTCAAATCCACAAATTTGCCACTTAATAACTATATGATTTGAGGTTACAGTCTTTGGGAATAAAATCATGTAGTCCAGAATCCTCATTTTACAGATGAGGATACTGAAGTTCAGAGAAACTAAGTGATTTACCCAGTTTGGGACTTATTTAATAAATATTTTTAATTACCTACTATGTACAAACCTTTATGTTATGAAGTGTGAGACATACAAATAGGTATAAGTATTGCTTATTCTCAGATTTCCAACCATTTTATAAGACTATAACCCAAGGTAATAGGTATGAAAATTGCTTTTATGATTGGCATGAACAATCCTACTAGAGTAGAAAAGTGGGAAAGATTATTTTGGCTAGAGGTGATCATGAAAAAACACACACACAAGCATTGCATAGAACTGAGAAAGCAAGGAGGGTATGTGAGCTGTGAGTGGGATTATAGGACCATCTAAGTGTCTCAGAGAATGGAGAGCTTGCTGTAGCAACAAGCATTTAAGCTGAACTTTGGCAAAGATGGAATAGGATAGGAGATAGGAGGGAAGGGAATCCAGAGAGAATGGTGTGAGAAAAGATTTAGAGCAGGAAAATATAAGGCATGTTCAGGAAAGGATAAAGACTTCTTTGCCCCTAAGTAATCTTTTGGTTAAGAATAATTTTTCTCATGCTTCTTGTCTCATCTCAGCTCATCTCTAGCCTACAGGGATTCTTAACCTGGGGCCCACAGGCGGATAGATTTTAAGGTGTCTGTGAACTTTGATGAAAAAAGAAATACTTTATTTCAATGTCATTGATTTCCTTTGCAAGTCTATGTATGTCATCATATGTACTTAAAATCATTATGCTGAGAAGGGGTCCACAGGCTTTATCAGATTGTTGAAGAGTTATAGGATACAAAAAAAAAAAAAGATTAAGAATCTCTGGATTAGAAAAATCAGAAGTCAAACTCAGGTCCTCTGTCCCTAAAAGTGAGCATATTTTTCACTACTCCATGTTACCTCCCTTCAGGTAACTTCTCGAAAGAGAAATTTAGGATTTTAATCCTATGCCAGACTAACTGAGTAATATGAATTTTTTTTTGTGATAACTCATCTGCACATTATTTAGATCTCCTTCATATTATAGTAAAATTTATTTTTGCATTTCTGAGTATATGCTTGACTGTAATGGAAGGAGAAAGACAAAGAGTAAAGTCACAAAAGGATAAATCTCAAGATCTTGAGTACAAAAGATAACTCAATCATTCAGGTAATAAAAAAAAATAACATTTCACACGCTTATTATATGCCATGCACTCTGTGTAAAGTGCTGCGGGATGTAAAGAAAGGCAAAAGCACAGTTTGGGCCCTCAAGAAATTCACATTATTGGGGCAGGTAGGTGGCACATTGAATTGAGCTGCAGTCCTGGTGTCAGGAGGATCTGAGTTCAAATCAGGCCTCGGACACTTAACACTTACTAGCCGTGTGACCTTGGGCAAGTCAGTTAACCCCAATTGCCCTATCTTTCCCCCTCCAAAACCAAAAAGGAAAAAAAAAGAAATTCACATTCTAATGTGGTAAGAAAACCTTAGAACAATTGTGTACAAACAAGACATATATGGAAATAGTTAACCAAAAGAAGATATAGTAAATGGAAGACAGTCTCAGAGGGAGTGTGGGACCAGGAATGACCTTTTATAGAACATTTATGTCTCTCATTTTAGCCATTGGTGGTAGCATCAAAGAGAGAGGCCCACATCTTTCCAAGGAGCCAGACAGTACACCATATTCCATTTCATCCCACACTCATTTCAGGAGTTACTTTAATGAATAAGACTTAATTCCAACATGTCTGACAGGGTTTCGCGTCTATTCAGGTATATCCTCTCACCCTTAATTTCCTCCCTTGGCTGTGGCAGCTCACGTACTTATCAACATTATAGCAATTTTCCTTTCACTAAAAATCTCCCCTAAATGTCTACTTAGGAAGCTCTTTGTTTGATGTGGTTGACATGTTAATAGGGGTAGCACTGGGCTCTCTGCAGCATTGAACACAGAAAGTTTCAGAAACCTTGAGATTAACTAGCAGGGGTATTCCATATTCTTAATCTCATAGTTGACTCTTAAATGCCAAACAAAAGGATCAGGAGGAGAATTTTAAAGTTTTTAACAGCAGAAACTAATACAAGTTAGTATGGAAAAGAACAGGTAAACCAGTTATTCTAAATTCATTGTAGACTTCAGAAACTGTTGGAGACACTAGCTGATTGATCCTCAGTCCTATTCTAATATCATGCACAGTGTTTCTTTGGGGATTCATTCATTTGTTCATTTAAAAAATGAATATCCTATATTCATAATTCTGTACTAATGGTGTGATATACACTAATAAGTGTGAGCCTTGATACCTCCTCTCAAAGTGTTGATCATCTGGTCTGGAAAGCAAAGAACATAACTTTGATCCAAGGTAATAGCAATAATGTGAACTTGTACCAGCAATTCCTGAGTTGTACAAATAGTGCTACTAGGCAGAGATGATCAGAAAAAAAACAAAACAAAACCAGAGTTGCATCAGATAAGAAGGTATGGAAGCTCGGCAAGCTGAGATAATGTTCAAATTGATATGATCACAATTCCATCTAAGTAACAAAATAGGATTAAGGATGCCAGCAAAAATGGCAAAGAGGTAATAGTATAGCCCAGATAATACCCACAAATACCCACAGGTATTTGTAATGGTAATGGAATTTAAAGATCCCCTTGTATTGGCTTGGTTTTCAGGTTAAGTATTAAAACCCAGAGCTTGTGAATCCCACTTTTGGGATGGACTTGTTGACATGAAGAGAGAAGGCTGAACTGGGAGGTGCTGGTGTTGTGGGTAGAGAGGTCCAAGCAGAGGTATGCCAGAGGAACTTTTGGGAGCAGCATCATGGAGGGAGAGAAAGAGAGAGAGAGAGAGAGAGAGAGACAGAGAGACAGAGAGACAGAGAGACAGAGAGAGAAAGAGACAGAGAGACAGAAAGACAGAGAGAGAGACAGAGAGAGAGAGAGACAGACAGAGACAGAGACAGAGACACAGAGAGAGACAGAGAGAGAGAGGGAGAGGGAAAGAGAGAACTGCCAGCCAAAGCCACCCAGACTGCTGAGGGTCAGTTGGAGCTGCCCAGGACTTTTGAGAACTGCCACCCAGAGCTGCTGAGAACTGAAAAGACATGACTGTGGTTCCAGTATTTTTTCTGTCTGTTTTGATGTTATTTTGCCAGATTCATCTGCTGGTGAAGGACAGTGCTGTTTTTGCAGAGGTCCTGGAACCTTGCTGTTTTTTTCAGATGTCCTGAAGGAGTATTTTTCTTGTTGTATGTTTACAGAAATCCTGGATGAGGGTCTTGCTGATGTTTTCAAGTGTCCTGAGATTGTTCTACAGGCAGAGAGTGAATAGATGAAGACACTGGCAATGTATATTGTGGCTTTGTTAAACTTTGTTTTCCTAGGAACAGAGATGGCTGTGAACTTGCCTTGGTCAAGATGAAGAAAAGACTTTTCCTTGGGTACTGAATGCTGTGATGATATTATAACCTTTTTGTGGCTTAGGGTTAGATGACTTTTGTGTTCTCCACTGCCCTTTTGAGAAGGTGGTCGGTGGTAACTGATGATAATGGTAATTTAGCTATGATCCAGGGGTGGAGTACTTTGATTTTTGTGCTTTGTGACTGACCAAATGAATGTACTTTGTTTGTGATTGGAAACTAATCTTCACTTGAGAAGAGAGACTTTGTGATTGACTAAATGAATGTACTAGCCAGGGGTAGAATACTTTGACTTTTCACTTTGTGATTGAATTGAGAACTTAATAAATGACTGAGTTACACAAGGTAAATGCTATATTTTGAATTTCTATGTTTTGCCTTAATCTGTCACTGAATAAATGAAGTTTGCTATCCTCGTAATCTGAACCTGGAAGTTGCTTGTGCTTGACATTACAGTATTCCATAAAGATCCTAGAAAAGCACTAGATTGAGTAGTGATCAGGAAATCCAAGAAGAAACCACAGTAAGTCATTCTTCCAGTCCATATTAGCATGTAAATACTTAGAGTCCTCATGCCTTGAGGAAAGGGTACAACTAGAAAGGCTACCTACCACACAGGCATTTGTCACTTGGACTGGGCTGGATCCTACAGTAGGCTTGAGTTTATATACCTTGCAGAGATAAGAAACAGGAATGAAACAGAATTTGGTTCCCTTTGATGCTGAAGTCAGGACATTGATCAAAGAAGGCTGTGTACCAGGTGAGGAGCAGGGTCTGGATCCAGACAAGGATTGAGACTGCATATTATGTTAAAAGAGAGAAACTGATGCATAGAACAGATTAGTTCCACATAACATACAGAATTAAATGAATCTAGAAGCCTAGTGTTCATAACATCAAAGATCTCAGCTATTTAGAGATAAAGACTCACTCTTAAACAAAAAAATTGCTGGGAATATAGAACAGCCATCTGCAGAAATTAGGTATAGACCAATATCTCATGCCATATGCAAGATAAGCTCCCAGTGGATATCTGGTTTAGATATAAAAGGTTAATAACTTAAACATATTAGGATGCAGTAAGGAAAAAATATTTTCATATCTAGGATAAAGGAAGAGTTCAAGTCCAAGGGACAAAAGATAAAATGAATAATTTTCATTACATAAAATTACAAAGTTTTGTAATACAAACCAATGTAGTTAAACTTAGAAGGGAAAACAAACAAAACCAATGTAGTTAAACTTAGAAGGGAAATAGTTAACTGGGAGGGGGAACTTTTATAGCAAATTTCTCTGACAGTTTTTTTTTTATTTCCAAGTTAAAAGAAAAACTGATTCACATTTATAAGAATAAGAGTATTTTCCCAATTGATAAATGAATAATAAATGGTCAAAGGATACAAAGTTAGTTTTCCAAGGAAAAAATCCAGACTATTATATGGAAAACAATGTTCAAAAATCACTAATAGCTAGAGACAAGAAAATTAGAGGCACTCTAAGGTTCCACCCTCATTCATCAAAATGAAAAAATGATAGACTGAAAGAAAATAGGTGCAAATTTGCATTGTTGATGGAGTTGTGAATTGGTCCAGCCATTCTGGAAAGCTATTTGGAACTATAATGCAAAAGTTGTTACTAATTTGTGCTACAAATAGTCTTTGACTATGCCCAAAAAAGTCAAAGAAAGAGGGAAAGGAACCGTGTATACAAAATATTTATAGCAACTTTTTTTGTAGTGATACAGAAATGTAAACTAAGGAGGTGTCCGTCAATTGGGGAATGATAGAACAAATTATGGTACATGAATAGTATGAAATCCTCTTGTGCCATAAGAAATTATGAAAGGTAAGGTTTCAGGAAAGAAAATATGGGAAGATTTGTATCATATGAAATGATCCTGAATGAAGTGAGCACAACCAGGAGAACAATTTTTACAATAACATTGTAAAAATATATTATGTTGAAAGCCGTAATAGTTTAATCAAACGCTGAACAAGTATGACTAAAGAGGATAGATGACGAAACATACTCCCCACCTTCTGATAGGGATGTAAAAGACTCAAGAAAAAGAATGACACACACACACACACACACACACACACACACACACACACACACACACACACACACATATATATATATTTGGACATGGCCAATATCAGAATTTATTTGACTAGATTATTTATATTTGTTACAAGGATTTTCCCCAGTTATAGAGTTGGAATGGAAAGAGAAGGAATTTGCTTATTTAAAAAATTTTTTTTAAGAAATTGGCAAAGAAAGAATAGCATAGAGGATATCAGGGAAGAGAATTCCAGGTGGAGGGAAGAGCATTCTTTGTTTTTTTTTTTTTCAAATGCTTTATTAACTTCTAGTTCACATTATTCATTTCTGCAAGATTTTGAGTTACAAATTTTCTCCCCATTTTCCCCCTAACCACCACCTCAAAATCCCTTTGGATATCCCTTCCTCTAATCTGCTCTCTACAATATCTTCTCCCATAAACCCTCTGACTTTCCAGTAGGGCATAGTGGATCTCTATGCACGAGTGCCTGTATGTCTTATTTCCCAGTTACATGTAAAATAATAATAATACTATACATACATACACACAGACACATAGACACACACACACACACACACACACACACACACACACATATATATATATATATGTAGTTAAACTTAGAAGGGAATATATATATATATATATTTAAACATTTGATGTTAAAACTTTGAATTCAAGATTCATTGCCTTCCTCCCTGGTCACCCACCCTTACTGGAAAGATAAGCAATTCAGTATAGGTTATACATGTATAGCTATAACATTTCCATAGTGGATATATTGTAATAGACTGACTATATTTCCCTCCCTCCTATCCCACCTCCCACTTGTTCTATTCTCTACTTTGATACTGTCCCTTTTCAAAAGTGGATGCTTCCAACTTCCTTTCCCCCAGCTTGCCCTCCCTTTCATCATCCCCCCTCTCATCCCCTCCATCTACTCTCCTGTAGGGTGAGATACCCTGTTTAGTGTGTATGTCATTACTTCCCTAAGCCAAATTCAATGAGAATAAAGTTGACCCATTCCCATTTAACTTCCTGTTTTTCCCCTCCATTATAAGCATTTTCCCTTGGCTCTTCAGATAGTTTGCCCCAATCTGTCCCTCCCTATCTACTCTCATTGTATTCCTCTCTCATTTCTTAATATCAAAGTATCATGCCTTCATATTAAATTGGTCCTTTGCCCTCTCTCTATGCATACCTGTACACATATATACACACACATATATACAAATATATTCATATGCCCATATACCTTCCTTCATAGACATATATATGTATGTATATGTACACACACACATATATACATACACATATAAATGTATACATACATACATTTTAAAAATAAATATGTATATATATAAATATGTATATATATATATATATAAATATGTGTGTATATATGTGTATATATGTATGTATGTGTATATATGTATGTATGTGTATATATATATATATATATATATATATATATATATATACATCTATTCCCTTCAACTATTCTCATACAGAGAAAAGTTTCATCAGTTACAATTATTGTATTTCCTTGTAGGAATGTAAATAGTTCAGCTTTGATAAGTTCCTTATGATTTTTTTTTCCTCTTTACCTTCTCATGCTTCTCTTGCTTCTTGTATCTCTGAATGTCAGATTTTCTACTCAACTCTGGTTTTTTCATCAATATTGCTTGAAAGTCCTCTATTCCACTGAATGACCATATTTTCCCCTGAAACAAAATACTCAGTTTTGCTGGGTAGGTGACCCTTGGGTTCATTCTCAGTTCTTTTGCCCTCTGGAATATCATATTCCATGCCCTTTGATCCCTCAGTGTAGAAGCTGCCAGGTCCTGGGATATTCTGATTGTGTTTCCACAATATTGAAATTGTTTCTTCCTGGCTGTTTGTAGTATTTTCTCCTTGATCTGGGGATTCTGGAACCTGGCTATAATATTCCTGGGAGTTTTCTTTTTGGGATCTTTTTTAGGAGGTGATCGGTGGATTCTTTCAACCTCTATTTTGCCCTCTGGATCTAAAACATCAGGGCAATTTTCCTTGAGAATTTCTTGAAGGGTGATTTCTAGTTATTTTTTTTTTTTTGATCATGGCTTTCAGGTAGTTGAATAATTTTTAGATTGTCTCTCCTGGATATATTTTCCAGGTCATTGTTTTTTTCCAATGAGATATTTCACATTGCCTTCTATTTTTTCATTTGTTTGCATCTGTTTAATAGTATCTTGATTTCTCATAAAGTCATTGTCTTCCATTTGCTCCAATCTAATTCTGAAAGATTGATTCCCTTCAGTGAGCTCTTGAGATACGTTTTCCATCTGGCAAATTTGGCTTTTTAAGGCATTCTTTTCCCCATTGGCTTTTTGAACCTCTTTTTCCATTTGAGTTAGTTTATTTTTAAGGTGTTATTTTCTTCAGTCAGGTTGTTGACTCTTATTTCATAATTTTCTTGCATTGTTTTCATTTCTCTTCCCAATTTTTCCTCCACTTTACTTACTTGGTTTTCAAAATCCTTTTTAAGCTCCTCTATGGCCTGTAACCAGCTCGTATTTTGCTTAGAAGCTTTTGGTGCAGGAGTTCTGACTTCACTGTCTTCCTCCTGTTCCATGCTTTGATCCTTTTTTGTCCCCAAAATACTATTGTAAAGTTGGTTTGCTCTGCTTGCTTTGCTTCTCTCGTTTGCTCATGTTGCCACTCAATTACTTGAATTTTGAGCTTTTTTTTTAAACAAATACTTTATTAACTTCTGTTTTACATCATTCATTTCCACCAGATTTTGAGTTACAATCATTTCCCCCCCCATTATTCCCCTACCCAGCCTCCCAGAATAGCAGTCCCACAAGATATCGCTTCCTCCAATCTGCTCTCTCCCATACCTTCTCCCATACCCCCATCGACTTTTCCATTACAGGAAGATGAATCTTTGTGTCCCAATGCCTGCACATCTTATCTCCCAATTACAAGCAAAAGAGTATTAATAATTGTATTTATATATATTTGAAACATTTAATCTTAAGACCTCAAATTTCAGATCCATTTCCTTCCTCCCTTGTCACCCATTCCCTCTGGGGAGATAAGTAATTCAGTATATGTTGTACATGTCTAGCTATGCAAAACATTATCATAGTAGATATATTGTACAAGGCTGCTTATAATTCCCTCCCACTCATCCCACCCCCCACCTGGTCCATTCCCTACATAATCCTGTCCCCTCTTCTATAGAGGGTACTTCCAACCTCCCCTCACCCCAAGGATGCCCTCCCATCCATCATCCCTCCTCTCATCCCCCTTCCCCCTATCCTGCTGTAGGCTGAGATATCCCATTTAGTATGTATGTCATTTTCTCCCTGAACCAAATTCAATGTGAATGTGGTTTTGCCTTTTTAGCCTTCCTTATTCTCCCCCTCCTTTGCACCCGCTTCCCCTACATGAGATAGTTTACCCTACCATGTCTCTCCCCATCTCCTCTTGCCACTTTCCTCTCTCACCTCATAATTTCATCCCTTGAGTACTCTCCCTTCCCAACAAAATCAACCTATGCCCTCTATCCATATATAACTGTAACCATATACACACACTTCACATATGTATTCATATGACCACACCCCCTTTCTTCCATTATTTTCATAGTGAGAAAGATATCATCAGTCACAGATATTGCTTTTCCATATAGGAATGTAAATAGTTCAACTTTGATAAGTTCCTTTTGATTTCTTTTCCCTGATTACCTTCTCAGGCATCTCTTACTTCTTGTGTCTGGATGTCAAATTTTCTATTCAATTCTGGTTTTTCCTCAAGAATGCTTGAAAGTCCTCTATTCCACTGAATGACCATATTTTCCCCTGAAACAAAATACTCAGTTTTGCTGGGTAGGTGACCCTTGGGTTCATTCCCAGTTCTTTTGCCCTCTGGAATATCATATTCCATGCCCTTCGATCCCTCAGTGTAGAAGCTGCCAGGTCCTGGGCTATTCTGATTGTGTTTCCACAATATTGAAATTGTTTCTTCCTGGCCGCTTGTAGTATTTTCTCCTTGATCTGGGGATTCTGGAACGTGGCTATAATTTTTCTGGGAGTTTTCTTTTTGGGATCTTTTTCAGGAGGTGATCGGTGGATTCTTTCAACCTCTATTTTGCCCTCTGGATCGAAAACATCAGGGCAGTTTTCCTTGAGAATTTCTTGAAGGGTGATTTCTAGGTTCTTTCTTTGATCATGGCTTTCAGGTAGTCCAATAATTTTTAAATTGTCTCTCCTGGATCTATTTTCCAGGTCAGTGGTTTTTCCCATGAGATATTTCACATTTCCTTCTAATCTTTCGTTTGTTTGGATCTGCTTAACAGCATCTTGATTTCTCATAAAGTCATTAGCTTCCATTTGCTCCAGTCTAACTCTGAAGGAATGAATCTTCTCAGTGAACTTTTGAGATTCTTTTTCCATCTGGCAAATTCGACTTTTTAAGGCATTCTTCTCCTCATTGCCCTTTTGGGCCTCCTTTGCCATTTGAGTTAGTCTATTTTTTAAGGTGTTGTTTTCCTCAGTCAGGCTGTTGACCCTCATTTCATACTTTTCCTGCATCCTTCTCATTTCTCTTCCAATTTTTCCTCCACTTCTCTTATTTGATTTTTAAAGTCCTTCTTAAGGTCCTCTATGGCCTGCAACCCGCTCATGTTTTCCCCTGGGGCTTTTGGAGCAGGACTTCTTACCTCACAGTCCTTTTCCTGCTCTATGCCCCCAAAATAGGAGTCTAGGGTTGCATTTTTCTGTTTCCTTTGCCTTGGCATGTTGCCACTTAATTGCTTGACTTTTGGGCTTGTTGCCACACTATGGCTTTAAGGCCAGCTAGAGGAATTTTCGTCCCGAACGTGTGGGGGGCAACTTCCGTTTCTGGCAAGCTGTAAACCCACCCACAACTTCCACCCTAGATCACAATCCAGATCCAGGGAGGTTAAAGCAAGAGCGATTACCCCCCAAGACTGATCGCTGGATCTCCCCACGATTTGTAGGCTAGGAGCCGGAAATGCCTATGAAAACTACAAAATGGTGTGTCTCCTCAGTGGCTTCTAGCCCCCAGGGGAGGGAGCTGATGCATTCCCCAAATACAGGTCCCAAAGTCCATAGGACACTAACCTCTTACTTTGTCCTAGGCAAGTGTATGTTGATAATTCTGGAGTCTCCACAGCTCCTGGTGTTCTGGGGTTCCTCCAGCTGGCTGCTGGCCCTGCCGCCCTGGGGCTAAAACCTCAGCTCAAGTGGACCTGGGCTCGGCTGGGCTTGGCTCCTGCGCTCTTCGCTCTGCGCGCTGCTGGCTCCCAGACCGCTGCGCTGGTCCTTCCTGCAGGGTGCTGGGCTGTCCTCAGCGGGAGGTTAGCTTCTCTGTGTCGTTCTGTGGGTGCTGGGGCTCCAGAAGTTGTTCAGAGTCCTTTTTTACATAGTTTGTGGAGAATCTGGGGGCAGAGAGGCTTGGACGAGCTGTTTCTACTCCGCCATCTTGGCTCCGCCCTCCGAGTTTTGAGCTTTTTGCCACAGTTGGACTCTGCTACCGGACAGGGGAGCTTTGTCCCAATTGCTGGGGTTTTCTCAGCTGCCAAAGGTATTAGTTGGGAGGCCTCTCTGAAGCCTCCACCTGCTCTGGCAAGCTGGTCACATACCCCAGGACCTCCACCCTAGACCACAATCCAGATCTAAGCAGGTTAAAGCAAGTATGATTACTCCTCAAACTGGTCACTTGGTCCCCCTGCAATCTGCAGGCCTAGAGCTGAAGCTGCCATGTGGCTGCAGATGCACAGCTGCTGTACCTCAGCCCCTTCTTGCCCAAGGGGCAAAGTCTGACCACACACCTGAACCACTGGATCCCAAAGTCCACACTGCATTGACCACTCACTTTGTCCTTAGCATCTATGTGTTGATAATACTGGAAACCACCACAGTTGCTGGTGATCTGAAGTCCCTCCAGCCAGCGGCTTGTTAGGCCTGCCCTGAATCTAAAACTTCCATCTTGCATGGGGTTGGGCTTGGCTCCCAGAGCACTGCACTGGCCCCTTTCTGCTGGCCTGGTGGAGTATTCTCAGTGGGAGGTTAGCTTTTCTATGTCATTTTGTGGGTTCTGTAGCTCCAAAGTTTCTTCAGAGTCACCTTTTACATGAATTGGAGGAGGTGGAAGCCAGAGCTCTGAGGCAGTCCTGTTTCTACTCAGCCATCTTGCCTCCACTCCTCGGGAACAGCATTCTTAAAGGATGATTTCAACCCAGGTCTTTCTGATCCCAAATGCTGTGACCCATTTATTATACTTTCCTGATTGTAGAGAATTATTATGGGAGTTAGCTCATTATCTATGTGCATATATATTCTACTTTTTATAAATCTAGCTGTTTTATTAACTATTGGGATCCAGGAACCTTGTAGGCTAGATTACAATTGTAAAAGGCCTTGAAATGAGAAGTCTAAGAGATTGGATTTTATCCTCCACTGTCTAGCAGTAGGGAAGTTATTAAAGCATTTTTAACAGGATAGACACATGACAAAAGGAGTATGATGGGAAGATTAATGTAGAAGTGGAGCACAATGGATGAGAAAATTATTGCCAACCCAAGTAGGATCATAGCTTTAGAACTGGAAAGGACTTTACAAATGATTGAATATAATTTCCTCATTTTATCAAAGAGAGAAATAAGGTCAAAAGACTTGTTCACACAGTAAGTGGAAGAGATGGGATTGGTACTCAACTCATTCAGTGTTGGGATTTGACTTCATAGCCACCAGTTTTCCATAACACCACAGTTTTCTTCATTTTCTACAAATGATTGAAAGCCAAAAGACCCTCAAACAATGGAATCTGACCTTCCTTGGGTACTCTCACAGACAAGAAAATTTCTTCTGGATCTAGTACCAGTGGCAGACAACATCAGGGTGGGAAGGGAAACACTCATACAAGCAGACTGATAATAAAGTCACCAATATATCTGATAAACATGTAGCACTTGCACTGGAAATCATTCCCCTTGTATACTAATAGCATTAGGATACTAGTGCAAAATTATAGGTTCTAAAAGAGAAAACTTCTAAGAATCAAAGACAAGGGTAAATGAAATGGGGAAAAAAGAGAAAGAAGAAACATGATAGTTTAGAAAGAAACTTTGGATAGCCCATCACTTAGTAACAGGCACGAGTCAGTATGGCAACACAATGTGAATTACAGAGAGAGAGAGGAAATTTGGCTGACTGGTGGCAAGGCCATCTTACCAGGTCTTTAGGCCTGGTGAAAAAATTAATGAGCAATCATCAGTTAGAAAAGACTCTAGGATCACCTGGTTGATTTGCTGTGGTATTTAAAATGCTCTTCCAACCTAGTCCAGGATTTCAAGGAATAGAGATTGAACTATATACTCATTTCATCTTACTACAGGGTTTATTGGAAATATTTGTAGTATTTCTAGGGGTATTTTCAGGCTCCTCTGGGACTCTATAACTCCATCCTCTACCCCACTATTTCTCAGATTGAGAATTCTCTATAAAAAGATCTTCAACATCTGAAGTGAGCCTCTATTCAATGGGTTCTTATGTAGACCAAAGCACTTTGATACATGAAGTTATCTGTAAATAAAATTAGGTAGTAGGGTAAATTAAGGACATTAAATTAAAGAGCCTTAAACCCCTTCCTCCCAAGTGTCTACTGAAGGGTGTTATTCTTAGCTCTCTGTTAACTACCTTGCCCCCACAATACAGAAACAGCATCATATGTATAGTTATCCATAGGAGTGTGTCAGAATGGAAATCAGAATATTGTAGAAAGTGAGATTTTCCCTTAATGCCCTTTTCAAGACTTTCTCAAATATGTCTCAAAATTCATAGCTTTCTGGGAAATTTATTTTCCAAAGAGAGTATGATATTTAGCCCTTCCTTCAGACATACCCCTTTATTAAGCAATTGGTTAGATGAAGGATCTGGAGGATAAAAACACCCTATTTCCTGTCACTCTGGGACCAAATCATTTCATTCTGTTCTTAGGAAGAATGACAGCACTTTCCAGGAGAGACCTATCCCACCTGCTCTTAGGAAGAATGACAGTACTTTCCAGGAGAGACCTATCCCACCTGTTCTTAGGAAGAATGACAGCACTTTCCAGGAGAGACCTATCCCACCTGGACCTAGTGCTGATTCCAGCTGGACTGGGACAGTCAGCACTCAGGAAGACAAAGGGAGTTATAGTCTTTTAGAAATATGTCAATCTAAGCAGACCTGGGGCTTTTTTGAGTGAGTCAATCACAAGTAATAAGGATTAGAAGGAACAAAGGGGTTGGCAATATTCCTTTGGTGTTCAGAGACTACACTTAATGGATTCATCAGTCATTTTAGCTGTTTCTGTCTACATGTTCCTCCTCCTCTCTCTGAGTGAAAGACCTAATCTACGTAGATTGCATGAAGCACTCATCCAAATCAAATGAGTTTATTGGTTTTCATCCAGATGTTTTAGCATTATATAAACACAATTGAACTGTATTAAATGTCTCAAAATCTCATGATAGCTCAAAATTAGAGCTAGGTGGGAGGGTGAGCAATCCATCATACTTTCTACACTATCTGGATACAGAATGGCAGATCTTCAGTAGTTGAGTTTTGTTTTTTGATTTTTTTTTTTTAAGTTAGCCACTGTCCTTTATGGAAGATGATTCAGATTCCATAATTGCAATGAATGTCCAAATAACTCTTCCTTCTTAGCTTCTTTCCATATGGGGAAGTCACACTAGAAAGTTTTGTCTGATTCTATGTGCTTTCAAAGAGCTGAAATCCATGGTAGAGACACAAATTTTAATATGATATTTAATGGAAGTGCCCGATATGAGTACGCTAATTACAGCAAGAAAAGAACTTCTGTTAATAGTTTGGGCATTGGAAATCCCATGAACTTGGAGTTACAGAAACTGAATTTGTGTCCAGGTTCTAATGCTTACCACTGTGTGGCTTTACCACAGAATTGACAAAGCACTTCTTCTCTCTGGGTCTGTAATGGAAATGCAAATTTAAAGATCTTCCCTGCCTCTAGGTCCTTTGGTAGGCTTAAGAGACTCTGAGAACCTTCCTTGATTTGAAAATATACTCTGCCCCCTAAT
Source organism: Gymnobelideus leadbeateri (assembly GCA_011680675.1). NCBI lineage: Eukaryota > Metazoa > Chordata > Mammalia > Diprotodontia > Petauridae > Gymnobelideus > Gymnobelideus leadbeateri. Next base: position 434,019 of record WOXC01003771.1, on the reverse strand, counting down.
AGGCTGAATGTGGTCACATGGAGCCTGTGGCAGGAGGCTTGGTTTTCAGGAATGCCTACACCTTGATGCTGTGTGATTGGGCAGTGGGTCAAGAGGGTTGTGACATTCTCTGAGCCAGGAGAAAACTATATAATCCCTGAGGAGAGGCTTTGCTTTGGGGCTCACTTTGAGAAGTATTGTGTGATCTGACCAGATGAGACTCTGGGCAGTTGCTGAGAGCCCCCTGGTTTTGAAAACCTAGATGTTGATGCTTCCCTCTATGGTAACTGTGATTTGGTATTGAGGTAATGGTTGGACAGTTTGGAAGCCTGTCTGCTGGATCTGTTTGTTTCTCTGTCTTGTAAGTTCTTCCTGTATACTTTGAAGTTCGGGGTGCTGACCTTTTTCCCCTGAACTAGATAAATGATATATGTTTGATTGATTAAAGTAAGCTTGTTAACCCATTTTGAGTTGCTTTCCTTTAGAAAAGCAGAGCTAAGGACCTGTGTTGGCAACCACCCTGGGGATGTTGGGGTGCTTGCTGCTACAGGGTCTCACTTTGCTCATTTGAAATGTGAGAGTGTGAGTGAAAAAAGTGAGACCTGTAAGATCTCTTAGAGGTTTAGAACTGTGATACTATGATACCATGGGCCTATAGTGGTATAGAGGATAGAGAATTAGATTGGAATCAAGGAAGAACTGAGTTTGAATCCTATCATATACACTTATTAACTGAATGGACAAGTCATGTGACCTCTTTCAGATTCAACTGTTTCATCTGTAAAATAGGGATAATAATTTTTTGACTTCATATCTTTGTTGTAAAGAATCAAACTGTGAAAATAGATAAAATTAGAGAATATACATGGCTAACTTTTCAAATCTTAAAATTCTTCATAAATGTCTTGTGTAAATTCTGAATATTCTCTCTCTGAAAATAAATTCCTATCATACTACTTAGTCCTCCTAAATGCATTCATCATTTACACTGTGATTTCCAACCTATTTGTGCCCTTCTTTCCATACCTCAGTACTCCTACAGGTCATCACTGGTGTTCGTTTTCATTTTTTTCTCTTTTCAGTCTTGGCTCTATAGTTAGCTCATTCAATTTTAAAATATTTAATACCCTTGAATCCCTTGCCTCCATTTTTGGTCATTGTTTATGCCTTGCCCAAAGCACAGCCTTAGGAAACCCACATCATTTATTTCATATTTTACTGAATTGTGCTGGAGGAAGTCATAAAATCAACTACTCAATTTCTTAGGAAAAAAAATTCTCCAAGGCTCCCTAAACCCTCCTAAGAGGGTTTTGAGAGTGCCTCTCAAAGACTTACTCAACAATTACTGTTAACTTACTTCATCCTGGTCTATCAATAAATGACAAATTTCTGTCATTCCTCATGGTTTGATTACCTTTATTATAGAAGGAGAGTGGAGTAAGCAGACTCAGGAAAATCAGTATAAATAAACATAAACGGGAAATGGAAAGAACAACAAAACAATTGGAACTGAATGTTGTAAAACTGAATTGAGCAAGCTTAGCCCCAAAGAAGATATGAAAAGATAATTTCTGCTGCTCTTAAAAATAATTTATTATTTATTTTTTTAGCATTCATTTTAAAAAATTGAGTTCAGAATTCTCTCCCTACCCCACTCCTTTCCCATCCCCAGTGAAGGGAAGAGATGTGATATCATTTATCCATGTGAAATCATGCAAAACATATTTCTATATTAGTCATATTGAAAATATGAAAAAACAAGAAAAATTTTTAAAATGAAAAAATATGTTTCAATCTGCATTCAGACTCCAGCAGTTCTTTCTCTGGAGGTAGACAGGATTTCTCATAGTCCTCATGGTTGTCTTGGATAATTTTATTGATCAGAATAACTAAGTTATTCACAATCGATTATTACAGTGTACAATGTTTTCCTAGTTCTGGTCACTTCTCTTTTCATCAGTTCATCTAATCATCCTACGTTTTTCTGAAACCATCCTGCTTGTCATTTCTTTTTTTAAAAATTATATTTCCATTTTAGTCATCTATTAAAGAAGGATTAGAACTAAAGGGAGAAAAAATGAGAACATGAGAAAGAACAAAAAAAGAGAATAGTACATTTTGATCTGCATTCAGACTCCACACTTTTCTCTGGATGTGGATAGCATTTTCCATCATGAGTCTTTTGGAATTGTATTAGATCCTTGTATTGCCAAGAAGAGTTAAGTCTTTCAACATTGGTCATTGCATAATGTTGCATTAATGTGTGCAGTGTTCTCCTGGTTCCACTCACTTCACTCAGCATTGGTTCATTTAAGTCTTTCCAGGTTTTTCTGAAGTCTACCTGCTCATCATTTGTTATGGAACAATAATATTCCATTGCATTCATATTTCTGTTTGAAGATGATTGTACACTCAGTATAGCCTCTGGAGCTGAGATAAATTCTCTGATGCTTATGCTAATTGAGAACTAGCAACTAACACCAAGAAAACACAGGTACTCCATCAGCCACCACCAGACCATCCATATGTGGAACCATCAATTACAGCAAATGGACAAGTTCTGAATGCTGTGGATAAGTTCAATTATCACTTATTCACTTGGTAGTGTACTTCCCAGGAATGTACACATTGATAATGATGTTGATGCATGTATTTCCAGAGCTAGCTCAGTGTTTGGGAGACTCCAAAGGAAAGTGTTGGGAGAGAAGAGATATTAGACTGATTACCAAACTGAAGGTCTCCAGAGTCACTGTGTTGACCTCATTGTTGTATGTCTGTGAAACCTGGACAGTATGCTAGGAAACTGAATCACTTCCATTTGAATTGTATTAGAAGATTGTGAAGATCACCTACTTTCTTGAACTAAACTGTCAAAATTCAAACTCTGCTTCAGTGAGTACAATTTTGGTGGGCTGGCCATGTTGTTGGAATGCAAAATGTATGTTTACCAAAAAAGACAGCTTTATGGAGAACTCACACAAGGCAAACATTCACACGATGATCAGAAGAAGTAATACAAAGAAAGTCTCAACGTCTCAAGAACTTTGGAATTGATTATGTAAGATGAGAGACACTGGCAAAGGACTGCCCAGCAAGGCATGCCCACATATACATAAGCAAAGCCAAATCAAAATAGCTCAAAGGAAACTTAGTATGTGCAAATTTAGAGAATCCACCTTAAATTTTTCACACAGACTGTGCCTGATCTGTCATAGAGCATTCTGAGCTCATATTGGTCTGAGAAGCCACAGATGGACACACTGAAACTTGACTCTAGCCTAGTAATGTCATTTTGGTCCTCTTCAAGAATGAAGGACAACAACCAATACCACAACCTGTTCAGTCATTCCCCAACTGATAGACATCCCTTCAATTTCCAATTCTTGTACACTAGAAGAGCTGCTATAAATATTTTTGTGCATATGCATCCTTTTCTCATTTTTATGATCTCTTTGGGATATAGACCTAGAAGAGGTATTTCCAAGTCAAAGGGTATGCACAGTTTTATAGCCCTTTGTGCATACTTCCAATTGCTCTCCAGAACGGATAGATCACATCACAATTCCACAACAATGCATCAGTGTTCCAATTTTCCCTATATCTTTGCCGACATGCATAAGTTTCCTGTTTTGTCATATTATTCTTGTCATTTCTTATAATACAATAGTATTCCATCACAATCATATACCACAACTTGTTCATTCTCCAATTGATAAGCATCCCTCCATTTCTAATTCTTTGTCACCATAAAAAGATCTGCTTCATATATTTTTGTATATTTAACACATTTTCCTTTTTCTTTGATCTCTTTGTGATACAGACCTAGTAGTGATATTTCTGGGTAAAAGGGTATGCACAATTTTATGTCCTTTTGGACATAGTTACAAATTGTTCTCCAGAATGGTTGAACTAGTTCACAACTGCAACAGTAAATCGATGTCTCAATTTTCAACATCCCCTCCAATATTTCCCATTTCCTCATTTCCTTTTCTGTCATATGAGTCAATCTAATTGGTGTGAGGTGGTACCTCAAAGTTGTTTTTAGCTTTTCTAATCAATGATTTATAACACTTTTTTCAAGACTATGGAAAGCTTTGATTTCTTCATCAAAAACTGCTTTTTCATATTCTTTTACCATTTATCAATTTGGGGAATAACTCATAGTTTTATAAATTTGACTCAATTCTCCACATATTTCAGAAATGAGGCCCTAAGAACACAAAATTATATAAGCCTCCCGCCAGCTTCCTGCTTCCCTTCTAATTTTGGCTGCATTGATTTTATTTATGCAAAATGCTTTATGTTTAATGTAATCAAAATTATCTACTTTATATCCTGTGATATATATCTTGTTCATAAATTCTTCCTTTATACAAATATGCTACAGGTAACATTTCTCATGCTTTCCCAATTTGCTTAAGATATAAACCTTTGGGGCGGCTAGGTGGCGCAGTGAATAGAGCGCCGGCCCTGGAATCAGAAGGACCTGAGTTCGGAGCCAGCCTCCGACACTTAATCCACACAAACAAAAACCTAGCCGTGTAACCTTGGGCAAGTTACTTAACCCCAATTGCCCTAAAGGGCGGCTAGGTGGCGCAGTGAGTAAGAGCGCCGGCCTCGGAGTTTGGATGACCCGAGATCAGATCCGGCCTCAGAAAATGAGCACCCACGCATAAATCAAATGACTAGCCATGTAACCTTGAGCAAGTTACTTAACCCCAATTGCTTTAAAAAAAAAAAAAAAAGATATAAACCTTTATATCTAGATTGTGTGCTCATTTTGACCTTATCTTGGTAGACAGTGTGAAACATTGATCTATGACTTGTTTCTACCAAACTGTTTTCCAATATTCCCAGAAAATTTTGCCAGATACTGAGTTCTTGTACCAACAGTTTGAATCTTTGGGTTTATCAAATCCTATATTACTATGGTTACCTACTACCATGAATTGTGTACCTGATATATTCCACTGTTTCACCACTGTATTTTTTTTTTTGCTTTTTTGGAGGGCAATTGGGGTTAAGTAACTTGCCCAAGGTCACACGGCTAGGTTTTTGTTTGTGTGTGTGTTAAGTGTCTGAGGCCGGATCCGAACTCAGGTCCTTCTGACTCCAGGGCCGACACTTTTCTCACTGCACCACCTAGCCACCCCTCACCACTGTATTTCTTATTATTTTCATGATTGCTGCTTTGCAATACAATATGAGACATGGAACATTTTATCCATTGATATTCTTTACCTTTTGTTATTCCAGATGAATTTTATTATTTTTAAGCTATCTAATTTTGGGGGGGGGTCATTTGGTATGACCCTAAATAAGTAAATTAATTTATGTAGAATTATAGTGTTTATTATATTGGCTCAGCTTGTTTAGATTGGTCTTTATATGTGTTGTGTTTTATAACTGTGTTCATATAGTATCTAGGTCATCTTGGTAGGTAAGTTCCTAAGTATTTTATGTTGTCTGCAGTTATTTTAAGTTTAATTTCTCTTTTTATCTCTTCCAACTGGATTTATTGGTAATATATAGCAGTGCTGATAATTTATGTGGGTTTATTTTATATCCTGCAACCTTGCTGAAGCTAAGTGTTTTCTTTTTTTTTTTTTTGGTCAAAAAGTCAATTTTACTTAAGCAGAGGACTTTTTTCTTTTTTTTTAATATTTTTATTATTTTTCTTTTTTTATTAAACAAATGCTTTATTAACTTCTGTTTTACATCATTCATTTCTTCCATATTTTGAGTTACAATCATTTCCCCCTGTTATTCCCCTACCCAACCTCCCAGAATAGCAGTCCCACAAGATATCGCTCCCTCCAATCTGCTCTCTCCCATACCTTGTCCCATACCCCCTTCGACTTTTCCATTAGAGGAAGGTGAATCTTTGTGTCCCAATGCCTGCACATCTTATCTACCAATTATAAGCAAAAGAGTATTAATAATAGTATTAATATATATTTGAAACATTTAATGTTAAGACCTCGAATTTCAGATCCATCTCCTTCCTCCCTTGTCACCCATACCCTCTGGGGAGATAAGTAATTCAGTATATGTTTTACATGTCTAGCTATGCAAAACATTATCATAGTAAGTAGATATATTGTACAGGGCTGCTTATAATTCCCTCCCACTCATCCCACCCCCCACCTGGTCCATTCCCTACATGATCCTGTCCCTCTTCTATAGTGGGTACTTCCAACCTCCCCTCCCCCCAAGGATGCCCTCCCATCCATCATCCCTCCTCTCATCCCCCTTCCCCCTATTCTGCTGCAGGTTGAGATATCCCATTTAGTATGTATGTCATTCTCTCCCTGAACCAAATTCAATGAGAATGTGGTTTTGCCTTTTTTGCCTTCCTAATCTCCCCCTCCCTTGCAACCACTTCCCCTTGCTTCTTCTACATGAGATAGTTTACCCTACCCTGTCTCTCCCCATCTCCTCTTGCCACTTTCCTCTCTCACCTCATAATTTCATCCCTTGAGTATTCTCCCTTCCCAACAGATTCAACCTATGCTCTCTATCCATATATAACTGTAAGCATATACACACACATTCACATATGTATTCATATGACCACACACCCTTCTTCCATTATTTTCATAGTGAGAAAGATATCATCAGTCACAGTTATTGCTTTTCCATATAGGAATGTAGATAGTGCAACTTTGATAAGTTCCTTTTGATTTCTTTTCCCTGATTTCCTTCTCAGGCATCTCTTCCTTCTTGTGTCTGGATGTCAAATTTTCTATTCAATTCTGGTTTTTTTCTCAAGAATGCTTGAAAGTCCTCTATTCCACTGAATGACCATATTTTCCCCTGAAACAAAATACTCAGTTTTGCTGGGTAGGTGACCCTTGGGTTCATTCCCAGTTCTTTTGCCCTCTGGAATATCATATTCCATGCCCTTCGATCCCTCAGTGTAGAAGCTGCCAGGTCCTGGGCTATTTTGATTGTGTTTCCACAATATTGAAATTGTTTCTTCCTGGCTGCTTGTAGTATTTTCTCCTTGATCTGGGGATTCTGGAACCTGGCTATAATATTCCTGGGAGTTTTCTTTTTTGGATCTTTTTCAGGAGGTGATCTGTGGATTCTTTCAACCTCTATTTTGCCCTCTGGATCTAAAACATCAGGGCAATTTTCCTTGAGAATTTCTTGAAGGGTGATTTCTAGGTTCTTTCTTTGATCATGGCTTTCAGGTAGTCCAATAATTTTTAAATTGTCTCTCCTGGATCTATTTTCCAGGTCAGTGGTTTTTCCCATGAGATATTTCACATTGCCTTCTAATCTTTCATTTGTTTGGATCTGCTTAACAGCATCTTGATTTCTCATAAAGTCATTAGCTTCCATTTGCTCCAGTCTAACTCTGAAGGAATGAATCTCCTCAGTGAACTTTTGAGATTCTTTTTCCATCTGGCAAATTCGACTTTTTAAGGCATTCTTCTCCTCATTGCCCTTTTGGGCCTCCTTTGCCATTTGAGTTAGTCTATTTTTTAAGGTGTTGTTTTCCTCAGTCAGGCTGTTGACCCTCATTTCATACTTTTCCTGCATCCTTCTCATTTCTCTTTCCAATTTTCCTCCACTTCTCTTATTTGATTTTTAAAGTCCTTCTTAAGGTCCTCTATGGCCTGCAACCCGCTCATGTTTTCCCCTGGGGCTTTGGAGCAGGACTTCTGACCTCACAGTCCTTTTCCTGCTCTATGCCCCCAAAATAGGAGTCTAGGGTTGCATTTTTCTGTTTCCTTTGCCTTGGCATGTTGCCACTTAATTACCTGACTTTTGGACTTGTTGCCACACTATGGCTTTAAGGCTAGATAGAGGAATTTTCTTTCCGAACGTGTGGGGGGCAACTTCCGTTTCTGGCAAGCTGTAAACCCACCCACGACTTCCACCCTAGATCACAATCCATATCCTGGGAGGTTAAAGCAAGAGTGATTACCCCCCAAGACTGATCTCTGGATCTCCCTACAATTCACAGGCCAGGAGCTGGAGCTGCCTCTGAAAACTACAAAACTGCGTGTCTCCTCAGTGGCTTCTACCCCCAGGGGAGGGAGCCAATGCATTCTACAAATACTGGTCTCAAAGTCCATAGGACACTAACCTCTTACTTTGTCCTAGGTATATCTATGTTGATAATTCTGGAATCGCCACAGCTGCTGGTGTTCTGAGTTCTCTCCAGCCAGCTGCTGGCCCTGCTGCCCTGGGGCTAAAACCTCGGCTCATGCGGACCTGGGCTCGGCTCGGCTCAACTCCCCTCGCTGTGTGCTGCTGGCTCCCAGACCCCTGAGCTGGTCCTTCCTGCAGGGCTGCTGGGCTGTCCTCAGTGGGAGGTTAGCTTCTCTGTGTCATTCTGTGGGTGCTGGGCCTCCAGAAGTTGTTCAGAGTCCCCTTTTATATAGTTTGGGGGGAATCTGGGGGCAGAGAGGCTTGGTCGAGCTGTTTCTACTCCGCCATCTTGGCTCCACCCTGAGCTAAGTGTTTTCTAACTAGCTGTTTAGTTGGTTTTCTAGAACTCTTTATGCCATCATATTATCTGCAAACAGCAATAGTTTTGTTTCCTCTTAGCCTATTCTAATTTCTTCAATTTCCTTTAATTTTCTTGTCTACTCTTCTTGCTACAGCTAGTATTTCTAGTAAACTATTGAATAACAGTGGTAATAATGGGAATTCTTGGGGGCGGAGCCAAGATGGCGGAGTAGAAACAGCTCATCCAAGCCTCTCTGCCCCCAGATTCTCCACAAACTATGTAAAAAAGGACTCTGAAAATCTTCTGGAGCCCCAGCACCCACAGAACGACACAGAGAAGCTAACCTCCCACTGAGGACAGCCCAGCAGCCCTGCAGGAAGGACCAGCGCAGTGGTCTGGGAGCCGGCAGCGCACAGAGCGCAGGAGCCGAGCAGAGCCCAGGTCCACGTGAGCCGAGGTTTTAGCCCCAGGGCGGCAGGGCCAGCAGCTGACTGGAGGAACCCCAGAACACCAGGAACTGTGGAGACGCCAGAATTATCAACATAGACTTGCCTAGGACAAAGTAAGGGGTTAGTGTCCTATGGACTTTGGGACCTGTATTTGGGGAATGCGTCAGCTCCCTCCCCTGGGGGCTAGAAGCTGCTGAGGAGACAGGCCACTGTGTAGTTTTCATAGGCATTTCCGGCTCCCAGCCTACAAATCGTGGGGAGATCCAGCGATCAGTCTTGGGGGGTAATCGCTCTTGCTTTAACCTCCTGGATCTGGATTGTGATCTAGGGTGGAAGTTGTGGGTGGGTTTATAGCTTGCCAGAAACGGAAGTTGCCCCCCACACGTTCGGGACGAAAATTCCTCTATCTGGCCTTAAAGCCATAGTGTGGCAACAAGCCCAAAAGTCAAGCAATTAAGTGGCAACATGCCAAGGCAAAGGAAACAGAAAAATGCAACCCTAGACTCCTATTTTGGGGCATAGAGCGGGAAAAGGACTGTGAGGTCAGAAGTCCTGCTCCAAAAGCCCCAGGGGAAAACATGAGTGGGTTGCAGGCCATAGAGGACCTTAAGGAGGACTTTAAGAATCAAATAAGAGAAGTGGAGGAAAAATTAGAAAGAGAAATGAGAAGGATGCAGGAAAAGTATGAAATGAGGGTCAACAGCCTGACTGAAGAAAATAACACCTTAAAAAATAGACTAACTCAAATGGCTAAGGAGGCCCAAAAGGGCAACGAGGAGAAGAATGCCTTAAAAGTCGAATTTGCCAGATGGAAAAAGAATCTCAAAAGTTCACTGAGGAGATTCATTCCTTCAGAGTTAGACTGGAGCAAATGGAAGCTAATGACTTTATGAGAAATCAAGATGCTGTTAAGCAGATCCAAACAAACGAAAGATTAGAGGCAATGTGAAATATCTCATGGGAAAAACCACTGACCTGGAAAATAGATCCAGGAGAGACAATTTAAAAATTATCGGACTACCTGAAAGCCATGATCAAGGAAAGAACCTAGAAATCACCCTTCAAGAAATTCTCAAGGAAAACTGCCCTGATGTTTTAGATCCAGAGGGCAAAACAGAGGTTGAAAGAATCCACCAGTCACCTCCTGAAAAAGATCCCAAAAAGAAAACTCCCAGGAATATTATGGCCAGGTTCCAGAATCCCCAGATCAAGGAGAAAATACTACAAGCAGCCAGGAAGAAACAATTTCAATATTGTGGAAACACAATCAGAATAGCCCAGGACCTGGCAGCTTCTACACTGAGGGATCAAAGGGCATGGAATATGATATTCCAGAGGGCAAAAGAACTGGGAATGAACCCAAGGGTCACCTACCCAGCAAAACTGAGTATTTGTTTCAGGGGAAAATATGGTCATTCAGTGGAATAGAGGACTTTCAAGCATTATTGAGGAAAAAACCAGAGTTGAATAGAAAATTTGACATCCAGACGCAAGAAGTAAGAGATGCCTGAGAAGGTAATCAGGGAAAAGAAATCAAAAGGAACTTATCAAAGTTGAACTATTTACATTCCTATATGGAAAAGCAATATCTGTGACTGATGATATCTTTCCCACTATGAAAATAATGGAAGAAGGAGGTGTGGTCATACGAAAAAAAAAATAATGGGAATTCTTGTTCCGTCTCTGATCTTACTGAGAAGACTTTTAACTTATCCTTATTACATATAATAGTTACAGATGATTTTAGATAGATACTACTCATAATTTTTTTTTAAAAAGTTCCATTTATTTCTATGCTTTTTATTGTTTTTAATAGGAGATTGTTGTATTTTGTCAAAATCTTTTTTCTATACCTACTGAGATAATCATATAATTTTTGTTGTTTTTGTTGTTGATATAGTCAATTATGCCTATAGTTTTCTTAATATTGTACCAGTCCTTATTTCTGGTATAAATTGCACCAGGTCATAGTGTATGATCTTTGTGATATATTGCTGTAATCTCCTTGATAGCATTTTATTTAATTTTTTGCATCAATATTCATTGGAGAAATTGGTATAAAAGTTATTTTTCTGTTTTTGCTCTTGCTGTTTTACATATAAACACCAAATTTGTCATAAAAAGAATTTGATAGAACTCCTTTTTTGCCTATTTTTCCAAATAGTTCATTTTTTGAAATGAATTTTTCTTTAAATGTTTAGTAGAATTCACTTATGAATCCACCTGGTCCTGTGGAAAATTTTTCTTAGTGAGATCATTGATGGTTTTTTTCAAGTTATTTTTCTAAGATGGGATTATTTAAGTATTCTATTTCCTCTTCAATTAATCTGGGAAATTTACATTTTTGTAAATATTCTTCAATTTCACTTAGATTATCATGTTTAGTAGCATACAATTTGGCAAAAAGCAGCTCATAATATTCATTTTCATTTCATCTTTGGTGGTGCATACAACCTTTTCATTTTTTATACTTGTAATTCATTTTTCTTCTTTTTAAAAATCAAATTAATCATTTATCTATTTTGTTGTTTGCATAAAACTAGTTTCTAATTTTATTAGTTCAATGATTTCCTTGCTTTCAATTTTATTAATCTCTCCTTTGATTTCTAGGATTTTTAATTTGGTGTTTAATTAGAGAATTTTAATTTGTTCTGTTTCTAGTCTTGTTGTTTTGTTGTTGTTTTTATCTGCATATCCAATTTATTGATCTGCTTTTTCTCTGTTTTTTTGGCAGCTACATAACGCAGTGAATAGACTGCCAGGTCTCTAGTCAGGAATAGGAAGAATGCTCCTCTTTAGTTTATATGCAGCCTCTCACATTTACTAGTTGCATGTCCCTAGACAAGTCACTTAACCCTGTTTGCCGCAGGCAAATCTATAAGCTAAGCTAAAGAAGGAAATGGCAAATCACTCCAGTTCCTTTTCCAAGAAGACTCCAAATGAGGTCACAAAGAGTCAGAGATGATTGATACACAATTCAACAACCACCACCAAGCATATAGATATAAATATTCTCCTAACTACATGTTTGACTGCATCCAATAAATTCTGGTATATTATCTCATTGTTGTCATTCTCTTTGATGATCTTTTTGTTTTATGATTTGTTCTTTGACCCATTCATTCTTTTATATTAGACTATTATTTTACAATTAATTTTAAGCTATCTTTCCATGGTTTTGTACTGAATATAATTTTTATTTTATTCTGGTCTGAAAAAGGATGCATTCCAGTCAACCACCACCCCAGTGACCTTCTAAGTTGTCTTGGACTAGAAAAAATGTCTCACCCTGACCTCTGTTACTCTGAAATTAAATTTGAAACATTATTTTGAAATTTTTTGGAAGGAAATGTTGAAACATTTGAGCTGAGTTGTTGCCTATGCTCTGCCTCTAGGCTCTGTAATCCTTCCCATACTTTTTTGCAAAGATGAGAGAACAAATGTGAGAACACTGAATATCTGATTTGCTATGTTGTTTAATTTTGCTAGATTATTATTTTTTTCCTATTTTTGTTTTTGATTTTTTCCCCTCCATTAGGAGGTGGATCTTTGAGAAGGGCAGCTGAATGAATATAGTTGAAAGTACATGTGATATAATAGATACTATCAATGACAATTATACAAAAATGCATACAAACAGTAACCAAAGTATCATTGAAAACTACTTAATCTGGGGCCATGTGTCTATGAATATGACCCTGAGATCCAACTTAGTCTCTTTCTTGAAACTCAGTCCTAAATCATCAACTATCTATTGGACATTTTGAACTGTGCCGTACAAGTATTTAAGTCTGCATGTCTAGAAGACAATTAATTTTCTTTTCCAACCAAACATATCTCTTTCTCTCAACATACTTATTTCTGTTGAGTGTATCACCATTCTGATAGTCACTCAGATATTCAAGCTTCCAAATCTCTTGTCCATACCCTTCCCTCACATTTTATCACTAATCAATGGTCAAATCGTGTTGAATCCACATATTTAGTTCTATTCATCTTCTTTTCCCTACTTAAATGGTCATCATTGTAGTTTAATTTCTCATTACCTCTCACCTAGACCATTACAATTAATAATGGTCCTCCTAATTAGTTTCTGATGCCTCTGATCTTTCCTGTTTCAAACATATTCTCCATATAACCACCAAAATGATATTCCTAAAGTATATAGGAATGAGCATGTTACTCCTCTGCCCAAGAAATTCCAGTAACTACCTACTGACCCTAGGATCAAATAAAAATCCCTGTCACTTAAAGCCCTTTATAGTTTGACTCCAGGTAAAGACTTGTACAATAATTAATGTTTCTTAAGAAGAAAACAACAACAACCAGCATTTCTAGGAGGCACAACATTACAAATTACAAGTCAATATAAGACTAGGGTGGGCGGGTGAAGAGAGAGAGAGAGAGAGAGAGAGAGAGAGAGAGAGAGAGAGAGAGAGAGAGAGAGAGAAACAGGGGGACACAGAGAAAGAGAAACGTTTTTATCTTTTAAAGTTTATTTTTAGTTTTCACTTCCATAAGTTTTAAATTTTTTCCTCCTCCCTCTTTCCCTCCCCCTCCCCAAGACAGAATGCAGTTTGATATGGCCTCTGCCTATACATTCCTATTTTCACATTAGTCATGTTGTGTAGAAGAATTAGAACAAATGGGAGGAACCATGAGCAGAAAAATAAAACAAAACCAAACAAAAAGGAAATAGTCTGCTTTGCTCTGATATCAGACTCTCTAGTTGTTTCTCTTGATGTGGATGGCACTGTCCATCATGATTCTTTTGGAATTGTTTTAGGTCTTTACATTGCTGAGAAGGGTTAAATCTATCAAAATCAGTCATTGCACATGGTAGCTGTTACTGTGTACACTGTTCTCTGGATTCTGCTGCCTTCACTCAGCATCAATTCATATAAGTCTTTCCATGTTTTTCTGGAGTCCGCCTGTACATCATTTCTTATAGTGCAATAGTATTCCATCATATTCATTTATCATAACATGTTCAACCATCCCCCAGTTTGTGGGTATCTCCTCAATTTCCAGTTCTTGGTCATCACAAAGAGCTGCTATAAATATTTTTGTAAATATGTGTATATTATATTATGTAAATAAATATGTGGGTCCTTTTCCCATTTTTATGATCTCTTTTGGATACAGCCCTAGAAACAGTATTGCCGGGTCAACAGGTATGCACAATTTTATAGGCCTTTGGGCATAGTTCCAAATTACTCTCCAGAATGGTTGGATCTGCTCACAACTCCACCAACAATAAATTAGTGTTCCAATTTTCCCACATCTTCTCCAATATTTATCATTTTCCTGTTTTGTCATGTTACCTAATAATAGAGGTGTGATATGGTAACTAAAAATATTTTGATTTGCATTTCTGTAATCAATGGTGATTTAGATATTTTTTTCATTATTATAGATAGCTTTAATTTCTTCCTCTGAAAACTGCCTATTTATATCCTTTGACCATTTATCATTTGGAGAATGACTTGTATTCTTATAAATTTGACTCTGTTCTCTTTATATTTTAGACATGACACCTTTATCAGAGGCACTGGTTGAATAAGTTCTTTCCCAGTTTTCTGCTTCCTTCCTAATCTTGGTTTCACTGGCTTTATTTGTGCAAAACTTTTCAATTTAATGTAATTAATATTATCCATTTTGCATTTCATAACGTTCTCTATCTCTGGTTATAAATTCCTCCATTCTCCATAAATCTGACAGATAAACTATTCCTCGTTCCCCTAATTTGCTCATAATTTCAGTCTTTATATCTAAATTGTGTACCTATTTGGATTTTATTTTGCTATAAGGTGTCAGACATTGGTCTATGCCCAGTTTCTGCCATACTATTTTCCAGTTTTCCGGTTTTCGCAGCAGTTTTGTCAAATAATTAGTTCTTATCCCAGAAGCAAGAATCTTTGGATTTATCAGACAGTAGATGCTATAGTCATTGACTACTGTGTCTTGTGTACCTAATCTATTCCATTGATCTACCTCTCTATTTCTTAGCCAGTACCAAGTAGTTTTGATGATTGTTGCTTTATAATGCGATTTAAGAGCGATTTAACTTGTCAACCCTAGAATGTGTAAACTCCTGCAACAGAAAGGGGAGGAGCTAATGACCATTTATAGGGAGAGGTCCAGGATGGAGGGAGCTGAACTGAGAAGGGTGCTCTTGTGGTGGAGAAAGAGAAAATCTGTGGTATGCCAGCACTCTACATTTGTCTGTTCTGTCTGGGTTGATGTTTGTTTGTGATACTTTCTACAGAAGCCCTGGGACCTTACTGGAAGCCCTGAAGGAGGATTTTCTGGTTGTCTGTTTACAGAAGTCCTGGAGGAAGGTTTTGGAGGTCCTGGTAATTTACTGATGATTTGTATTGACCTTTTGGACCTTGTTTGTGGGTTTGTGTTGATTTCTATACTGATGATTTGTGTTGAGTTCTCAGACTTTGATGGTGGGTCTGAGTTGATTTCACAGGCAGATAGTTAATTGATGTTGGTGCCAGAAATGTGTATGAATTTTGTTTAGGCTCTGTTAAGATTTGTCTTCCCAGAAACAGGAACTGTGAAGGACTTGAGGTTGACTGAACAATGTGAACTTCAATATGGAAAAAGGAACTTGACAAGGAACTGGACAAAGAACTGCACAAGGAACTGAGAGCTTCCTGCCCTTGAATCCAGGTGGCAGTTGGGCAGATTCAGGCAGGAGTGGGGACCATGGAAGAAGAACTATGGAAGCTGAGGGCCAGCCTTGAGTCAAAATGATAGAAGACTTTATTTGGGTACTGTGTATTGATTGAGAAGATCATGATTTACTGTGACCTAGGGGTGGAGAACTTTGACCTTTGTACTTTGTGTCACTTAAGGAGGCAAGCCTCTTTAAGGATGACTAAATTAAGGACTTACTAAATTATTGAGTTACTAAATGACTGTACTTTGTTGTAAACTATGTGACCACTTTGGTGGAAACTATGTTGCCATTTTAGTGATAAGTTGTCGTATCATAACATTGTGAATGTTGTACTTTGATTTCTGTGAATGTTTTGCCTTAATTTGTTACTGAATAAGTAGAGAGTTCATTTTCCTGTGTAATCAGAACCTTGAAGCTGTCCATAGCAGCAGTCTTCTGGAAAGCTGCTCATGCTTGGCCTTATAGTATAACAGTGAATAAGCAAATTAATTTAGGTAGAATTGTCATTTTTATTATATTAGCTCAGCCTATCCATGAGCAATTGATGTTTTCCCAATTATTTAGATCTGACTTTATTTGTGTGAGAAGATTTTTGTAATTGTGTTCATATATTTCCTGGGTTTGTTTTGTCAGGGAGACTCCCAAATATTTTATAAAGTTTTCATTAAATTTAAATGGATTTTCTCTTTCTATCTCTTGGGCTTTGTTAGGAATATATAGATATGTTGATGATTTGTATGGGTTTTTTTTTTTTATATATCCTGAGACTTTGCTAAATTTGCATATTATTTCATGTTTTGTCTTTTATTTTCTAGGATTCTCTAAGTATATCATTATATTATCTACAAAGAATGACAACTTAGTTTCTTCTTTGACTATTCAAATTCCTTCAATTTACTTTTCTTCTCTTATTGAAAAAGCTAATATTTTAGTACCATATTGAATAACAATGGTTATAATGTACATCCTTGTTTCACCCCCGATCTTATTAGAAATGCATTGAATTTATCCATGTTACATAAAGATGTGAGAAATGTTTTATTTAGGTGAAATGTTATATGAAGAACTGGTCAGTGAGAACAGACACATGGCAATCCACTAGGGTATTCAATGGGATTAGGTGCTCAAAATTGCATGAAATAGAGTGAGTTTTTATAAAGTTCTTGTCTGGTAGACACTGAGGGCAGGAAGCAGGGAGCTCTGATGTAAGATGGAGTCCAAAGTGCAAAATTGGTGCAGACTCATGCTGGGGCAGCAAGGTGGTATAATGGTGCCTGGCTTGGAGTCAGGAAGACTCATCTCCCTGAGTTCAAGTCTGGCCTCAGACACTTACTTGCAATGTAAACCTAGGTAAATTGCTTAACCCTGTTTGCCTCAGTATCCTGATCTGTAAAATGAGATGGAGAAAGAAATGTCACACCACTCCTGTATCTTTGCCAAGAAAACACACAATGGCATCATGAAAAATGTGAAGTGACTGAACAGAATGTGCATGGTGGGAGTTATGCTGAGGTATTGGTGGCTATTAACATTCAGACTTCCAGTGAGCAGGCAAGTGGCTTTTTGCCCTTACTGCTGGCCTTACTCTGACAGGGAGATGTAGATATGTTGACCTGTTCTTGGATGCTTCATTTAACAGGATGCAAAGGCTTGTGAAATCCTTCTTGTGTGAATGACCCCACTCCTAGTGATCTTTTTCTACGCTATTCAGAAAGTAAGGCTTTTCTTTCTTTTCCATTAATATGTGGTTATGCTTTATTTTTTCACCTTAATTCATATTATTCCATTGAAAAATGTTGATTAATCCCTTAGCGTGTAGACACATTTGTTGAGTGCTAAGGGTGGGGCAGGGTGAGAAATCAAGTTAGAAATAATTCTTGACATTGAGTTTACAGTATCAAAACACATTGTCACTACACAGATAACTCACAGACAAATTAACTCTGTATAAAGAGAGCAAACTTAAAGAGATCACATCTCAAAATATGTTGTGACAAATCAGCATCTTCTAAGTGCTCAAATGCCAGGACTTTCATTTCCTACCATTAAACATTTTTCTGTACTAAGTCCCACATAGTTAGCTATAGATCCATACCCTATATTTTGTTCTTGAGACCTTCATTTGTATATTTCTTTTTAAATTTTATCTTTCAACAGACAAATCTTCACAATCCTGATCTGAGACTGTGAAACAATTCTGTGTACTGCCTTTCCAGAACATTATCTCACTGCCTTTTCCTAGCCTGATTTTTGTCAAAAGATTAGGGCTAGAAGTTCAACACGGGTCCATTCCATCTTCCAGTAATAGCAGTAGATGGGACCAATTTATCCATGATGCATGTCTTCTTGATGATGGAGAAATAGGTTCATCATTGTACACAGAAGACAGTACAATGTTGGTGACATAAATGTACCAATCTACTGATGCTTTCCTAAATTTACTTGGTAGAAACTGACAATGTAAATATAGAAATTCAAAACAAGTGAGATCTCCTTCTCCTGCCACCAAAAGTTGTTTTTTAAAAAAATGTTTCCCTCTAAACCTTTAAGAGGAAAAAAAATTAAAGTAAATCACAAATTCTAATCTTTTCTTGGCAAAAAAAGTCACTTCACACACTTAGTGGTGTTTTATTTGAGGGAAAGGGGAAAGAAGCGACATGAGAAAACATTGGAAAGGAACTTTTCCCCAAGATCCCTTTCCTATTCTCAGTTTCTGATTACTAAGACTCTGCTTAGTAATTTTCTGCCAGTAGGATGAATGTTTCAGATGTCAAAGAGTGTTATCACATTGAAGCAGAGCTGATGATGCCAGATTTAGCAGTGGTAATGTATTACTACTGTACCTGTCATCTTTGATAAACATAAGAAAGTAGCCCAGTTATTGCAGTTATTATATTTCTCAAGAGAGATGGGTGATAATATGGATCTGTTCTTCTATGTATGAATGTATGTGTGTGTATATATATATGTATATTCTGTCTATATATCTATGTATATATCATCTACATATCTATTTTGTTTCTCTATCTAAATGCTTCTTATAGTATCCATCTCAAATCACAACAAATTAAATTTATCTACCTACCTCTATTTGTTAGCAAGGGACTTAATCATGTTTCACAGGCATGTCACTCATCTTATAGGCCTGGGAATGTCAATTGGCAGAATTCCCAATCAGTATACAATGGCACAGACACAAAATAATGTAATCTATGGCTTGGTTTGTTAGCATAAATGACCATGTAAGCCTGACACCCAGTGCTATTTTACATAATCTTCTTTGCTGGGAAAGCAGCAGCCTGTATTTCTTTGCAAACATCCAATGACCTTTATCTGTGCTTGGGATAATAGCATTAACTGTCCCCAATGTGTTGAAAATACATAGGCCAATACATTCCCTAGTTCAGTGTAGTTTCTGTGGTTTATAAGTTTCCTCAGCAAATAGAATCCCTGATTTTCAAAATTGCAAGGGACAATAATGCACACCTAGTCTTTAAAAAAAAACTATAGGTCCAGAAACTGAGGCCCAGAGAATTGATGTGACTTTCCCATGCTCACATAGCTTTTAATGGCGGATGAAGAATAAGAACTCAGGACTTTGGCATCCTCATTCAGTACATTATGCTATCTTTTATTCTATTTTTTAAAAATGAATCCCTTTATAAGATTTTGAAGAAAAGAAATACCTGTGTGAATGCCCTGGCATCTTATCTAGTGAGATAATCATTAAATGCTGGTATTTATTCTCAACTCTTATCTTTTCACTCACCTTTATTAAAATATTAAATACAGCATTATTTTCATATATTGTCTGTTGATATAGATCAATTGGCAAAATATTAAGAGAAATAATTTTAACAAGCACCATTTTCCAAATGAAATGTATAGAAATGCAAATTTGCTGTTCTTATTAATTCATAACCCTACTTAAGGCATTGGAGAGCAAGATGACTTAAAATTTTTACCTTTTCTCTATCCTTACCTACCTACACAAGCAAGCAGAAAGAAGAATGAGGTCCAAACCAGAATGCAGAAAAATAGAGAACTAATTTTTTTTTAACAATGTATCTCCTAGGGGATAAGAAGTTCTAGCATATCATCTTCTGATCAGAAATTCAGAGTATATGCTCTGTTAAAAGCAGAGAATCAGGTAAAATATTTTCAAAATATATGTTATATATCATTTTTATTTAACTTTCATTTAAAAAAATTGAATCCAAAATTCTTTTCCTTTCTTAATCCCTCCCCCCATTTGAAATCATGTAGAACATATTTTTATATTAGCAATGTTGCAAAAAAGGAGGAAAATAGTGAACAAATAATATTTCAATTTGCACTCAGAGTTCATCAGTTCTCTCAGTTGAAGTGGATAACATTTTTCATCAATGAGCCCTTCAGTATTTCATCAGATAAAGTCTTGATTTGACTTGCCTTGATTTACTGAGGGTGTCATTGGTCAAAAGGTTGAGGAAGCTAGGAGCAAATGTGGTTGTGGATCTAATTCTGATCAACAAGGGAGTAGTTGGTGGTAATGAGAAAGGGGTAGGAACCTTGGAGAAAGATATATTGGTGTTTGAAATAAAGAATGGCATGTCAGACACAGATAATTTAAAATATTTTTGAACTTAACAATGAAAGGAGCATTTCTTTATACACAGCAAAGCATAAAAAGAGTATTCTATGGGGAATGGGGAATATTTCATACTTTGAGTTTTTAAAACTTTGAAATAAATTTTTACAAATTGTTTTCAAAGCTGTCCAGTGATACTGATATTTTGTCTGTTCCATAAGCAAGACACTATTTTTCCAGTCTGGGCATTTTCTCTGGCTTTTCATCAGTCCTGAAACACTCCCATTCCTCTGCCCTCCTACTCACCTCCCTAGATTCCTTTAAGTCCCAACTAAAATCCCACCTTCTAATGGAAACCTTCCCCATGTCCTCTTAATTCTAATGTTTTCCCTCTTAATTATTTCTTATTCATCCTATATGAGCTTTGCTTTTTATATAGTTATCTGAAAATCTTAAATTGTAAGCTCATTGAGGACAAGGAGTCTCTCTTTTTTCTCTTTTTATATCCTCCTATTCCAAAGTCCACCATGTCATATCATTCTTATATCAATCATATAAGGAATGCAGGACTGGGATTCTTCCCATTTTACAAATGAGGAAATTGAGGCACAGAGCTACATAACAAGACATTCAGTTTGCATAGCAATTCAATATTAAATACATATTCTTGTCTTGTACACTCTCAGTCTTTCCTCCTTCAATGAAAGCACCAAAAGCTATGAGAAATTTATGGGAAGTCAAGATTACAACATATCATCTTTAATATTTTATCTTAATTGGAAAAAAATCAACTTAATCTTATATGACATATCACTGCACTTTATATGCAAAACAGTAATTCTCCTTATTTTGAGACTTGGGAAAGTTCTACAAGTATGGATTACATCCTTTGTGCCTCAGGAAACAGGGTATCTGCATCCCTACTGTACAACTGGCAGACTGAGAATACACACAGATTTTGTGACTTTGTGAAGTTGCAGGGGCATATTGTCACTGGAGCCTGGAGTCCTGGCTCTGAATCTCTTCTTCTTCCCCGCCCCCGACTCTCAGGTTATTATATCATCCTCTCTTGAGTCATCAGAAATAATACCAAACTCCAGTATATATTATTTCTTCAGTTATTAAAGCAAAAAAGGAACAAACTGAAAGGAGAATATGTTCTGCTGAGAACATTTAATTATAGGCTGTGGCTCCCCTTTGAATTAAAATAATCAGTAATACACAACCATTTTACCAAACATCTCACGGTTGCTCTTGTTTTTAAGACTGACAATGCTTCCTAATTTAAAAGTCAAACAAAACCTGTATTTACCCAGTTATTAAACAATACTCCCACTTAACTCTTTATGTTCCTTGTGTAAGGCAGTTTGGGAAGGAATGTTTATAGTTAGACTAGAATTTCTTTTTCACAGATCAACAAGTGATTTGAAGACAAGAAGAAAAACTGAGAAGTCTAAAAAGCCCACTGGCAGCATTAAAAAAAAAAAAGTTAGGGTGGGTTTTGTAGCATTAAAATTCAAAAGTCATAAGCTCAGTATCCAGTGTTATGGGTTAACCTAGACAGTTTCTTAAATCTTTATAGGTGACTAAGAGGAACCTTGGTACAGTGGATTGAGGTTTTAGATAGCAGCCTGGGAGATCTGATTGCAAATCCTTCTTCTTCCACGTAGTGGCTGTGTGTGATGCTGGGCAAGTCACTTAATCTCTCAAAGCCAACCATGCAACCTTCAAAGACTTTAAAGGACAGAGAAGGTACTCATCTTTATTGGTAGCAATGGGCTTCCATCAGGAGAACATAGATCTTATAAACAAAAAAAAAAATAGAAAATTGGAACCAAGTCAATGTTTATTTCTTTTCTCTTGTGGAAGCTATCAGAGTTAAGGGACTGGCTCAGCATAATACAGCTAACAAGTCTCTGAGTTCAGATTTGAAATCAAGTGTTCCTGACTCCAGGACCAATGCTCCATCAACTGTGCCAATTAGCTGCCATGGTTATTTCTAATAGACTCCTGCTGCTCAATTTTCTATAATGAAAAATCACAAGAATAACAACAAATAAATAAAAGCCTTTTTGTGCTGCTGTTTCTTCATTTAAAGAATATGGATGTCATATTAGATGCCCTCTCAGTCCCCTCAGCTCAGGACTTTTGAGATTTCAGGATATTGCACCATATCTTTGTAAACCATTCAGCATTAATTCTGGAAGGACTAATTGAGTATCCCTTAAGTCTGGAGCACTGACCCAGTTAAGAATATATGTTAGAAAAAACACTAGATTAAGGAATCATATATCCTGGATTTGAACCCTTGTTCTGAAATTAATTAGTTGTATAATCTTGGGCAAATCACCAGTTTCTATACTTCAATTTACTCATTTGTTAAATGAGCAGTTGGACTAACTGATTTCTAAGGCATACTCCATTTTGAAGGTTTAGAAGTTCTTGGAGAAGACAAAGGGATATAAGAGAAGACCTTCGCTCTCAAATATGTACAGTCTAGTTAGGGAGATAAGAAATCTATTTTCTAGGTCACTTATTTTTCTATTAAGATATTTCACATTTTCTTTTATTTTTCCCATTCTTTTCACTCTTATTATTTCTTGAAGTCACCTGGAATTCCATTTGCCCAATTCTAATTTTAAAGGAATTATTTTCTTCATTGAGCTTTTGTACCTCTTTTTTCCATTTGACCATTTGTGCTTTTAAAGGAGTTCTTTTCTTCAATAAATTTTTGTGCTTCTTTTACCATTAGGCAAATTCTGTTTTTTAAGGTGACATTTTCTTATTGTGCCTTTTTATCAAACTGTTAATTCTCTTTTCACATTTTTTTGCATTGCTCTCATTTCTTGTCCCAATTTCCCCTCTACCACTTATCTCTTTCTTTAGATCTTCCAGGAATTCCTGTTGACTTTGGTCCAATTAGCATTTTACTTTGAGGTTTTGCTTGTAGGTGTTTTCACATTATCTTCTTTTAAGTTTGTGTTTTGGTATTCCCTGCCATTTCAGTAGCTTTTTATATTCACATTGATTTGTTGTTATTATTTGCACATTTTTGCAGCTTATTTTTTCACTTTGAACTTTATGTGAAAATTGAGCTCTCCTCACCTGAAGAGGGAAGGGAGGGGCACTGTGTTAAACTTCAAACTTTTCCATTCTGTTATTTTTAGAATTATTTCTGGGTTCTTAAAGGACTTTCCAAAACACTTTATGAAAAAAAATAATATACACATGCAAATTGATGCCTTGTATATGCAAAATGATATAATGGAAAGATTGATCATTATTGTCTCCCTGGATCCATTCTCAAACCTCTTCAGTCTATTCTCCACATAGTAGTCAATGTGATATTCCTAGAGTGCAGGTCTCATCATTGTTTGAAAAATATCATTGGCTCCCTATTACCTCCAGTACCAAATATAAAATTCTCTGTTTGGCATATAAAGCCTTTCACAACCTGGCTCCAGCCAACTGTTCCATTCTTATGTTCTCTTCCTTATATGTTCTATATTGTAGTCAAATTGGCTTAACTTATTTTTCTTCCACTTCCATGCCTTTTTAAAGGTTGTACCTCATGTTTAGAATATTTTCTCTTCTCATGTCTTTTTTGGAATCCCCAATTCCTGCTCAGGTTCATCTCATTTGCTACCTCCTACACAAGGACTTTTCTGATTCACACAATTTCTAGGATACTCTGTCCTCCTAAAATATATATTCAATATTATATTCTGTACTCAATTATCTGTACTCATTTATTTATTTACTTACTATCTATTCATATATCTCTGTATATATTTACTTATATTCTATATTTATATTCTGTATCTCTATCTCTATCTATCTATCTATCTATCTATATTATAGCCCTCAAGAATTATAAAGTTCATGAGTGCAAGAACTGTTTAGTTTTGGTCTTTGTATCCCGAATACTTTATACACTGTCTGGTGCATAATAGAGAACTGAATAGAACCTGAAATCAGAAGACCTCAATTCATGCACTCCTCACCTGATAGCTATGGAACCTTAGATTACTTTCCTAACTTCTCTGATCCTAAATATCCTCAATAGGGATGATAACCCTTATCTTGCTTATTTCACAAGGCTATTGTCAGAGTCAAAATAAAAAAAGGGATATGAAACTATTTACTAACTACAAAGGGGCTTTATAAATGTAAGATACCCCCAAATCACTATTACCTTTATGGTAAAATTTGATTGTATATTTCAATGGTTATACTTAAGTGAAAATGTTAGACAAGGAAGAAAACTCATGAAAAATATTTTATACCAAGTAAACCATTAGGTACAATTGATATTCAGATCACTCAGGATTTCTGGACCTTTACCAAGCCTCTAGGCTTCTAGCCATTCAGAACCATAAACAAGAATGACAAAGCAATCAGAACTGGCTTGTATATGGCTTAAGTCCTTCCATTTGGCAATTATCAGCCTCATCATCAACCTCATCAAATATTTAGTGCTGGGACACTTGGCAGAAAATCTAGGTGCAACATATAATTAAATCCCATAGTTAAATATCTTGGCCTTAAGGAAAGGCTACCAAAGCAACGTAAGACCCATGTAGCATTTGAAATTAATTTAAAAAATGTGATAGTCTTTAACTCCTTAAGACAAATATGCCTTGGCAAAGTTGGGATATAGCAGAATAGTTTTTTCACGTGTTTTTAACTATTCAATTTAAATGCCTCCATTTTCCTCTCTTATGCCTTCCCTCTCCACTACAAATCTTCAAAGATGCCACCCTATTCAGTAACTACTCAAGGTCTTCCACTGTAGAGTTCCTGCTCAGTTTCTGCTTCCCCTCCTATCAATCACAATATACCAGCAGCAACAATAGTAACAACAGTAATAACAGCAACAGTAAAATCAATAATAACAGTAATCACAACAGTAACAATAGGATCACTGTAATAGCAATAACAACCTAATAGCTACAACAAAGGCAACATTTCAGCAACAGAAACAAGGAGCATTTATTAAAAAGCTAACTATTTTAGATGTTGAAGGAGATACAAGAACCCTCTCGATACTTCCATCTCTCTAGGGAGAAAGGATGCTTTTCCAAATAAATATAAAACCAAATGCTGAGTTTATGATAAAGGTCCAAACAAATGCTCCAAAGGAGGATGGGGTGACTTCTGATTAGGAATCATTAGTGAAGAATTCAGATGAGAAACCATGTGATTTTGGCCTTTAATAGAAATTAAACAGAGATAAAAAGACAGAGGAGGGTACATCTCGTGAAGAGAGTCATAGAATTAGAGATGCAGAACAAGAAGGGATTCAAGAGGCCATATATTCCAGCCCTCTTGTTTTTACATATGAGGGACTGAAGAGAGTTTTTTTGAACATTAAAAAATTCCTATTTCAATTATCAAACACTAATTATCCCTTCCAGCTTCCTATCACCTATTAAGAGCAAAGAAAAGAAAGAAAATAGGAAAGAAGAAAAAAAAACAAGAGAGGAGAGAGGGAGGAAGAAAGCAAAGAAGCTTTCCATTATATAGGCATAGTCAAGAAAAACCACTTCCTACATTGGTCATATCCCAAAGTATGTTTCTCATTCTGCATATTAATCCTTCAAGATAATTCATCCATAGTTCATCAAAATATTTTTCTCATGATATGGATGATGTTCATCATCAGGCAGATTATGACTTGGCCAGGGTCATAGTAGTAATAAAGGGCAGAATCAAGATTTGAACTGGTATTCTACAATTTCACAGCCAGCAATCTCTCCATGGTATGAAACAAAGATAAGCAACAGTATAGTGAAGGGGAAAAGTATAGTGTATCTGGCAGCATGAAGAGTCATCTACTTTGTCTCAAGAATAGAATTCCCTAAGTTAGACTTCATTGGGTTTGTCTAGGAAGCAGACTGACTCCAGATTGTAAAAAAGTTGTGAATGCTAGGCCAAAGCCTTTGAGTTTAATTCTCGAGCAATGAATATTTTTGAGCAGGAAAGTGACACAATCAAATCATACATTAACAAGACTAATCTGACAGATGTGTAGGTGTGTAGAATAGATTGTTAAGAAGGCAATACTGGAAATAGGGAAACTGATTGGAAATCCAATATACTATGAGGGCCTGAAACAAGGTGATAACAGTTGTAGTGGAGAGAAGGGAACCAAAGCAAGAGTTATTGTGGAAGTAAAATTTGTAAGACTTGGTAGCCAATTGGTTGTGGCAGGTGGAAGAGGGAAGCAGTTAAAGATGACTGCACAGTTTTGAACCTGGATGTCTATGAGAATGGTGAGGCTTCTAATAACAATAAAGAGTTGGAATAATGAGCAGCTTGTGGAGAAAGATGATTTTACTGAAATGGTTCTACTTGAATACTTTGGGATGAGGAGCAGAAAGGGGAAAATATGTTTTTGGAGAACATATATTTAGAAGGGAACTTAGAGGTCATCAAGTAGAACCTCCTTAGCTTCAGACAAATTGTGTGACCTTGGATGAGTTACTTCGTCTTTCTCTGCAGCAAAACAAACTCCTTAGATAATAATAACACCTACTTAATAGGGTTATTGTGAGGATCAGATGATGTAATATGTAAAAGTGCTTTGCAAAGTTTAAAGCATTATATAAATGCTTACTGTTATTATTATTTGGAAGATAAAGAAACCAAGGCTTAGAGAAGTTAAAAATGTGTCTAAAGTCACAAAAGTATTAGGAGAACCAGGATCTGAACCTAGTTCTTCTATCTTTAAATCCACTGCTCTTTCTGATACACCAGTAAGCTTATGCATTTCTCTTTTGCAATTATGGCAAAAGTATACATTTTTAAAGATTTACTTGTGTGGAAATAGATCTAAGCTTGGGCCATGGTTCATAACAGAAGAAACACACACACACAGACACACAAACAGAAACACACACACACACACATATATATATATATATATATATATAGAGAGAGAGAGAGAGAGAGAGAGAGAGAGACAGAGAGAGAGAGAGAGACAGAGAGACAGAGAGACAGAGAGACAGAGACAGAGACAGAGAGAGACAGAGAGAGAGACAGAGAGAGAGAGAGAGAGAGAGAGAGAGAGAGAGAGAGAGAGAGAGAGAGAGAGAGAGAGGACAGACATCCCTGCCTCATTCAAATCCAAGTCAACTGCAAGTTATTTCATTATTCCCTGATGTCAAGGTTCTCTTTGAGAATTAAGGATAAATATAACCTGTGAGTAGTCTCCTCCCTATCCAACTCCTTCTTTGTCTCTGTCTCCCTCACTCTCTCCCTGTCACTGTCCCTGTCTCTGTCCCTATCCCTGTTTCTCTCCCTCTCTTTACCTGAGGGTGCTCTGCCCAAAAGAAGGTGCATTTTGTTGGCTGAAAGCTGCTACATTAACTTAGGGTCTACATCTACATCTACACCTATAACTACAACTACAGCTACAGCTACAGCTACCTATCTATATATAATATCCATTGCTCTTTGTGTCTCTGTTGGACTAGTTTGGTCAAAAAATGATAAGGTAAGGTGAAGTGAGAAAGGGCTCTAGGCACCAAATGAGGAAACCAGGAGCATGCGCACACCCACACCCACACAGAGGATGGGAGGTCATGATGGGAATGTCTCTGGGGGGCATCAGGCTTATGAAAGAAATGATCATAGTGAATAGGCATGGGCCTTTTGCACAGTATCTAAGTTTTGGGATATGGTATAGGTAGAAGAGGCAATCTGACCTTAAATGTTTAAACCAGATATGAAGATCAAGTTATTAAAATTTTCTTCAAGTGATCTAGATAGAATAAAAAGGGGGGCGAGGCAAAAAGAGATGGTGAAACAGAGACAGAGACAAAGAGATGAAGAAGAGGAAGACAAGGAAGAGGATGTGAGTGAGAATGAAGAAGAGGATGGGTGGAGAAAGAGGAAGAGAAAGAAGGCTAAGGAGAGAGAGTTCCAAACAGTTAGAGCATGGGGAGGTCCAAACCAAAGAAGAGGTGAGGGTACAAAAAGATGGATAATTTTGAAAATAATTCGGAAAAACATTTTGGTACTGAAGGGAGAAGAGAAAATGGTGATGCCATTAATAGAAATAGCAAAGTGCCTTAGAGAACATCAAATCCAATCCCCTCACTTTACAGTTGAGGAAACTGAGGCCTAGATCAGTGAAATGATTTGCCCAAGGTCAAATACATAGGATGTAGCAGAAATTGCAATTCATCAAAGGTTTTCTAATGTCAAGTCCAACAGTGTTTCCATTACAACATGCTCCTGGCATGGATGGATGGGATTCAGTTTTCGTCATTGTAAGGAATGCCCACATTGATGAAGTCACTGATACATTTGAGTTTTGAGTATAGCAATAGAAATTGATTATGATTATAGCAAGTGGATCTGTGGCCAGAAAATGACAGACGCTTTCCATGAAAAGCCTTTTATAAAAGTCCTTTGCTTTTTGATAAATTTTCATAACAATTCCAAGCATCTTAGCAATAACCTTAAAATATAGTAATTTTCATTAATAAGTTTTCATGTGGTTCACAAGCCAAGGTGATAAACCATAGCTGTATCTGAAATCATGATCATTTGATATTTTATAGGCTTGGCTTATTTTATTTATGACTTACTCTGATGAATACAGTGTTCTTATTAAATTTAAATGAGTTCTAATGTAAAACTCTGTTAGTGTTTACCATACAATGTGTGCCTTCTAATCTACTTACTATGCAGACAAGAATATCAAAATGTATTTACCCAATAAGAATTCTTTGAGCACTTCTATCACCATCTAGAAGACTCCATACATTGATACATGGAAATGGGGAAGGTCATTCCAGGGCAGAGAAAAAGGTATATTTCTTTTTTAAAAATACACACACACACAAACACACACACACACACACACACACACACACACACACACACACAGATCTGTCTTGCACAGTCCATAATGCAATATTGCTGTTACCGTGTGCAATGTTCTCCTGGTTCTGCTCACTTCCCTTTTCATCAGTTCAGTTCATGTAAGGTTTTCC
This sequence comes from Gymnobelideus leadbeateri, assembly GCA_011680675.1. Taxonomy (NCBI): domain Eukaryota; kingdom Metazoa; phylum Chordata; class Mammalia; order Diprotodontia; family Petauridae; genus Gymnobelideus; species Gymnobelideus leadbeateri. The sequence goes on along the minus strand of WOXC01003771.1, from coordinate 404,861 downwards.
AGGTTTTTCTGAAATCATCCTGCTTGTCATTCCTTATAGAACAATAATATTCCATCATAATCATATACTATGAATTGTTTAGCCATTCGCAAATTGATGGGCATTTCTTCAATTTCCAATTCTTAGCCACCACAAAAAGAACTTCTATAAATATTTTTGTACAGATACATTTTTTGATGTCTTTGGGATATAGACCTAGCATTAGTATTGCTTGTTCAAAGGATATGCACAATTTGCTGTTTTTTGTGAATAGTTACAAATTAGTTCACAACTCTACTGACAGTACATTAGTGTCTAACATAGATTGAACCACAATAGTTCCCTTCCCAAGCTCCACTTAATGGCTGTATTTTGGATTCTCCTGACTTAAGAGTGAATGTCAGTGGTAACTGTTTCTCTTTGGAACAGAAACCCTGAGGGTCTTCCCCTCTCAGCTTGATTTTTCTTCTTCTTTTTTTCTAATTAAAGGGGCTGTCTCTTGACTCACTTCTTAAAGAGGACTACTCACTGAATGAGTGCTACCTCACTCCAAGTGAGTTCCTGAAAAGGCCTTAGCCTAAAAGGGCCAGGGTCTCCCATTGCATCTTGGGTCATTTCTAGTCATCCTGATGAATATCTGGTCACTGGCTCTAGATGGCTCTGGAGGAGAAAGTGAAGCTGATGACCGTGCACAGCCCTCCCTTCTTCAAATCAAAGTCAACTGCAAATTATGCCCTCATTTTCCTGATGCCATAGTCCTCTTTGAAAATGAAGGACAAACCACAAGTTTCCCAGTTTCCCCATATTCCCTCCAATACTTACTTTCAGAAATAAGTGTATTTCTAAGCTTAGGCAGAGTCATGTGTCAGAAATGGTGAGGGAGGACATGTTTGAACCCCTATTCACATGGGTGGTGTGGGATCACATTAGGGCATTCTGCGAAAACTCGTCTATGGAGTTTGTGCTTAGTACAAAGGAACCTGGGTAGTCATTACAAATAGTGCTGTGGATATCCCTTTTTTTTTGCATGTATATGACTTTATTTCATTGAATGAACAAAAGCCTAAAGGTTAACATAGGAAATCTTTGTATTCTTTCTTCTATTGTCAAATGCCCAAATTTACAGCCAGCCTGATGTTTCACATTATGCATAATCGTAAAGTAAATCCTGTTAATGATGTCCATGAGCAGGAGCAGCTGAACCTGAACCTTTCAAAGCTTTGCTTTTCTTATCAGCACTTCTGATTTTGTAAACAATGTACCCCATCACACCCATTCCTACCCAGATCTCCTGGTAAACCTGGGTATAGTAGGTCTTCAGTGGTGTCCAAACATTTTTTATTAAGTTCTGTAACATCATGGCTGGCTTCTGCAAGAACGGCCACGCTCGGGGGTTTGAGCCGGCAACAGGGAACAGCGGAAGGCCAAAGGTGAGGAAAGGAGACCCCCGATATCCCATTTTTAACCTTACTTTACTTTTACTTTTTTTTTAACCTTACCTTACTTTTACTTTTTATCACTATGTTGAATATCAAATTAAATCATCAGGACTGCTGAACATAAGGCAGAAAAAGATGCCAGACTCACAAAGAATGGTGTGAACTTGTCAAAGAGACAAGTTTTAAGGCTCATCATTCAAAGTCTGACAAGTGCCTTGTCAGGGGATATTTCAGACACATTTTGAAGTGAAAAAAAGATATAGAAGAGAGTGGGACCCTTCCTTACTCCCTCACTTGTTTAAAATCTGTATAAATGTTCTCAGTACCCAAAGCCTATACTTTCCCTCTTAGAATTTTCATACCTAAATAATCTATCACTATGCTTATTTCTACAAGTGACCATAGATCTACTATTCCTTTGTTGAGGGAAATTTCGAGGTTGGGGTTTGGGAGGTATGCCATTGAAGACCAATAGTCTAGGACCCTATTAATTGAGTTTTAAATAGCACTAACAACTTAGAATGATTCCACTTACACTATAGCATAAGAGAAACAATAGAATTTAGCACCTTGTAAGCATAAGTAATTCCATCTTTATAATAGTCTAATAGTTCTATAAACAAAAAACTGGCCACTTTATAGGAAATCAGAAACAGTAACTACTTTGGACAAATTCACAGAATTATGAAAGGAGGGTAGGGCCATAGATTAGGCCTAGAAGGGACTTCAAAGACCATGAAAGCCAATCCCCATTCCTATATCCTCTGTTTTTAAAAAGAGGCAATTTTAGGCAGGTTAAATGACTGGCCTGAGTCACTGGCAACTTTCACCTAAGGTCCTGCGCTCCAGAACCAGTTCTTGTTCCATTGTACCAAATGGAATCTTTAAAGGCAGTGATGTGTTATATCCACAAGATACTAATTGGCTGTTGGTCAATTCAATGAAACAAGAAGTCAGTTTATTGATGGGGAAAACAGAAGCGAAAAAGCAAAGTGCTTGCTTACAATGACCTATATCACTATTTTGAACAGCCAATTAACTCAAGGAGAGTCTATAAATGTAGTTGTAAACAACTTGGCACATCTGGGCTGGTGACCTTTTATGGTCCTTTCTAGTTCAATACTTTTTAGCTTCTCTCTATGATCAATAACGCAGCTCCCACAACTCTCTCTCTTCCTCCTTCCAACTTTCTGAACAATAATAGGAATTCTTCCTTTTGTTTATACACCATACTTTTTTCCTTCTTCTTTTTATAAAATGTTTGAAAAATAATGTAATAAAACATGGGAGAGCAAGATAAGTAAATTGTTTTCTAACTTAAAAATTATTTATTTTAAGTCAATTTAGGCAAATAAGAGAAAATGTGTCATTTACAGTAGGTAAATCTTTAGTACCTGATACTGGGCAAATAATGAAACTGAACTAAATTTTGGATATACCATGCTCAATCCATCTTATATCACTGAACTAACAATGACAGCTGATTTGTACCTGCTTGTTAAAAGTACTTGTAGGTGTGGCAGAATTAGGACACTTGAGTGACATTTTATAAAAAGGTCAATTGGAGGAGAATATTTGACTGAATTTGTTGAGAAATATAATGCTTCTACTGTCTTCTCAATTTTAGTGACAGACCTGAAATTTATGACCCATTTTTAGGGCCTGAAAATTATTTGTATACAAGTGTATACCAACTGAACAATAGGACATCATATGAATAACATGAATACACCAGCCTTTTATTTCACGAAATTGTTTAGTATTCAGTCATCTGGGTACGCAGTTGCATGATCCTATGAATTTGTGGTTTATTTTAAGCAATATTATACAATAATACAACTAATAAGATTTGTTTCAAAACTATTTGAATTTACCAATAATCAGAATGAATGACTAAGTGAATGAAAAGACATCTGTTAAATGCTTACTACATGCCAAGGACTATGCCAGAACAAGAAGAGGTTGTATCGCATTATAAGCTTTGAAAAAGATTTTCTCGAAACAGCTTTGTGAGGTAGCTGGTCCAAATACGAGGAAACTGAGGGTCTAGGAGTTTAAGCAATTGCCTGCAATCAAACAGTCTTTGAGCTCAGTGCTCAGGATTCTAAGACCAGCCCTCCATCCAATATGGCAGACTGCCATCATTTAAATCCATTTTAATCCATTTGAAAAACTAAAAGCACTAGGAGTTGACTAATTTTTTAAGTCTATATCTTCTTTCTTTTACATTGACATCAACAAAAAGTGGTCTAAAAATTTGACAGTGTTTGCATTGCTCTATTAAAATATTAACACTATTAATATTAAAACAATTGCAGTGTCTCTAGAAAGAACAAAAGGAAGATAGAAAGAAAACTTTTTGGTCACTTCCTTTTTAAGTGTTCTTTACTATTTTTTGTTTGTCCATTCCATTCACCTTTTTTTTTATGGCATTGATTTGTTTTGTTCTTCTGTTTCTACTTTCTTTATTTTCCATAATTTCTCTAATTTTTTCCTCATCTTTATGTTTTTTATATTTGTTGATCTTAATTGCATTATAAATTTCCATTACATTATCATGTATTTCGGGACATTTTATTTGTTTAACCATTTAACATGTTATTTAACTCTCTGCTATTGACTTTTCAAGTTGTTTCTAGTTTTTTCCCCATAGTAACAAACCAACACTTCCATAAAAACCTGCTTTTGTTATTGTTTTGATGACACTATAAAGTTATAGTCCCAATACTGGTCATTTAATGGGCACTGAATAGAAGGCTTTTGAGTTAGTTTGATGTTTAGTTCTCAGATGCAGGAAAACTGCCACCAACTGACTATAGCTAGTAGTTGGTGACATGAGTGACTGTATCTACATTCTATTTGGTTGGTTTTCTATTAAGGGCAGAGTTCCCACATCTGTCAGGTTGGTACTTCCTGGTGATAGTTTTTCATCACAAAGCACCACTGATGAAGCCTAGTTCTTACTTTCAATGAGAATACTTTTCTTGATTTATCACAAGGTACTCTGTCATATACTCTGTATTATTGCTCAATGGGCTGACTTGCTTTTCCTCTTGCATGGAATTTCATCTTACAACTGCATGTATTTCCTATGCCTGAGTATTTCCTATGCTTCCCTCCTTTACTCTGCCTCTTAGAATCCCTAGCTTTTTTCAAGGCTCACCTCAGGTGGTACTTCATACATAAGATTGTTCACTACTGCCCTTAAGTGTTAGTGCTCTCTCTGTCACCAAAATTATGTTTTTGTCTACTTTGTGTATATTTTTATTTGCTTCCATGTATATACAAGATAACAAAATTGGAACTGGAAAGGTCCCCAGAGGTCATCTGTTTAGTCTAACCACCTCATTATTACATACTACAGGTAGATGGCACAGTGGATTGAGTGCAGTCCTGGAGTAAGGAAGACTCCTCTTCCTGAATTCAAATCTGACTTTAGATACTTACTAGCTGTGTCACCCTGGCCAAGTCATTTAACCCTGATTGCCTCAATTTCCTCATATGTAAAATGAACTAAGAGAAGGAAACGGCAAACTATACCATATCTTTACCAAGTAAACCACAAATGGGGTCAACGAAAAGTTGGATATGAATGAGTTAATGAATAAAAAAAACCATTATACCTTCCTGATGTACTCATACCAACTAGCATAGACCTGCAGAAATTTAATCCATTTGAAAATTCAGAACACCAGGAATTGACTCATTTTTACATTTATGTCTTCTCTTTTATACTAAAAACTTGGCAGTGTTTGCTGTGCTCTATTAAAATATTAAAGAAAGATTAAAGATTCTAGAAAGTTCAACAATGAAGAAGTCACTTTTGTTCTTTCAACATATGTTCACTAAATTCTTATTCTGTGCCAAGGAAGGAATGAAATAAGCATTTATTAAGCACCAAATGTATACAAGGCACGATATTAAGTGCTTTACAAATTGTTTATCCTCACAACAAGCATGGGATGGAGGTGTTTTTAATAACAACAATAATAATAGCTAACATTTATATAATAGTGATGTGGCAGACACTGTGCTGAGCACTTTACAATTCTTTTCTCCTTTGATGCTCACAGCAACTATGAGAGGTAGGTGCTATTACTATCCACATTATATAGTGGAGGAAACAGAAGCAGAAAGAAGGTAAGTGACTTGTCCCGTGTCACCTAGTTAGTAATTGTCTAAGGCCAGATCTAGATTCAAGTCTTACAGCTCTATCTATTGTACCACTTAACTGTACTGTTAGATAGTAGGGGAGATATGGAGATAACTAAATCATGGTCCTTGTCCTCAAGGAGTAGGATGAATCTAGTAAGCCAGGGGTACAAATATCTATAATAAACAAAAAGGGATAGGAGCAGTGAATGCTTAGCAAACTCAGGCTCTAATCTTAGTATAATGCCTGGCCCATAGTATATATGCTTTAGCTATCTATCCATCAATATCTCTTTTTAAGAGGAAAGGAAAGCAATTTTGAAGGAGGGGATTAAAGCATGATTTCTAAACCAGGTAGAATCAAATTTGAATTTCATTGATTTATTAAATCCCTCCCCAAGTCAGGGGTGTGCAAATAAATGTTTAGTAATGGGCTTTCAAAAAAAGACTCATGACCCACTTTTAATAGCTATTCCTAATGTGTCACTATCACTTTCTTATGTCTACACAATCAACAGAACAATATATCAAACTGTGATTTTTAGTTTGCTGATTTTTGAGGTGTACATGTTCATAATGAAAATTTAACAACTGGCTTTCCCAAGAAAGTAAGTACTAGTTCTCCTCAGCCCTGTTCCTAAGGCATTTGATAACAAAGCAGAAAAGGACTGCTGGATTACTATAGTGCATATAGTAGGTGACTTAATATATGATTGGAATTTGTTACTGTGTGTTGCAAATGCCTTATACCTTGCTATGTCAAATTACTTTCTTGCTGATATGCTTTTTCACTATATGTACTAGTATTCAGTGCTGTTGCTCTGTGTTAATGAATTATATATTTGATTGTCACCTATGTGTGCATATGATGCTATGTGCTGCATGAAACTTGTGACCCTGGTCTAATATATAACACGGTCTTTTCTATGTCAAATGAAAGAAAGAAGAGAGAAAGAGAGAGAGAGAGAGAGAGAGAGAGAGAGAGAGAGAGAGAGAGAGAGAGAGAGAGAGAGAATTCAGATAATTCAGAGAGAATCCAGAGAATTTATGAAATTCTCTGGATCCTCTCCCCCACCTTTTACTTTACATTTTGATATATTAATGTAGTCATAGGATGCCATATATACCTCTTGACTCAGTTGAGTCTGAGAGCCTGTGGACTTGGATAAAGGAAACTGTTTTAGGATTCTCTCCAGTCTGGTTCTGGACAGAAGCTCTGTGGCTTAAACAAAAGGAATTGGGCCACCCCAGAGAGGTGAAGTCTCCTTCTTCTATGCCTCCCCCAAAAGAAAGATTTAGTTCAAGTCAACAAGAATTATTTTAACTTATCTGTATCCCTCAATGTAGCTTGTGATTTCATCCAAGGGATCAAACAGCTTTTTAAAGCAGAACTAAGGTACTTCCTCTGTTTCAAAGAAAATAATAAAGTTAATGGTAGTGGTGGTTTCCCCATGTGGAGTTGATGAATGAAGACTTCCTGAGTGTATTTAGGAAGCTCACCTGACTATTCTGTTAACATCATAGATAAACAGCAGCATGATCAGGGACTTCTCAAAGAAACAGTTCTGTGCAGCTTAGATCCCAGGGTGGAAATAGACAGTTGAAGGTAAGGGAAAAGGTGCCTTATCAACATTCTCACACATTTGGTCACCATTCTGTAAAGCTTGTCCTGTGCCTTTCTCATACTAAGAACCATAGTATATCATGCATTCCTTAGTGTAGATGGAATGACATACACTCTGTATATTTGATTTGTTCATGGTAGTTGACCATGTCATCCAGGCCTCATTCTACATCTCAAATCAGCATACGGACAATTTGCAATGAAAATTGACAAAGAAGCTTTTCAGAGAACATTTTTTTTGGTCATCGTCATCAAAATCACTAGAATTCATATAGCCCTCTAAGATTTATAGAGCACTTTTAGAAATGTCTCATTTTATCTTCACAACAATCCTGAGGGGTAGGTGCTGCTATTATTCCCATTTTATAGGTAAGGAAATTGAGGCAGACAGAAGATGTGACTTACCTAGGGTCATAGAGTTAGTAAGCATTTGAGACTGGATTTGAATTCAGGTCTTTCCAACTCCAAATTTAGTGTTCTATAAACATCACCCACCACTTGAACAAACATCACCCACCTCTTGAACAATGGGCCTTAGGAACTTTGTGTGTGTGTGATGAAATCCTTTGGCAGCCTGGTAAATGCTATATATCCCTGATCAGAATGTTTCTAAAAGTATAAGTTATGACATATAGGATTACAAAGGATATTATTTATTTTTTTTTCTTGTTTTTTTTTTTTTTGGAGGGCAATTGGGGTTAAGTAACTTGCCCAAGGTTACACGGCTAAGTTTTTTTTTTTGTTTGCATGTGCGTTAAGTGTCTGAGGCCAGATCCGAACTCAGGTACTTCTGACTCCAGGGCTGACGCTCTACTCACTGCGCCACCTAGCCGCCCCCAGATATTATTTATTTTGAAAAATAATTATTAAAGCATTTAAAAAATTCAAATCTCAAGGTTAAGAACTCTTCTAAGTCATATTTCTCCTAACAAGAATATTTGAATTATGCATTGACTTTGCAGCAAATGAACTAAAGAGTGATGAAAAAACCTACCAACAAATGCCACTGTTTTATCAGAATCTTCAAGACCAAATTTTCCCTTCCTCATCTTTTTTCTTGGTCAAATTGAGTTTCATACTTTATTTATTTATTTATTTACTGACTTATTTATTCATTCATTTATTTGTTTGTTTGTTTATTTATTTATTTATTTTGCTTTGCTTTTTGGAGGGCAACTGGGGTTAAGTAACCTGCCCAAGGTCACACAGCTAGGTTTTGTTTGTGTGTGCGTTAAGTGTCTGAGGTTGGATCCGAACCCAGGTCCTTCTGACTCTAAGGCCGGTGCTCTACTCACTGTGCCACCTAGCCGCCCCTGAGTTTCATACTTTAAATGCCATCTAAAAAGAATGTCTAGCCCCCTTTAATATTTATAAGGAAATTGTCTTCTAAGGATCTCAGACATGGATCAAAGACTCCATTTTCTTTATTATCTATGTTCTCTACTATCTTCTTCTTAGCTTTTTTTTTTCTTAATCATACTGTGTCAATATATGCAAACTTTGTGGAGACAGAGACTGCTCTAATTTTTAGATTTTCCAGAACCTTTTAAAAGACATCATGTAGTAAATAATTATTTTTTTCCTTTAAATTGAAAGAATTCATAGGACTCTAGGGTCATGGATTTAGAGGTAGGAGCAATTTCAGAGGCTATCTAGAACGCCTCCTCATTTTACAGGTTAAAAAACAAAGGTCAGGGGTGGAGCCAAGATGGCGGAGTAGAAACAGCTCATCCAAGCCTCTCTGCCCCCAGATTCTCCACAAACTATGTAAAAAAGGACTCTGAAAAACTTCTGGAGCCCCAGCACCCACAGAACGACACAGAGAAGCTAACCTCCCGCTGAGGACAGCCCAGCACCCTGCAGGAAGGACCAGCACAGCGGTCTGGGAGCCGGCAGCGTGCAGAGCGCAGAGCACAGGAGCAGAGCAAAGCCGAGCCCAGGTCCACGTGAGCTGAGGTTTTAGCCCCAGGGCGGCAGGGCCAGCAGCCAGCTGGAGGAACCCCAGAACACCAGGAACTGTGGAGACTCCAGAATTATCAACATAGACTTGCCTAGGACAAAGTAAGAGGTTAGTGTCCTATGGACTTTGGGACCTGTATTTGGGGAATGCGTCAGCTCCCTCCCCTGGGGGCTAGAAGCCGCTGAGGAGACACGCCATTTTGTAGTTTTCAGAGGCATTTCCGGCTCCCAGCCTACAAATCGTGGGGAGATCCAGCGATCAGTCTTGGGGGGTAATCGCTCTTGCTTTAACCTCCCTGGATCTAGATTGTGATCTAGGGTGGAAGTTGTGGGTGGGTTTACAGCTTGCCAGAAACGGAAGTTGCCCCCCACACGTTCGGGACGAAAATTCCTCTATCTGGCCTTAAAGCCATAGTGTGGCAACAAGCCCAAAAGTCAAGCAATTAAGTGGCAACATGCCAAGGCAAAGGAAACAGAAAAATGCAACCCTAGACTCCTATTTTGGGGGCATAGAGCGGGAAAAGGACTGTGAGGTCAGAAGTCCTGCTCCAAAAGCCCCAGGGGAAAACATGAGCGGGTTGCAGGCCATAGAGGACCTTAAGAAGGACTTTAAAAATCAAATAAGAGAAGTGGAGGAAAAATTGGAAAGAGAAATGAGAAGGATGCAGGAAAAGTATGAAATGAGGGTCAACAGCCTGACTGAGGAAAACAACACCTTAAAAAATAGACTAACTCAAATGGCAAAGGAGGCCCAAAAGGGCAATGAGGAGAAGAATGCCTTAAAAAGTCGAATTTGCCAGATGGAAAAAGAATCTCAAAAGTTCACTGAGGAGATTCATTCCTTCAGAGTTAGACTGGAGCAAATGGAAGCTAGTGACTTTATGAGAAATCAAGATGCTGTTAAGCAGATCCAAACAAATGAAAGATTAGAAGGCAATGTGAAATATCTCATGGGAAAAACCACTGACCTGGAAAATAGATCCAGGAGAGACAATTTAAAAATTATTGGACTACCTGAAAGCCATGATCAAGGAAAGAACCTAGAAATCACCCTTCAAGAAATTCTCAAGGAAAACTGCCCTGATGTTTTAGATCCAGAGGGCAAAATAGAGGTTGAAAGAATCCACCGATCACCTCCTGAAAAAGATCCCAAAAGAAAACTCCCAGAAATATTATAGCCAGGTTCCAGAATCCCCAGATCAAGGAGAAAATACTACAAGCAGCCAGGAAGAAACAATTTCAATATTGTGGAAACACAATCAGAATAGCCCAGGACCTGGCAGCTTCTACACTGAGGGATCAAAGGGCATGGAATATGATATTCCAGAGGGCAAAAGAACTGGGAATGAACCCAAGGGTCACCTACCCAGCAAAACTGAGTATTTTGTTTCAGGGGAAAATATGGTCATTCAGTGGAATAGAGGACTTTCAAGCATTCTTGAGGAAAAAACCAGAGTTGAATAGAAAATTTGACATCCAGACGCAAGAAGTAAGAGATGCCTGAGAAGGTAATCAGGGAAAAGAAATCAAAAGGAACTTATCAAAGTTGAACTATTTACATTCCTATATGGAAAAGCAATATCTGTGCCTGATGATATCTTTCTCACTATGAAAATAATGGAAGAAGGGGGTGTGGTCATATGAATACATATGTGAATGTGTGTGTATATGGTTACAGTTATATATGGATAGAGGGCATAGGTTGAATTTGTTGGGAAGGGAGAATACTCAAGGGATGAAATTATGAGGTGAGAGAGGAAAGTGGCAAGAGGAGATGGGGAGAGACAGGGTAGGGTAAACTATCTCATGTAGGGGAAGTGGTTGCAAAGGAGGGGGAGAATAAGGAAGGCTAAAAAGGCAAAACCACATTCACATTGAATTTGGTTCAGGGAGAAAATGACATACATACTAAATGGGATATCTCAACCTGCAGCAGGATAGGGGGAAGGGGGATGAGAGGAGGGATGATGGATGGGAGGGCATCCTTGGGGTGAGGGGAGGTTGGAAGTACCCACTATAGAAGAGGGACAGGATCATGTAGGGAATGGACCAGGTGGGGGGTGGGATGAGTGGGAGGGAATTATAAGCAGCCTTGTACAGTATATCTGCCATGATAATGTTTTGCATAGCTAGACATGTACAACATATACTGAATTACTTATATCCCAAGAAGGAATGGGTGACAAGGGAGGAAGGAAATGGATCTGAAATTCGAAGTCATAACATTAAATGTTTCAAATATATATATAAATACTATTATTAATACTCTTTTGCCTATAATTGGGAGATAAGATGTGCAGGCATTGGGACACAGGGATTCATCTTCCTCTAATGGAAAAGTCGATGGGGGTATGGGAGAAGGTATGGGAGAGAGCAGATTGGAGGAAGCGATATCTTGTGGGACTGCTATTCTGGGAGGTTGGGTAGGGGGAAAATGGGGGGAAAATGATTGTAACTCAAAATCTGGCGGAAATGAATGATGTAAAACAGAAGTTAATAAAGTATTTGTTTAAAAAAAAAAACAAAGGTCAGAGGGTAACATGACTTTCCTAAAGTCCCACATTAAAAAAATAATTTTGAATATCTTTTAAAACATTTTGAAACACCTTTAGTGACACCCTACACTAAGTTTTTATAAAACCTAGACTTAGAATCAACATCTTTGGCAAACAGATAAATTCTCTGTGCTGAAATATAGGACACACACACACACACACACACACACACACACACACACGGGGGTATAGGTGGCACAGTGAATAGACCACAGACCCTGGAGTCAGGAGGACCTGAGTTTAAATCTAGCCTCAGATACTTAATACTTACTAGCTGTGTGACCTTGGGCAAGTCACTTAACCCCAATTGCCCTGCCTTCTCCCCTCCAAAAAGCGAAAAGAAAAAAAAAGAGAGAGAGAGACTGAGACAGACATAAAGACAGAGACATAAAGAGACAGAGACACAGACACAAAGAGACACAGATAGGAACAGACACAAAAAGAGAAAGATTGAGCCTGTGTTTCTAAAGCATTATTTTAAAGTGCTGTAATACATTTTGTAGACTGCATTGGTTTTGTTATATTTTGTTTCAGCATTAATTAATCAGAAGGTTGAATGGGAGTAACATTGGAGGTAAATGGATCATTTTTAAAATTACCTGCTTAATCTACAGTGGCTCTTTTACTTGCTTCAAGACTCTAATTAAGAATTGTCTGAATAAGCATTGGTATTTTAATTGAGGTAGTATGGAAAGAAGATGAAACACAGGGACAGGAGAGAAAGTAGTTTTATAAAAAGTGAAACGTTGCTCTCTTTAAAGACTGGAGTGGGCTTTACAAAAAGTGCTTACAATGGAAAAAAATTTAACAGTTCCATTTAACTACACAAGTAACACCAATGTGCTAATTATTCTAAAATGAGTCCAGAATTCACTATGTGGTTATGGCTTATGAAATACTTGAGCTCCATTACACCAAGAAATAAAATGCTGGAAATTCATTTCTGGTAATTCATGCATAATTGAAGTGATGGGCTAGTGAGAAACCTACCAGAATGTACCCATTTTGATATCTTCATTCTCCTTCTATTCATACTTAAAGGTTTATGGCCAAAAAATGTGTAAATGCTTTGGACTCATAACTTTTATGAACTATTTAAATGCATAATGAAGACAATTCATAAAAGCTTCTAATTATGTAAATGTAACACTAAATATGGAGAATAAAACATCTTGTTTACATTTTATAGAAACCTACTATAAAGAAAAGAATATTAGGAAACATATGCATATATATTGTAAAGAATGAACATTTTATCCAATTTTTATCAGAGTCAAAGTTTCTTTTCTAGGGTCTGTTAAATAGCTCCAGAGAAATAATAACTGTAAAACCTAACAGAAAAGCTAAGGAACTAGGTTGTTTTGGAAAGTAGAACTTCTTGGTTTAATACCACTCTTTCACCTCCCCGTTTTCTTTGAAAGTCTTATAAAAATGTTTGAATTTACTTTCCTGTCCTGTCAAATCTAGTTCAGTAAATGAGATTCAATCTTTCTTTTTTGGTTAAGGTCCTCAACCCAAGGGTCATCCTTCTACCCATCCATTTTCTTGTGGAGGACCAAAGATATAGATAGAGAAATTGTAGGGTGATTGAATTGATTGGAACTGGCATTAGTGCACCTTCTCCCCCAATCTGTTGATTTTTACATTTTTTGTATTAATCCTTGATATGTTTCTTTATTTACTATTTACCACTTTGTCTTCAAAATAAAGCCTAACAAAGAAGCTATCTTAATTGAATCTAGAATCACAGAGTGTCATGGCAAAAAGGAATGTCGGGTATGATCTTGCTTAATCTCCACAATTCTTAGTTAAAGAAACTGGAGCCACAAGACTTGTGGAGATCACACAGAGAAGCAAGGGGTACATATGGATTAGAACTCAGACATCTGTATTCCCAGTTCTACAAGGGCACTGGTTAGGTGAATTCAGGTTAATTTTTCCCCCTCCTTCATGCTATATGTTGTTTCTTCTCAATGAATTAAAATGCTTTCCAAAAACGTATTAATGTAAATTCTTTCCATGCTTGGTAGATTGCATATTCCTATCGTGTTTCAATAATCCAAACACTTCCGCATAATTTGACTACTAATTCAGTACCATTGGTTTGGTTGTTTGTCATTATGTAAATTATTTTTATATAATCAAAATTAATTAACAATCAAACGACAATTTTTTAAGCACCTACTATGTGTCAGGCTATTGCTATTGCTAACAAGTTGTACAAGAAATACAGGGCAGCTAGGTGATACATTAAATAGAGCATTGGGTTTGAAGTCAGGACACCTGATGTCCATGAGTTCATTGTCTTAGATACTTACTAGTGGTGTGACACTCAGAAAACTTATGTGAACTAATGTAGAATGAAATGGTCAAAAACAGGAAAACACTATGCATCATGACCACAATTATAGAAATGTAAAAAAAAAAATCAATGCCATTTAATGATCAAGCTGGGCCCCAAAGAAGAGATGAAGACAATGTAATTCCCCTCTCTGCAACAATAGAGTTTGATGAGTATGGAGTACTGTGTATACTGTCAGTCAGTTGTATTACTTGGTTTTACTGAATTACTTTTTCTCTTTCTTTTTTACTCTTTGCTAAAGGGGTGACTGGGATAGTTATATTTAGAAATGAAGGTGATAAAAGCTCAAATGATACCAATGAAAAATTTAGAATGCTTTTTTTTGGGTAATAATATTATCCTTTATTTTTTCCCATTTGGTGTTTTCTCCCTTTTAGATATCTTGAAAATCTATCCTTTAATGTTTCCAAAATTGAATTTCCTCTAGTATGAATCTATGTGAACTTGATTTTGTTCACTTCATCTTCCTGAGGCCCATTTCTGCAGCTTCAGTTACCATGAAGTATTGAGGTTAGAGGTGATTGTGAGTGGGTGGAATTAAGATGGCAGAGTGCAGGGACAAGACTGTCAAAATTCCCTCAAAACATCTCCCATAAAACAACCATAAAAAACATGAAATTGAATACTGAGAAGAAAGGCCAAAATAAAATGAGAGAATCATTTTTCCAGCACAGGGAAGCTGAGAAAGACAGAAAGAGAGGATTGGCAACACTGAGGCAGGGAGTAGCCAGAAGCACCAGGCATACAAAATGCACAGGGAAGATAAGGGGACTAAAAACTTTGTCAGAAAAAGATTCCAGGCCCCCCATATGCTAGCACTGGGCTTTGGACCAGGTATCATTTGGCTGCTCTGTAGCTTATTATCCAGTTCCCAGTTATAGTTCCAGGACAGAGAAGAGAAGTTATAGTCACAAAGGAACGATGAGCCCACTTGGGTAGAGACCAGAGTGAAACCAAGAGGGCAGTGACCAGACCTGTTACAGGATCACATTACCTGGAAGGACAGAAAACCTGCAGGCCTCCAGATAAAGTCATAGAAGCTTAGGCCAGTCTCTGCCCCTTCCTCTGAGGTGAGTAGAGTCCAACTCTGCCATAAAGTCCAAAGTCAAGAAATGGGCTATAAAAATAAACCAACAATGTAAAAAGGACCTGATCATAAAAATCTTCTGTATTGGCATGGACTCAAAAGAAGACAATCTGAAAATATCTACAAAGTCTCAAAGAAAAATGTAGATTTGAGAGAAACCTACCAAGTATTCCTAGCAGATGTAAAGGAAGATATTAACAAAAAATTTTTTAAAGCAATTGGGGTTAAGTATCTGAGGCCAGAACCGATCCTGGGTCCTCCTGAATCTGGGGCTGGTACTCTTACTCACTGAACCACCTAGCCACCCAAAAGAAGACATTTTAAAAAGAGTAAACATGCTTTTATAAAGTAAGAGCAGTAGATGAAAAATTTGAAAAAGAAATGGAAACCAAGCAAGGAAATTATGAAAAGAAACCAGATGTGGTTGGTATTAATGATGACAATCAATATGAGTAGAAATAAACAATAACCTATTTCATTTTTCTTCCCATCTATTGGTTTTTCTTGTAAATTCATCTGTAAAAGTTCTTGGGATAGTCTGGCTTTACTGGGTCTCAAAACTACCTTTCTATATACAAATTTTGCTTCTACCACTTTTCCCTGGTTTATCCGGCATCAAGCCCCTGATTACCAATTTTCTCAATGAAATCCATGATTACTTTAAAGAGATGGGACAAATATGAAGACTTATTGTACAAATTAAGTTAAGCAGTTGTATTGGAAACCCTTTGAGATGGTTCATCAGTGTGTGTGTGTGTGTGTGTGTGTGTGTGTGTGTGTGTGTGTGTATCTGTCTCTCTTTATGTATAGTTATATATAGCTGTAGATACACCTATAGCTGTATGATGAAAAATAAACTACATTTAGAATTGAATAGGAGGAAAAGAACAGCTTTTAGGGGTATGGAACCTGCAAGCTAGAGGCCACATGTGGCCTTCTAGGTCTTTGGGTAAAGCCCTTTGACTGAGTCCTAGTTTTCCAGATTAAATCCTTTCGTTAAAGGAATTTGTTCTGTGAAGTTTGGATTCAGTCAAAGGGCCACACTTAAGGACCTAGAGGGTCACCTGTGGCCTCAAAGTCACAGGTTCCTCACCCCTGGCTTAAGAGTTTATTATTAGTGATATAATTATAATTATTAATATTATTGAAATCTTTTTATTCCCTATGAAGGGTTTTATGATTTTTTTTTTAAAAGTGTATGTCTCACAGGAAGAAAAGGCATTAATATGATCTGTGAGTTGTAAGATTGGATAAAATGCTCACATTTCAAAAATGATAGATCCCTTAAAGTATGTAGTCTTGAAATTATTTATTGTTATTTTAATTATAAGTGAAAATATGTTGATTACTTAAAAAAAAAAAAAAACAGGACTATTTCTGCCAGGTGTTAGCATGGGGAGTTTAAACATCGGATTTTGTAGTTAATTTCACTTTTTTTCTTTTTGCTAATTCATAGTATAAAATAAAAATGAATTTCTCCCTTAATTCCCAGATGAATTCTTTTTTTAAAAATTTTTTAAAATTTTTCTCCACTCTCGGCCCTAGGTCTAGAATTGGCCGACCAGCTTTTATTTCCTCTCTAGAGGGGACATTCCTGTGACCTTGTGTGTGGGCCACAGGGCATAAACTTGAAAGGGGTGGACACATCCATTCAGGATGAGACCTTAAGAATTAGAAAAGTTCACAAGGGCTCCTCCTGCCCCTGATTTTGTCCCTGTGCAGCATGGGGTCGATTTCTGTATCAATTCCCCTGGGGAGGGCAGCTCCTGGCATTACTGGAAGTATCTGCTGGTGTTGGCGGTGGGGAGGGGGGAGCTGTTCCACTGGGGGAGGAGGGAGTAGGACATCTAGCCCCATCTCTGGCATCAGCTCTGGAAAAAAACTCCTATAAGGCTTGACTGGTGTATCTCCTCCCCTGAACAGAGTGATAGCTTGGTCACTTCTTTACGTAATTTTATTCCTTTGATTTCTTTTTCTTATCTAATTGCTACTGCTAGTGTTTCTAGTACCAGATTGAATAAGAGGGGTGATAGTGGACACCCTTGTTTCACTCCTGATCTTATTGGAAAGCCTTCTAGTTTATCCCCACTGCATATAATACTTGCTGATGGTTTTAAATAGATGCTATCAACTATTTTAAGGAAGGCTCCATTTATTCCTATACTTTCTAGTGTTTTTAATAGGAATGGGTGTTGTACTTTGTCAAAAGCCTTTTCTACATCTATTGAGATGATAATGTGGTTTCTGCTAGTTTTATTGTTGATGTGCTCAATTATACTGATGGTTTTCCTAATATTAAACCATCCTTGAATTCCTGGAATGAATCCTACCTGATCAGAGTGTATTATTTTTGTGATAAGTTGTTGGAGTCTTTTGGCTAATATTTTATTTAGAATTTTTGCATCTAAATTCATGAGGGAAATTGGTCTATAATTTTCTTTCTCTGTTTTATCTCTTCCTGATTTAGGAATCAGTACCATATTTGTGTCATAGAAAGAGTTTGGTAGGACTCCTTCTTCACTAATTTTCCCAAATAGTTTGTAAAGTATTGGAATCAATTGTTCTTTAAATGTTTGATAGAATTCACTAGTGAACCCATCTGGCCCTGGAGATTTTTTCCTAGGGAGTTCATTGATGGCTTGTTTGATTTCTTTTTCTGAGATGGGGTTATTTAGGTAATTCACTTCCCCTTCAGTTAATCTGGGCAACTTGTGATTTTGTAAATATTCATCCATTTCACTAAGATTGTCATATTTATGTGCATATAATTGGGAAAAATAATTCCTCATTATTTTTTGATTTCCTCTTCATTGGAGGTAGATTCACTCTTTTTATTTTTGATATTCATAATTTGGTTTTCTTCTTTCTTTTTTTTTATCATATTGACTAAGGGTCTATCAATTTTGTTGATTTTTTTCATAAAACCAGCTCTTAGTTTTATTTATTAATTCAATGGATTTCTTAACTTCAATTTTATTAATCTCACCTTTGGTTTTCAATATTTCTAATTTAGTACTAAATTGGGGATTTTCAATTTGTTCTTTCTCTAGCTTTTTCAATTGCATGTCCAATTCATTGACCTCCCTTCTCTCTGCTTTAATTAAGTATGCACTCAGGGATATAAAACTTCCCCTGAGAACTGCCGTTAGTGCATCCCACAAATTTTGGTATGTTGCTTCATTATTATCATTCTCTTGAATGAAATTATTGATTGTTTCTATAATTTCTTGTTTGACCCACCAATTTTTTAGGATTAAATTGTTTAATTTCCAATTAGTTTTTAGTCTATCTTTCCATGGCCCTTTATTGCATATAATTTTTATTGCATCATGATCCAAGAATGATGCGCTTAATATTTCTGCCTTTCTGCACTGGATTGTGAGGTTTTTATGCCCTAGTACATGGTCTATTTTTGAGTATGTACCATGCACTGCTGAGAAGAAAGTAAATTCCTTTTTATCCCCATTCAGTTTTCTCCAGAGATCCATCATATCTAGTCTCTCTAAGATTCTATTTACCTCCTTAACTTCTTTCTTGTTTATTTTGAGGTTAGATTTATCGAGTTCAGAGAGGGGGAGATTAAGGACCCCCACTAGTATAGTTTTGCTATCTATTTCTTCCTCTAATTCCTTTAACTTTTCCTCTAGGAATTTGGATGCTGTACCACTTGGTGCATATATATTAAGTAGTGATATTGCTTCATTCTCTATGGTGCCTTTTAGTAGGATATAGTTTCCTTCCTTATCTCTTTTAATTAGATCTATTTTTGCTTTTGCTTTATCTGAGATAAGTATTGCTACCCCTGCTTTTTTTACTTTAGCTGAGGCATAATAAATTTTACTCTAACCTTTTACCTTTACCCTGTGGGTATCCCTTTGTTTCAAATGTGTTTCTTGTAGAAAGCATATTGTAGGATTTTGGTTTTTAATCCATTTTGCTATCCGCCTCTGTTTTATGGGAGAGTTCATCCCATTCACATTCACAGTAATAATGACTACATGTCTCTTCCCCTCCATCCTATTCCCTCCCCTGTTTATGTTTTTGTTTCTTCCTTCTCCCTTCCCCTCCTTGAAGTTTTCCCTTTTGACTGCCCCCTCCATCAGTGTTCCCACCCAGTGATCCCCCTTCTTAACCTACCCTCTCCCCTTACCACTGTTTCCCTCCCTTGTAATCCCCCCCTTTAGTCTCCTCTTTTTCACCCCCCCCCTTACCCTTCAGTTTTCTATAGGACACAATAAGTTTTTATACTTAGCAGAGTAAATTCCTCCCCGTTTGATTCCAAACCAATGAGAGTAAATTTCAAACATTGCTCCTCTCCCTCCCTCGTTTTCCTCTATTTAATGAATTTATGTGTCTATTCACATTAAAATCTTAAACTTCACTGATTTAAGTTGATCCCTCTTTGAACCAGAACCAGTGAGAATAGTGTTTAAATCATGTTCCTCTCCCTCTTTCTTTCCCCTCTTCTATAGTGTGTTTTAATGCCTCTTCAGATGGCATATTTTACCTTTTCCTGTCTAATCCTTTCCTTTTTCCCATTACAGTCTCTTTGACCTCCTTAATGGTTTTTTTTTTCAGACATCAGGTTAGTGCATTCATACCCACACCCTCTATATAAGTATAACCCTTTTGAAGGTCATGATAATCATATAGGTTTTGAATATTGACATTTATCAGCTCCACATATAGGGATGTGAACATTTTGCTCTTGCTGCATCTCAAGTAATGAGCATGTGTTTGTGAGTGTGGATGTGTGCACTTATACATGTGTGAGTCTGTGTTTCTCTTGTTTACCTTTTTATGTCTTTCTTGAGTCTTGTAGTTGGAGATCAAATTTTCCATTGAGCTCTGGCTTTTTCATCAGGAACATATGGAAGTCCCTTATTTCATTAAATGACCATCTCCTTGCCTGGAAGATTATGCTCAGTTTTGCCGGGTAGTTAATCCTTGGTTGTAGTCCTAGCTCTCTTGCCCTACGAAATATCAAATTCCAGTCCCTCCGCTCTTTTAATGTAGAAGCTGCTAGGTCCTGTGTGATCCTAACTGTAGTTCCTTGATATTTGAATTGTTTCTTTCTGGCTGCTTGTAGAATTTTTTCTTTAATCTTGTAATTCTGGAATTTGGTACTATATTTCTTGGAGTTTTCAGTTTGGGATCTCTCTCAGGAAGAGTCCGGTGAATTCTGTCGATAGCTATTTTATCTTCTGATTCCAGGACCTCAGGACAGTTTGCTTTGACAATCTCTTGGAAGATGTAGTCTAGGCTGCTTTTTTCATCTTGGCTTTCTGGTAGACCAATAATTCTTGGGTTGTCTCTCCAGGATCTGTTCTCTAGGTCAGTTATTTTTCCAGTGAGATATTTTACATTTTCTTGCAATTTTTCGATCGCCTTGTTTTGTTTGATTGACTCTTGCTGCATCATAGAGTTCTGAGCTTCAGTTTGATTGTTTCTAATTTTTAGCGAATTATGGTCTTCAATTATTTTTTGAAGTTCCTTTTTTAGGGAGGTATTTTCTCCAATTACTTCACTGAGACATTTTTCCAAGTTGGTCACTGCCTCCCTGATTTGGTCTTTAAAATTTTTCTTAAGCTCCTCCAGGAATGCCATTTGGGCTTGAGACCAGATATTGTTTCCTTCTGTGGTCTCTGGTGTGGGTAGAGGGTCTATATTGTCCTGTGTATTTTGTTGTTCTTGCCCTGCATAGTATGCTCTAATAGACTTTCTTGACTTCCCCTTCTCCTTCTCAGCTTCTTTTTTTCCCATTGTGACTTCCTGTTTCTTAGTTTCTCAGGATATTTGTTTAGGGCCTGATCCTTGACTTTGAATACCTCTGGGTGGCTAGTTTATAGCTAAGTCAGGGAAGTCAGTGAGGGATGTAGATGTGTAAGTGGGGGTGTGTCTGACCACTTCAGATTTCTGCCTCTATACCCCTGGGCTATAAGTAGGCTTTTGTTGGTGAGGTGAGGTGGGGCTTGTTGGGACCCCACCCTCTCTTCAGACTCCTGGCTGTCTCAGTTACTCCCCTTCTTGGAGACTCTCAAGCCTGGGGCTATTTCCATTAACTTGGGATTTCAGTCTGGGTGGGAGACTTATCTTTGGATTTTCTGCTTCATGAAGGAGGCATGGGAGGATCTGAGCAGCTAGAATTTACTTTGCCATTCCAGCCCCTGTATTATACAGGCAGGCAGTTTCTAAACTTCCAGGCTGGGGGCCGGAATACAGCCAGAGAAGCCACTCTTTCCACTGATGGCCCAATTCTCCTACCTGGCTCCAATGATCCTACTGGTCTGGGAGATGACTGTGATTCGTCCTTGGTAAGTCTGCAGGCTGAGGCTTTTGCTCTCTCTGGTGTAGTCTGCTTGTCTGCTCTTAGGTCTGGGCTGTGCAGACCCCACGCGCTCTGCGCTCGACCTGTCCAGACACACTGGGCAACCTCCTGGGCTGGACTCTGCCACACTCTGTCTTCCAGTGGGCTCCGTCACTCCAGAATCCGCTCAGATTCCCCCTTTGACACTTAGTGACCAAGGAGCTCAGGAAAGTTACTGCTTCCTTTCCCATCTTGGCTCCTCCCCAGATTATATTTTCAAATCAAGGAATGTTCTCAGAGTCCCTTAAGCCTATCAAAGGGTCTAGGGGCAGGCAAAATCTTTAAATTTGCATTTCCATTACACCCAGACAACTTCATATTTGTAAATTAAACTGTAGCTCTAATATTTCTTATTTTCCCTATTTTCCAGGGATTGTTTATAATCAGTTCTAACCTCCTCTCTAGACTGTCCTTCTATCTCTTATTTTCAATATCTGTTTTCTGTTTCATTTTTTTTCTTCTATTTGAAGCCTCTCAATCCTAAACTGATGCTTCTAATCTAACTCTTAATTAGACACAGGAAATATGTCACTCCAGCTGAGATGTGAGTTTCCTTCCTTTCACCTGGCATGTTTAAAATGTGATCCCTTTAGGATAGGAATTTAGAATAGGAAATGCCTGGGTTGGGGCAGAGTGGTGTGGTAGTCACTTAACTATTTTTCACTATTTAAATTTGTATCATTTTCTCTCCCTAAAATTGTTGTGTTGAGTTTGGTCACCTCCATAGGCTGAAAACTGATGCTAATGAGACCAAGGTAATGACTGAAATCTCTAAATTATAGTGAGCTTCACTTTGTTTTAGGACCTCTCTTATCTCCTCTGACTTCAGATACCTATGTTGTACATATATGCCATATTGACATTTGCCCCAGTCATGCTCAACTCATTTTCATATTGTTCTACCTTCTCACCAGTCTAAGAGACCTTCCCCTCTTGAATTATCCTTATTCCCATCATCCCCATTTTTCAGTTTCCTTTTCTGTCTTTCCCTCTTAGAATATAAGCTTTTTTATTTTGCTTTTTGGAGGGCAATTGAGGTTAAGTGACTTGCCCAAAGTCACATGGCTAGTAAGTGTGTCAAGTGCCTGAGGCCGGATTTCAATTCTGGTCCTCCTGACTCCAGGGCCAGTGCTCTATTCACTGCAGTACCTGGCCTCCCCTGAATGTAAGCTTTTAGACAGTAGAGATTATTTTATTAAGCACTTAACACACAATAAGGGCTTAATATATGTTTATCTGTCCTACTGATGATGGGACAGTGGAGTCAATTTTTTTCTTTTTTTTTTTTTTGAGACCGAGTCTCCATATCTCATTCAGGCTGAAAGTATAGCAACCACTGAATATGCTTGCTCCCAGTCTTTAATTGGTACAGGAGTTTTGGATATCAATGAACTAATCTGCAGACTAGTAAAACAAGAATCCATACTGTAATTTGGTTTTTAGAGGATAAGAAAAGGAATGAATTACTCTGTGTTGGAGTTCAAGGTTTGCAATACAAGGAAATGAAGATTGATGCATGCAGGCACTAAAGAAACACCATATTGGGCCCAACATACCTGACACCTCAGAGACCAGTAGTGAAGAGATTGTTCAAATGGAAACAAAGAGATGCTAAAGTGGAACACACCATCAAAGCAGTCAGCAGCAGTCTGATTGAGCCCCTGCTTTCAGGTACAAAGCTTTCTGGCATGGATGAAAATAGTTGACACATCTTCCTCCCTATTATTTTTATTTATTTATTTATTTTGTTTTCATGCTGTCTTTGCTCTTTTAGGTTCTGGAAGCAGAGCTGTTAAAATAAAAGGAAAATATGCTTTTCTTGCAGAAAGACTCAAAAGTGGAAACTGCTGAAAGTTTTACAAAAATTTGTCCATAATCAGGTTCTATATTCCCAGGAGTCTGAGGTAATTTGAGTGAATAGAAGAAATGTTTCTCTATATTTTCAATCATTCCTTCTCTATTGGCAGTTCTATCTCCCACCCCTCAATTTCAAAGGTATTCCATCTTCCTGTTTTTGAAAACCAAAGAAAATAAAACAGCAAAAACATAACATTGCTAAGCCCAAATATTGACTGAAGTTATTAGTCCATATTTCCTCTTCCTTATATATTTGTTTCTTTCTTCTTCTTCTTCTTTTTTTTTTTTTTTGCTTTTTTGGAGGGAGGGAGGGCAGAGCAGTTGGGCTTAAGTGACTTGCCCAAGGTCACATGGCTAATAAGCGTTAAGTGCGTCTGAGGACGGATTTGAACTCAGGTCCTCCTGACTCCAGGGCCGGCACTTTATTCACTGCCCACCTAGCCGCTACTTCCTTATAGTTTTCAAATAAATTATCTCCACCATCTGTATCAATATACTAGACATGTTCAGAGGAAAGTGAAAAGACTAACTTGGCTGGTGTAGGGAAGTAATGACGAATAAAACTTAGAAAGTAAATTCTCATTAGGGAGTTTCTCAGGCTCTATTCTTGGTGAGCTCAGGAGAATTTTATCGACCAGCATGTCCACAAGACTGGAAGTCAAAAAGGGTGAGTAGCTAAACTGAAAGGAAAAGAAATTTATTAGTGTTTCAAGGAAGACTACAAATTGGAAGCAGCTTTAGTCTCCTTAGAATATGGTATTTAGTTGTATAATTGTAAGAAGTAGAACCCAAGATACACAGTCATCATGCAGAATTATGTAGTAAAAATAATCCTATGAGGGGAGGCTAGGTGGCACAGTGAGTAGAGCCTCGGCCATGGAGTCAGAAGGACCTGAGTTCAGTTCCGGCCTCAGACGCTTAACGCACACACAAACAAAAACCTAGCCTTGTGACCTTGATCAAGTTACCCAATTGCCCTCCAAAAAGCAAAAAAAAAAAAAATCCTATGGAGGTACAAAGGGAAATACTATTTTTAGAATGGACAAGGAGCAACTTTGGGGAAGGAGTCTTCCTGAGAAGAGAGGGCATCTTCTCTGGATATGTTGGCATTGAGTCTCTGTCCCCATTTATTAGCCAGAACTAATCATTTCTTGTTAAACCAAGAGATTTCTGCTAGAGAAATTCAACTGCTAGTCATAGGAATAAGATGAGATGAAGTATTGGGACAAAATGGAGTAGGTTTTGCATTCCGATTTATATCTCTCCAGCTTCCCCATTTAGGATCACATCAATCAATCAATCGATAATTAATTAAGTGCTCATTATATTCTAAACACAGTGCTAAATGCTGAGAATGCCATGAAAGAGCAAAAAGTAATTCTTGTCTTCAGTAGGCTGCGTTGAGAAGGATCTGGAGGCTATGCAGAGCTGTAAGAGTGGAAAACAGTAAATGCATTTTGAAAAGTAGCATGGTGTAGTGGAAAGGACACTTGGTTTATCATGATCATTTGACCTGGGTTTGAATGCTAACTTTGGTACCTATTCATCATGTGGGCCTATTTTCCTATAAAATGAAGGTATTGATACTTATGTCATTGGACTATTTTAAGATAATGTATATGATATATTTCATAAAGCTAAAGATGCATTATAAATGTGAATTATTATTATTTAAACATTCTTAGTTTAATTTGGTTATTTTATTAAATATGGAGGAGGTGGTAGGAGGAATTATGTCTGTATAATTCAAATGGTCACCACAGGAAAATGAATAAACGACTTTGGAGTAAAAAAAGAAGTTAACCTGTGAGGTGATGACATGTTCCCAAGTGAAAATATTCACAAAGAAAGTTAGCCATGAGGAAATACAAAGTTGGAGCTCAGGAGAAAGGTCAAGGCTGGACTTTGTACGTGTGTGTGTGTGTGTGTGTGACACTGAGGAAGAGATGGGAAGCAGCATGTCTCAGGGACATCAAAGTATCACCACCACTTTGGCCATTATCTCCCTTCAGACCCTGATGGAAACAAAGCAGGACCCTGAGTCCCAAATCCTTGGGAATAGCATTGCTTCTAGTTCAGTGCCCTCAGCTATTTTTCTGGAAAGCAGCACCTACAAAAATATAGCCTGGTAACTGTTCCTGTAGGTTCTAGAGTAAGAGCTATTGAAGACCCAGAAAAGTCTTACCTCTGAAGTTCTTAGCACTGTTAAATAGTTTTACATCACTAAGTGATATGATTTTATCAGGGATTGACATTACAGGAGTAGGATTAATATCTACTTTGACATTGCACCCTCAGAACCATAGGGCTTTTTCATTGGATTTGCAGCTAAAATCTTCTATATCTTCTATTTCCCTCATTAGAATGTGAGCTCTTGAGAGAAGGGAGCTTCTTGTTTTTTTTTTTCTATATGTGTCTCTAGCCCTCAGTATAGTGCTTTATACATGTGAGTGCTAAATAAATTCATTCTTTCATCCATCTGATGGAATCCTAACAAAGCTGCCCCAGCCCCAATAATCTAACTTTCTTGTGGGCCCCACTGAACATCGGGCATGTCCTAATTTAACCACACAATCTGGTTTTAACCACACCTCAGACCCCCAGACTCAATATAGCCACTGCCCCTAGCTAGTTACTGCCCCCAGATCCAATTCCCACATTTGAACAGATGTGTTCATGCACTCAACCACAACCGTTTCATCCATCTAGTCCAAGACAGAACCACAATACCTACCTATATATCTTGACCAGACAGGACCAGTATAGTTAGCCAATTAGAAACCAGTATGACCAGGATAATTGACCACTGAACCATACAAGGGACCCCTCCCCATTACATAATCCCTTAACAAATCACTCCTGACTTTTTAATGGCATCATAAAAGTAGAAGCAACAGTATTTTTACTAAATAACTGTTTAAATTAAATGAAAAGAAGGCATCAAAGATGACCCTATTTATTATTTATTTATATATTTATTTTATTAGTGGAAATAGAAAGATTAGGAGGAGGAGAAGGTTTAGGAGTTAAAATAATGAATTAATTTTTAGACATGATGAGCTTGACTATGCCAGTTGGCTTCCAGATGTGGAATTTATTTTCTAGATGAATAAAGTAAATGAGCATTTATTAAGTATTCACTTTATTCTAGGCACTGTGCTAAGTCAGTATTAGGACTACAAATATGAGCAGAAAGAAAAAAGTACCTACCCTCAAGGAGCTTATATTCTCATGGAGGAAGAAAACACATAATTGAAGGCTAAAAAGAGGAGTGATTGTACTTTTACTCTGAGAGTACAGTGTTTGAGTGAACTTTCAGGGTGAAGATCCTTCTATGGCATAAACAAGAAAGTCCAGAGCACCAGGAGTCTGGTGGAGAAAAATATTTGACTAACCTGGGCACTTTCCTTAATATGGAGTTCTGACAATTAGTATTATCAAGTGCATTAGAGAAATTTCAGGATCAGATAGATAAATTTAGGAATCAGTCATTTATAGATGATAGCTAAACCTGCATAAGTAAATGGAATCACCAGGGGAGAAAGTGTAGAGAGGATTTTAAACAGATTTTTAAGAAATACCTAGTGTTAGTTAATTTAAAGATATAGTAGAACAAAAGAATGACAAAGTGATCTTAGACATAGGAAAGTTATGACATCGACACAGAAGTCAAAGTGGGTGAAATGACCGAGGGGATAGTAACTGTGTCCAGTGCTTCAGAGAAGTCAAGGACAATAAAGACTGAGAAAAAAAGCCATTGGCTTTGGTAATTAGGATGCTAAAAAAGTGCAGTTGCTGTGGAGTAGTAGAGATTGCAGGATGTGAGGGAGTTATTGAGCACTGAGGAGATAGACTAAGTGGGAATACAAGGTGGCAAGAGTTATTTTCAATCTTCTTTCAATGATGTTTTCTGGTAAAATTGGAAACCCTGACCATGTTTCCCCATATTAATCTGCCTATGTTTCCAGAAACAAGCCACCTTTTTTGTATAAATCACTATTTGGGTAAACAAATCCAGATATGGTCATAGATCAAATTTATATGAATTGTCAGGGTTATTGTGACTGTTAAGGCATCATAATGTTCATACTGAAAATTCAAAACCATTTGATTTCATCATGTTCCTCAACAAGTCAACAGAATCAAGGTGTACACACACACACACACACACACACACACACACACACACACACACACACACTGGATTCTGAGACAACTGATTTAGTTGGGTCCAACTTCCTTTTTTCTTGGTTCATGAATATGGTTTTGGCAAATATATCTTGTTGATTGAAAAGGGTTGTACAACACAGGCAATAAAAAGCTGCCTTCTTTTCCTTCTAGCTTTTTTATTTTTATTTTTTTTTGTTTTTTGTATAGGCTTTGCTTTAGTAGTAGAGTGTAGAATCTTTGATTTGATCTCTTTCAGGCTGTCTACATTGACTGCTTGAATCGATCACTTTGACAGAAGTGATTTATAATTTCCATCACATAAGTGGTTAACTGTGGAAAACAAAATGATAATCCTGAACAATATCTACCATCCCTCAAATAAGTCACCACTGACCACCAGCAATTTGCTCTTTGAGGGGTTGATTTTAAACAGTTAGTGAGTGTTGTGAAGGATGTAAGCACCTATTAAACAGAAATTCAAAATTGTTGAAATATCTTCCCTTTAGCTTCAATCATAACGATGACTTTTCCCTTCTAAACTCAAGTTTCATTTTTGATTTTTTGTTAGCTTGATTTTCTCAAGTTGCCTCAGTCAGCATGTTGCTGTGGTCCTCCTTTTTTTTTGTCTGTGAAGTGATAGCACTTCTTCTGGCTTATTGGCTGTCCTAGTCACAGGATTTAGGGGTTGATATAACATCAATCAGATATTAGAATGCTCTATATTTCTAATGGACTGGAGAGACCTTATGAGACATAACTTCCTAGTAGAAATGTCAGGCCAGCTTGAGTTGTGGTCATGCTATGATCCCTTTCAACTTCCTGTCTGTATTTGTCATATTTTTGTTATTTTTTCATATTTATTTCATATTTGTCATATTTTTCTTTTGAGTGATGTGATAGCAATTTCTTCTCTCTGTCTCTGTCTCTCTATCTCTCTGTCTCTGTCTGTCTGTTTCTCTCTCTCTCTCTCTCTCTCTCTCTCTCTCTCTCTCTCTCTCTCTCTCTCTCCCCGATAGCACAAAACTCTCTGTCAGTGTGGCCTTTATTTGCTGTCAGAAAGGATCTTCTTTCCAATCAACACCCCTGCTTTGCTTTGCACACACCAGGTACTAAATGAATCTGTTCAATTATTTTAAGTTACTCCATATTCTTTAAATGATGGTCTTATTTCATCTTGGTCAGAAAGTTAAGAGGTTGAGAGACCAATGTCTTTGTAGTGGTTGTCATAACTCAAAGGGATTCTAGGATTCAAAGACTGAGGCCCTGAGTCTGGCACTGGAATCCCTTCCCTTAGCAAACTAAGGCCTACCTAGACATTTGGCCATTGACTCTGCCACTGCACCTCTTCTCCCCCCTTAGAACAATGACTCTTTAGACTGAACATTCAGAGACTGGTTTTCTCTACCTTCTCACATACACTGTTCTCTATACCTTTCTCTCAAAACAGTATTCAAATCAATACTGCAATTGCTCCTCAAAATGGCAAGACAATCAACTGTCCTATGACTCCTCTCTTTTGACTCTCTAGACCAAACTCTGACCTCCTTTCCCCTATATGAATTTAAGCTCCTTGAGGACAAGAATTGTTTGAGTTTTGTATTTTTAGTACCTAGCATAGTGCTTGGCATATAGTAAATGTAAATAAATGCCTTTCTATAACATCAACCATTTATCTATCTTTTCATCTATATATACATTAATCAGAAGACTATAGCAACTGGCTGGAGGGGAGGTGATTGCTCTCTGGACCACCAGAGAGCTGTTTAATGGGAGAATGTAAACAAGGGGTGGGGAACCTGCAGCCTTTTGACTGAATCCAAGTTTTAGAGAACAAATCCTTTTATTAAGGGGATTTGTTCTGTGAAGTTTGGATTCAGTGAAAGCGTTACAATTAAGGACCTAAAGAGTCACATGTGTCCTGGAGGTAACTGGTTCCCACCCCTGATAAACACTCCGTGGAAAAGCCAAGCTCTTTCTCTTCCATGGAGGTGGGAATATCAAGAGCTGTGTAACAGTCTCAAGAAATAAAATCATTTAAGCCATCCTTTGGAAGCTAGGATATAGATCAAAAATCAAAATGTAAAGAAGGAAGTTAGGGTGAGCAGGTCAGAAAAAAGCTAGAGCAAATGTGGTCAGAGTATGGGAGATAAAGATTAGAACAGGAGTTCTTATCGTGGTAGTTTGTTAACTTTAATGAGAAAAAAATAGATGTTTATTTTCCCTAACCTCTAACTGAAATTTAGTATTTCCTTAAAAAAAAGACTGCCAAAGCAGTCCATGATAAAAGTGAAAAGATTCAGAACTTCTAAAATAAAGGAGCCTTTGTATCCATTGACACTTAAGAACACCTTTGATGCCACCTCTTTTGGCCCATCTATGCTAGTCTCTAACATTGTCTTTGACATTAATTAACTCCTAGACACCATCTGCAAACTCAGACATTTACATCATTTCCTATGGATGGTGGGGTCACTTTTTTTTACCAGAATAACATCCCATCCAATAGGTAGTGACTCTCTCTCTAAGGTATAAGAAAGCCTTTGTCTTACATAGTTTGAAACAATTCCCGTTCCTCTGTGTTTGCTCTGTTTACCTTTGGTCTGCATGTCACATGTCAATACATATCAACATCTTGAGACAATCCTAGGATTATTCTATTTTAGTACATATTCACATTTTTCATTAATGTGGAATAAATTTCTTATGTGAATTTTTTTGTCCACATAAAATGAGATCAGAAGCACACACGTATATGAGAACCTTTGTCCTAAATATACTTCTACTACTAACTAGCTGAGTGATGTCACTTCCCTGGGACTCAGTTTCCTCATCTGTAAATGATAGGGGCAGGCTAAATGGTCTTTCAGGTACTATTTAGTTTTAAAAAATTGCATGATTCTGTTGTTAGCTTTTGCTTGTTTTTCTCTTTTCTCATATAAAACATATTCCAAGAGAATTAGTGACTGGGACATTACACTTGTGTGATTTAGTTATCTTCTTATAGATGGTGTTAGAGAGAGTGAAATGCACTATGGGTAACAGCTAGCCCTCATAGTATCCCATAACTCTGTGGAGCAGCAAAGCAATAACAAACTTGATATAGTGAAACTAGGGTGAGAGCAGGTTTCACTGGGCAAATTAAATCAGCACAAGTCATCAGACTTTTCATTTCAGTTTTAAAGTGAGAAAATACACAAGCAATCATCTAAAAACATAATTACAGGGTGAAATACACAAGGCAGAGTGTATTTTTTTTCTAAATTACCCATTTTGGAATAAATGACTTTAGGAAATTATTTCCAGAGAATGAGGTTTTCTACTACTGAAAAACCTTCCCTCAAATGTATTCAAATTTTGGTGCAAATAAATAAATAAAAGCAAACTTGAAAATGCCAGAGTAATTGGCAATCAGGCAAAGAGATAGATGTCAGCCATTATGTCCCACACAATGGATTTGATTACAGGAGAAAGACGGTATTTCCAGTTACTTTGCTATTAATTGTTACTTTTACTAAAATAATATATATATGTTAAACAAAAAAAAATTATCCTTGAAAATGTGGACTTGCCTTCTAGTTCTGCTGCTGTCATTCAAAATTGCATAAAGCATACATTAACTAATGCCAACCGACCGGGAATCAAGTTGATATATGCCTTTCTTACAGATTGGGAAATATTCAAGACTTACTTAACATCTGCTGCTTGGGATGTGTTGACAACCACTTAGCACTAGGGATGGTGTAAGAGATGGTGTAACTGTCACCCTAAAAGAGAGCAGTTGCAGTGGTGGAGTTTAGCTACTCTTTTACTGCATAATGGACATTCCCCTCTTTGAAAAAAAGAATACAGAAACAATGAAAATGGAGCAACAACACTGTTTGTTATGGGGGACAGGCATGGGTGTGTTGTATGTGCATAAGCTGAGTGGAAGGAGATGCTAAAGTGAAGCATGTGCCAGGATAGAGGCCTGTTATCTCTTCCTTCTTGAACAAACCCATCCAGAGCTTAGATCATTTCAGAAATGCAAGGAGTTTTTAAGAAATGGGGAGGGAGAGGACAAGGCAACCTATTCCCAAATTTGGTGAGGAATTGGCGTTTATTAAATGGCTGGGGATGGAAAGAGGGAGGCTTCTTTCTGTCTGGATGAAGTCACATCAATTTTCTGTGAATCAGGGCTCATTTTGTCACTTAGAATAGTTTGGGTGTATCTGGCAAAGATGACACCTGGAATGTAGTCATATTTGAAAAGACAGTTATTATGAGCAAAGCAGACCACGGATTCCAAGTCCAAACAAAATCAGAAGGAAAATACTTTTTAAATACCAAGAGAAACAGCAAACTCTTTTCAAGAGAGAATAATAACAGTTTACATATATATAGCTCTTGAGATGTCTCAAAACATTTTCACTACAACCCTGCAGAGAAAACATTATTATGCCCATTTTACAGGTGAGAAAACAGTCTATAGCTCTTTGGTCTTCACCAAGAAATTTAACTAATTTGCTGATACCACTCATAGAAAAAAGAAGAGGGAAGGTTTCATTAGAATGGGTAAGAAATTGAATCCTACTGAAATGATATATTAATTTGTTCAACTAGCAGCAGCTAGAAGAAAGGTTGACATAAAATAGTCTATTTGGTGTGGTTAAGATAGCCCCCTTCTCATGCAGAGCAACTAAATTTTTCACACTCCATCTGAATTTCTGTATTCCTGTTGACACAACCTCGTGATTTATTTAGGACTCAGAAGGCCAATGAAATGAGATGAGTCTTACATCTTCTCCTGAACACCCTGTTGTCAGACTGGCATGTTACTCCTTTGGAGAATTAACTCAAACATAAAGGCTTCCTTTGAAGGTTACCCTCAGAAGGATTGAAGAATCATGGTATAGGACACAGACAAGAAAGTTTGTGGGGGATATCTCTAGATACCTGGCCAGCACAGCATGGTAATAACATAGTTGTTGTCCAATAAATCCCACTGTTTTCTGCTTTGCTCTGAACTCTTTCAAAGTGGAACATAAAGATACTCTGAAATAACACACAAGACTTACAAAGACTAGATGTACTTTCTGACAAAAGTGGAGTTAAGGTACAGAGCTGCCACGTAAAGATGGGAGATGCACTACCAGGGCATGAGAAGAATTATTGAGATTCTGTCTTGAAAATGACTTATACCATATAAGCTAAAACTAGACTGGGGGTGATTAGGGCTTTGTTGAAGATGCCAAAATGCTGAGGACCTATACTTAACAATCCTTCAACCAAGTAGAAATAATTGAGCTTAAAACCAGTTTAGCATGAACAGTAATTTAAATTAGGAAGCTACCAGATAGCATTTTCTCCCTCTTCACCTCCTTACCTCCATACTGAAAGCGAGGAGAGTTTCTTCCCCATTGAACAACCTCATCATTGGGTTCCAGGAGCTCCTCCAAAGTCGAGTGCTTAGGATCTTTCTGTCTCTGTCTCTGTCTCTGTGTGTGTGTCTCTGAACCTATCTCTTTGTCTCTCTGTCTGTGTCTGTGTCTGTCTGTCTGTCTGTCTGTCTCTTCCCTCACCCATCAACATATGACTAATTTGATGAATTAAGTTTGAACAGCAAAATAATCAATACTCACTGGCAAATATACATAATATCAATCAGTATAGATAAGCCTTTCACCTTTTCACAGAGAGTGAGTTGTGAGAATAATTCTTTACAAACACTAAAGCATTTTACAAATATGAATTATTGACAAAATTAAACGAATATTATAAAGGTAAATATTTTTCTAAATGAAGAATGGCTAAATCTCTAGTTACTGAATACAATGAATTTTCTATACTTACTCCTCATATTTTCTTTGCCATTTTGAAAAGTTCTCATACACATTTGGGTGTGAATAACCTTGAATGTGTTTCTGATGAAATAAGAACAAGTATTTCACAAAAGCATAATTAATGAAATTTGGAAACAGCGCACTTCTAGCCTTAGATATAATCACCATCATCCTATGATGTGGAATTGTTATGTATGTGGTACCTACCTAGTAGACAGTAAGTCTACTTTGTTCTCTTTTGTTCAACATCTTTTAATCATTCTTTTAATTATCTTGAGGGAGACTTTGTCTTTAGTTCTGAAGTCTCCCTAACTCCAGAGAAGTCTCTTTCCATTGTTTGCCATTTAGTAAATAAAAATGTGTCTGTAGTGTGTAAAGAAGACTCATTGAAGCTGGCTAGCCTGGGTGGTAGATGAGATAAGGCTCTGTTGGTACAGATGAGGATGGGGATAAGTGGAGCATTTCAGAAAACATCATTCTTTCTCTGGAGCTTCTTCACAGACATGCTAATGACTCATTCTCCAGACATCTTGCCTGCAGTTTCTATTCCAATGTGAAATTTGAATTAAGAAGAACCTTGGGGAAATGTCTTGGTGACTTTAATAATGAGAACAACTGCTAAGTAATGACTGCAATAACAGCTAATAATAATGCCATTATTTGCCTTTTGATAAGATGCTCTTGATTTAGTAACTGGATGTATTTTGGTGTGGTGCTTTATTTTTCAAGATTCCTAGAGAAGGAAGAGGGTGCTTTTGAAAGACTGAATGAATGAATGAAAAAAAAAATTAAGTAGTTATTAGCTACCTGTTACCATGCCAAGTTTCAAAGATACAAATAAAAAAAAAAGCCAGATCCCATTTTCAAGGTTCTTATATTCTCATTGGGATACATACCATATATAGGGGAGTGGTGGACAGGGATGAATATTTTGGTTTGGAGATTTATAGGGATAATGAGTAATATCCTAGGGTCGTAGTGGATCAATATACCTTTTCCGAATAGCAATAGGGTTCTCATACTGGAAATTTGGAAAGGTGCTATAGCACATACATGTGAGGTATCAAAGCAATTGGCAAGAAGATGACAGGGAAGTAAAATGAAGGGTTGTGGAAATTGATTTAGATGTAATGACCCATGTGAGGTACTTATGGATAATCTAATAAATACAAAGAACTTTAGATGAATAAGTATATGTAGCATATACATATATATATATATACAAATGAGTAAAAAGTTTCTAGATGATACTCCTTAATAAGTATTTGTTGTTCTTGTACTCAACAATGATGGTGGCTCAAGTGTGATCCAAAGAATACTGCTTCACAGGGAGGTAGTCAAACTGGTTTCTACTCTTAGCCCTGTCACTAACTAGCTCTGTGACCCTGTGCTGGGCCTCAGTTTCCCCATTTCTAAAATTAGCAGTCAGATTAGATAGTAAAATCCATTTTAATATAGCTCTTTAACATTTTCAAAGTACTTTGTTTGTCACTGTACTGTCGGTAAACAGAACCCATATGGTCAAAATAATATCTGCCCATGTTACCTAGACGAGTTTTTCCTCAAAAGGTATTAAGCCATCCTTGAGACAAACTCATAAGAGTGAGGTTTGGGCAAGTGATGAAATTTCTAGCAGCCCAGGCATATAAAAGCCAGTCCATGAGAAGGCAGAAGTGCTTCTTTTTCAGGATTAATCTACATGCCAGCATGGTAACACAGAATCAAGAAAGCTGTACTCATTTAATGCAGCAATGCATTTTTGCTAAGTAAAATTTCCCCACTATGGTTAAGTAATGAATTTATTTTTGTTAACTGTTAGATAATCTGGCATTGTTCCATTTTATTCCAATTCTAAACCTAGACCAACAAACTGGCTAAAACCAGTCTTTACCCACAACATAGGTTTCCCCCTAGCAAGAGATTTAGGTTCAAAGGGCTGATAGCAAGTGGTAAAGCTGGAACACAGATGTTTTGACTTTATGTCCAGAGCTTTTACTGTCTTACTTTTAGCTGATCTCTAATGCCTTTCCCCCTCTGACATTCTATGATGCCATTCATCAATGTGGCAAGGATGTGTGATTTCTGTCAGCAGGATTCCCTGCACTCACACATATCTTAGCCCATCTCAGACTTAGAAGAGAAGTTGGATTATAGAATAGCTTGGGGCTCAGAGAGATTATATGACTTGCCTTGTTGGATATTACTCTTTGTTCTCTTGTCTGCTTCTTCTCTGTTTCTCATAAACAACACTCCATTTCTCACCTTTGTACCTTTGTACTAGCTACACCCCATGCTTTGAATGCACTCCTTCCTCACCTCCATTTCCTAGAATTTCTCTCTTCCTCCAAGATGTAGGTCAAGTACCACCTTCTACATGACATGTCAATTGCAGGTGCCATCCCTCTCAAATCACCTTGTATTTAACTATGTATTCATTTGATTTATTCCACATATCTTATGTCTATCTTTATGGTCTCCACTTTTAGAATGCAATATACTTGTGAGTAGGGAGTGTTTAATTTCTTGTATTTGTGTCCTCATACTGGCACATGTTAGGTAATTGCTCACAATCACACATATAAAGCATTAGAAGTGAAATTTGAACTCAGGGCTTCCAGGTTGCTATTCTAGTCAACACTGTATATAGAATATTACCACTTTCTGGTGTTATAAAACAATACAATTCCATATATTTTGTAAGACAGGTGTGTCTGCTGGGTTGTCCTATAGATCTGACTGATAGGTTACTTGAACAAATCTAATCCAAGTTCTGACATAGCTCTATGGAGCTCTATGGAGGTGTGACAAGGTTTTGCCTGGACTATGAGCAGCCTGGAGAGTGGAGTGGGGTTGAAGGAAAGGAGAATTTCCTAGGAGTACTACAAGGATGATTGATTTTTTTTCTCTAGACTATTAGAGTGGCATTAGACAGAAATGATGTCTATCTACCTCCCTCTATAGTCAAAGATACAATGTTTAATGATACAGAAGGAAAAAACAAAACAAAACAAAACACTCCCCCAGTTACTCTTAAGGTGGAAAATAGCTTACATTCACCAGCTTAGTTTCTTCCTACCATATACTGGTTACACAAAAGATCATCACCAATGAAAAATACTTAGTAAAGCCACATATCTAAACAAACGACAAACAGACATTGGAGAATTTGTAAGGATTACAATATTCTAGAAAATACACAAGAGTGAATAAATTCTTCAATTTAGCCCAAGATAACATCACAGCTCAGCTTAAATCAAGAGGGTACAATCTCAGCCAAGCAGGCCCATTTTGACAGTCTCTAGGGAAATTGGAAATTAGTTATATTTTAAAGAGCCATCTTCCCCTATAAGCTGTATTCAGCTTTTCTCCATATGTATCTCTCTGAAAGAGTATTTTGTATTCTGTAAAGCTCTCTCTGTCTCTGTCATTCTGTATGTCTCTGTTTCTGTCTCTGTCTCTCTGTTTCTGTTTCTCTGTCTCTATCTCTGTTTCTCTGTCTTTGCCTCTCTGTCTCTGTCTGTCTCTGTTTCTCTGTCTGTCTCTGCCTCTCTGTCTCTGTCTTTCAGTCTGTCTGTCTTCCACACCCTCTCTCCCTCTCATTTTCTTTCTTTCTGCCTCATAGACCACCTTTCCTTGAACATTTTCTCAATCACTTAAGAGTTGGTTGTCTTTTCACCTATGCATCAGCTTGCAAAATGCTCTAGGTTTGGATGGGAGTCTACATTATTTTTGTGTCCAGAGGCAGCATGGAGCAGTGGATAGAACACTGACCCACTCAGAAGTGAAGGAAACCCCAGAGCAGACAGATACTTACTATCTGTGTAACCTTGGGCAAATGACTCAACTTCTTAGTAACTCAGTTTTTTCATCTGTAACATTAGGAAATCAGATTCAATAGCTCTAAAATCACTGCAGTTCTAAATCTTTGATACTAGGAGTATTTCCATGACATTTAAGCAACTGAGCATTCACTCAAAGACTGAAATAGCTTAAAGGTAAAAACAAAACAAAAAAACAAACAAATCCATAAACTGACTTCTACATGGAGTTCACTCAGAACTGATACTTAATATCCCACTCTGCTAACAGTTAGCTGAACTTAGTTGACCTAAGAATTCAACCCACAGAAAAACAACAGAAGCCAATTCCACATCATGTCCCCATATCCCTCTCTCCAGTGGTAGAGATCCTGGTTCCAGGGTGTGGAATCTTTATCAGGCTTCAAGAGACAGCCAGTGCTGTGGCAGCTCTCCAGGGGTAGAATTTTATGCGGGTAGGGTGGGATGAAACAGCAGCCTGTCCTTCAAAAAAGATTTGAAGGGGTATCAGGAGCAGAAGGAAAGGGGGTAGGACATATGTCTGGGATTGAAATAGAGCTCAATACTACACCTCACCTATGGTCCTCCCAGAGATCCAAACTACAGAAATCAACCCAATACATAGTACCAGCAAGTCAATATTTTATGAAGTGCTGATGCTGGTCAGAGAACTGAGCAACAGAGAGCAGGACAAGACACTGGAACAGGCCGTGTGTGTGTGTGTGTGTGTGTGTGTGTGTGTGTGTACATTTCCACTAAGCCTGAGGGAAAGAATTCAGCCTACAATTGAGGTCAATTTTGTTCCCCTAAAAATCACTTGGAGCAGAGACTTAGGTGGGTGAACCATGGTCAGTGTGGAACAGGCTGAGATACGCTGAACTACAGCCCCAAAGGAAACTATCATTGTAAGGGAAGGATCTGACAATGAGCAATATGAGAAAATAAGTAAAAGAAACAAAAAATCTCTAAAGTTACCAAATGTCTATGGAAGAAGAAAACACAAAGACTTCGAATATAAGCCAATAAAGAGCAATGAAGAAGGTTAACAGCAGAAACAAATATGGCCTCCAGTTCTAGTAAACAATTTTAGGCATTTATGAATAAATACTGCAAAATAAAGGAAAATGATCCAACACCTGATGTGACAAAATACGCTGTGGAACTTGAGGACAACATGCCACAATACACTGTTTCTAAGTGATTTAAAAGAGAAATGAGAATTATGAAAGCAGAATTAATGGCATGCATAGCAAAAAAATGGGCACAACAGAAAAACTGGAATCTGTAATGGCAAGTCTCCAAACGAAACACAAGAGTAATTAATAGAATGAGAATGTGAATTCACTGAAGTGGAGAAATCTAGAACAGGAACCTGTAGCTTCAAGGTCATATGTTGTTCTGTAAGTCCTCAAGGGCAGCCCTTTGATTGAATCCAAACTTCACAGAACAAATATGTTTAATAAAAGAATTTGCTCAGGAAAACTTGGACTCAGTCAAAAGGCTGTACCTAAGGATGTAGAAGGTCACAGTTTTCCTACCCCTGATCTAGAGGAAGAGAAGCAAAGAAATAATATTCAAAATAGGCTCGCTAATTTTAAAATTACTACTCCTTATGAGTTTAATTTTCCTGACCATATTCACATCTTTTTTATTCTATTCTTCCACTGTAAACATTAAATGAATACTTCTGATAAGATTTCACTCTTCTTACTACTATTAAGACCTAACAAAAGGAAAGAATTAAACAAGAGGGGTGGGGCCAAGATGGCAGAGTAGTAACAGCACTTCCATAAGGCTCCAGCCCACTCCACTTCCAATCTATGTAAAAGGGGACTCTGAAAAACCTTTGGAGCTCCAGAACGCACAACATGACACAGAGAAGATAACCTCTTGCTAAGGACAGCCCAGAAGCCTGGAAGGGCACAGCCAGCACAGTGCACTGGGAGCTGAGCCCAGGACCTCATGAGTCTGAGGTTTAAGGCCCAGGGCAGCCAGACAAGCAGCCAGCTGGAGGAACCCCAGAATACTAGCAGCTGTAGTGTTTCCAGAATTATGTACATATAGACGCCTAGGACAAAGTGAGAGGTCAGTGCCCTATGGACTTTGAGACTGTTTGGGAGAGTGAATCAGCTTCTTCCCCTGCAGACAAGAAGCCTCTGAGTAGCCAAGCTGCAGCAAGCGCCATGTTGCAGCTTCAGTTCCTGGCCTGTGGACTGTAGGGGAATCCAGTGACAATTCTGGTTGTGTGTGTGTGTGTGTGTGTGTGTGTGTGTGTGTGTGTGTGTGTGGTAATAACTCTTGCTTTAACCTTCCTGGATCTGGATTGCAATCTGGGGTGGAGGTCTAGGGGTGTGAGTGTTAGACTAGAGCAAATGGAAGCTAGTGACTTTATGAGAAATCAAGATGCTGTTAAACAGATCCAAACAAATGAAAACATAGAAGACAATGTGAAATATCTTATGGGGAAAACCACTGACCTGGAAAATATATCCAGGAGAGATAATCTAAAAATTATTGCACTATCTGAAATCCATGACCAAAGAAAGAATCTAGAAATCATCCTTCAGGAAATTCTCAATGAAAATTGCCCTGATGTTTTAGACCCGGAGGGCAAAATAGAGGTTGAAAGAATCCAGAGATCACCTCCTGAAAAAGATCCCAAAAAGAAAACTCCTAGGAATATTGTAGCTGGGTTCCAGAATTCCCAGATCAAGGAGAAAATATTATAAGCAGCCAGGAAGAAACAATTTCAATATTGTGGAAACACAATCAGGATAGTGCAGGACCTGGCAGCTTCTACACTGAGGGATCAAAGGGCATGGAATATGATATTCCAGAGGGCAAAAGAGCTGGGATTAAAGCCAAGAATCACCTACCCAACAAAACTGAGTATTTTGTTTCAGGGGAAAATATGGTCATTCAGTGGAATATAGGAATTTCAAGTATTCTTGAGAAAAAAACCAGAGTTGAATAGAAAATTTGAGATTCAGACACAAGAAGCAAGAGATGCTTGAGAAAGTAAACAGGGAAAAGAAATCAAAAGGAACTTATCAAAGTTGAACGAATTACATTCATACATAGAAAAACAGTAACTGTAACTGATTAAACCTTTCTCAGTATGAAAATAGCTGAAGAAGGGTATATGGGCATATGAATACATATATGAATGTATATATATATATATATACATACATATATATATATATATATGTTTACAGGTATGCATAGATAGAGGACACAGATCCACTTTAATGGGAAGGGATGATACTTGGGTGAAATTGAGAGGTAACAAAGGAATATAACAACAGGAGCTGGGGAGAGACAGAATGGGGTAAACTATCTCATGTAGAAGAGGCAAGGGAAAGTAGTTGCAGGGGAGGGGAATAACAAGAAGGTAAAAAGGCAAAACCTTATTCTCATTGAATTTGGCTCAGGGAGAAAATGACATACATACTAAATGGGATATCTCACCCTACAGGAGAGTGGTGGGGAGTGGGATAGGGGTGGATGATGGAAGGAAGGGCAGTCTCAGGGAGGGAAGTTGAAAGCATCCACTTTTGAATGGGAATAGGATCAAAGTGGGGAGTGGACCAGGTGGGAGGTGGGATAGGAGGGAGGGAAATGTAGTCAGTCTTTTACAATATATCTACTAGGGTAATATTTTGCATAGCTATACATGTACAGCACATACTGAGTTGATTATCTTCCCAGCAGGAGTGGGTGGCAGGGGAGGAGGGGAATGGGTCTAGAATTTGAAGTTTTAAAATCAAATGTTTTAAAATATATAAATACTATGATTAATACTATTTTGCATATAATTTGGAGATAAAATGTGCAAGCATTGGGGCATGGGGATTCACTTTGCCCTACTGGAAAATTCGAAGGGGTTATGGGAGAAGACATGGGAGAGAGCAGATTGGATTAGGGGATATCTTGTGGGACTGCTATTCTGGGCTGGTGGGTAGGGGAAAAATGGTGAAAAATTGTAACTCAAAATCTGATGGAAATGAATGATGTAAACCAGAAATTAATGAAGCATTTGGGGAAAAAAAGAATGAAACAAGACTTTTTAAATTCCTCCTATGTGCCAGGCATTGTGCTAAATACTTTACAAATATTATCTCACTTGATCCTCACAACAACTGTGGGAGATATTGTTATCCACATTTTACATTTGAAAAAACCTGAGGCAAATAGAGGTTAAGTGACTTTCCCAGCATCACTAAGCTGGTAAATGTGGGAAGCTAGATTCAAATTCAGGTCTTCTTGACTCCAGGCCCAACTCTCTATCCACTATATACAGTGTACCACCTAGCTTCTTTTGAGCAAAGCTACAAATCTTGTATAAATCTAGAGACTGTAAGTGGCAGAATATGCTATTGCAACCTTAAATCAAATCCATAGTGTCTAAGTCTTTTCACACTTTTCTCAACTCTTTTTAATTCCAGAATCTCATTCTTCAATCATAGACCCTTTTTGGCCCCTCTAGGAAAATTTCATTCCATCCTTTTATGATCCCTTCAAAGGAAGGAAAAAAAATAATATTTTGACTGCTAGATTTACCAAGTGACCCAAATGAATTAAAACAAGAATGAAACAACAAAACAGCAACACTTTTGGACACCTCCAGATATTCCTGTCAAAATCAATTGTTCATTTTTTTTCAACTAGCCTTAGAGCAGAACAAGTAGAGATTAGATGGACACCTATCTATCAAGAATGATACAGAAGAGATTCTTGCATTAGGTAGGAGTTTGAATGAATGGACCTTTAAGCTCTTGTTCCATGGTAAAATTCCAAGATTTTTATAGAGTCGCATCACTGTCTAGAAATGTCAGAGAGTAGTCAAATAAATATCCGAAGCAGTTATTCCTGGAATTATATAAGGTTTAGACGAGAGAAAGAAATGGTGAGATCCATGGATTAGCAAAGCTCCCCCTCCAAACAGTTATATGGTAAAACATTGGACCAAAAGGCAGGAGACCAAAGTTCTAATCCCAATTCTGCTATTATGTGCCTGGATAGTCTTGGATTATTTACTTCATCTCTTTGGCCCTGTTTCCTATATGTAAAATGAGTGAATTGGACTAGATTTTTATTGGCCTATTTTTCTACTACTGGTGCTATTCACCTATACCTTCATACATACCACCAACATGTACATCTATTTCTTTTTTCTTCTTGCTAATGTAGGAGAAAAATCTTTATTGGTATTTCTAAATTCAACTCTGTCAATTTAACCTAAGTTGGAATATATATGTATATGTATGTATGTATACACACATATATCTATCTATTTATCTGTATCTAATTCAATTGTTAATCTTTTTAATTTTTTGGAGGGGGGAAGGCAAGGTAATTGGAATTAAGCCATTTACCCAAGGTCATACAGCTAGTAGGTGTCAAGTTTCCAGATTTGAACTCAGGTCCTCCTGACTCCAGGGCCACATATTCACTGCACCACCTAGCTGCCCCCTTTTTGGTACTAAATAGTAAACAACAGTAAATAGATTTTACTTGGGTTAATTGGGGG
Source organism: Gymnobelideus leadbeateri (assembly GCA_011680675.1). Taxonomy (NCBI): domain Eukaryota; kingdom Metazoa; phylum Chordata; class Mammalia; order Diprotodontia; family Petauridae; genus Gymnobelideus; species Gymnobelideus leadbeateri. The sequence goes on along the minus strand of WOXC01003771.1, from coordinate 362,140 downwards.
ATCTTACTCACAAGAAGCCAGTAATGGGTGGCAGTAGGACAAAATAAAAGGGATCTCCCCACCAACCTCAGGTCAGGCCAGGGATTATATGGAAACAGAATAAAGAAGGCTTTATGCCAGGGTCACATGCAAGTTCCCCCATAAGACAGTTGGAGCTCTTTTGCTGTTTACATTTACTCGAGAAAGTTTATATTATCTGTGGAGTCATAGGTCACTATTGTATCCCAGTCATTGTACAAGTACACAGGAAAATAACAACAGGTGCAAATGTATATAATGAGAAATAATTGTATAAACACCAGAAGGAGGGGATAGAATGTTCTCCTAGATGAAATGAATAACTACTTATTGAAGCACCCCCCACCAAATCCTATGAATACAAAGATAAATATAAGGGCTTTGTGGGGGGGGGGAAGTGAGGGCATTTGAGATATTAGCATTCCTTTAATCTGTCACCTTGTCTGGAATTTCCACCATTAGAAATATTCTGTTGAGTATGGCACCTTCTGTGTCTCCAGAGCAGCCTTTTCAAAAAGAAGCTACTGCTCAGAGGTATCCCCTATAAAACGTTTTCCACCAAGCAGCACAATAATGTGGATTATTTATCAGAATAACCATCTCTGACATTAAAGATAGAGAGTTTTCCTTTGTATCTCAGAGCTTAGTATAGTAGCCATCACTGTAAATGCTTAATAGATATTTTTGACTATTTAAATACATGGATATAAACAGCTATATATCTGTAATTTTTATAGTTTTATTGATATCTTTTGTTTTTACACCTTTCATTTCCTAAATAATTTCTTCCATTTATCTCACCCAGAAATCCATCCCTTAAAGAACAAAAAAAGTAAGAGAAAAGCAGTTACATAAAACTATTTGATGAATTAAGAGAAGAAAATGTTTTATATCAACAATCCACTACTTCTATAAAGAAGGGAAGGAGGCATTTTCTCATTAATTTTCTTTAGGGTCAATATTGGTTATTATATTCATTTTCAATTTATTTTCCTGATCTTTCCATTTACATTGCTGTAGCCATTGTACATATTTAGTTTCTTGATCTTGTTTTCTCACTTTGTCTTTCCATGCTTCTTTATCTTCTTTATATTATTTTCATGTGTCTAATATTAGATCACATGTACAAAAACAGTTTAGCTATTCTCAATTAATCAGCAACTGCTTTGTTTCTAGTTCTTTGATGTTATTAGAAGTGTTACCATAAATATTTTGTTTCTATTTAGGATCATTCTTTTATCTTTGACTTCATTGGGTTATATTTTTATCAGTGGGATCTCTGAGCCAAAGGATTTAGACATTTAAATCAGTTTTTTTAACATAATTTAAAATTGCATTCTGTAATGTTTGGGTCAACTCATGGGTCTGCTAGCAGTGTATTATTGTGCTTATCTTCCCATACCCCTCTAATATTGTCCATTCTCATCTTTTGTCATCATCACCAGTGTGCTGGCTATGAGGTAGAACCTCAGAATTATTTTGATTTGTATTTCTCTTTTTATTTGTGATTCAAAAAGTCATTCAAATTCTTATTTTGAGAATCACTTAGAGTAGTTGTATTTTAATCAGGATGAAGAGGAGGAAGAAGATTTTGCAACATGGAATATTGGACAGGAAGGTAAGACTAAGTGAAGTACAACAATGAAAAACTTAAGGCAGTTACTGAGTAAGGAAAGGGCCAAGATAAACTTTACTCACTTGATGATTCTGCCAAGAACTAGCTTACTAGCTAATAGGAAGAACCAATCAGTCTTCTTTTCTAATTGCCAGGCTACATATTTGTCTATATTCAACAAATGCCAAATCTGTTGCTATATGAAACAACTGAGTCAAATACTTTATTCAAAACCTACACACATTCACACACACACACACTCACACATAAGGTACATACCTGTATAAATTATAAAAAGAACTCAGAGCAAAAAATTAAATTCATGAATTAATTATTTTATTTGGAGCTTTGATAGATTCATGAACAACTTACTAATATGGATACTACATCCATCATTGTGGTCTATGATTTGTCCAAGCTCAGGCCATAATTAGTATGGAATGTTTTGGTTTTTCTACAATGTTAAAATTAACATGCTGACAACATTTGTACTCATTTCATGACGTAGAGACACCTGAGCTTAATTAATTAAAATAGAAAGCAAGTAGAACAAAGAGTCACAGACATCTGAGTGTGGGAAGAGATTTTAGTGACTACAGTCAAGACAGGAAAGGAATCTACTACAACAAATTCAACAACTAGTTCTTCATCTTTGGTTTGTGGACCTACAAGATATCAGGTATCTTGTTGAGAGGTCCCAAACTGTACATTGTTTAAGGATACTCTAAGCATGATGTTTCTCAAAGAGCTCTTCTTATTCAATAACCCCAGGAAGGAAGATAACCTTTCATTGAGCTGCCCCCACCATTGAACCCTTCCTCCAATTCCTCAATGTCTGCACCTGGGATAAGATCTCCCCATCCAGGCACTCCTCTGCCATTTCCATTAGCTACCTTTTACACTGAAGCCTAGCTGTCACACACATGCATTCCAACACACTATTCTACTAGCCAAGAATCATCTCTTGCTTATCACCTGTGCCTAATAGAATATGCTTAACCGTTAGGGGGCAAGAGTCCCAGGGTTTTGGTCTCCTCTGTTCTCTGAGGTTCAAAGTTTATCAACTACAACTAAATTTGGCTTTAAAAGTTGGCTTTTTTATTTTGCTTGCTCCAGGATTAAGAATTTCCAATTATAGCTCTGTCTATTACTTATTATCTTGCTTTATTCTTGTCCATATCTTTCCATAAATCCCACACTGAGGATTTACCTTGTGTTTGAGGCCTTCCTCTGTTCCCCTATGTTTTATGGATATCAGATACCACTGTTATATTTAAAGGTCTTTTTGTCAGTTTCTCTTGCTACTTGAATGGTTTCTGATTTTGGATACCCTTGATTGTATCTTGTTTGCTGTCCCTCAAAAGATGTTTATCATTGGTAATATGTTGTCATTTATTTATATCAATTACCCATCTTTCCATTACATTTTTGATACAAACCAATCCAATCCACCAAACATTTCTTAAGTATCTACTATGTACAAGACAAAGATAGACTAGACATATTAGATGTATGCTAGATATACTAGACCTATAAAAATACATTTTAAGCCCTTGTCATATGTCTACAAATCAATCAACATTTAACTTCTTATCACATACATAGAGCCATATTAATTCTGGGAATACAAATATGAGTAAAAAGAATGACAGTCCCTGCTGTCAAAGATTTGTATTCTAATGGGAGAAGATAGCACATAAAAGGGAACTGAAAAGGTGAAGGAAGGAGCAGGTCCTCATATGGTAAAGTAGAAGCAAAGTCTGGAGAATCAGGACCTGAGCCTAGTAAGGGCTGAAGTGTGACTTGCCTGGACACATCCTCAAAATGGAGGTTCTAAGAGCTACTTACCAATAGGACTGGGGGGTAAGAACGGAAGAGGAATCTTCCAGTGTGGGAAAATGGGTAGGGAATGTTGGCAAAGTCCAGAGAGTTAGGAGTATAACTGTGAGAGCAGCTGATATTCTACTTGGGGCATATAACAGGTAAAGTACACACACACACACACACACACACACACACACACACACACACACGATAATTTGAGGACAAACAGAATGATAACAACAAAAACAAAACTGTTTCCCACAGGCAATGGCACTTAAGCTAGGCCTTTAAAGAATCTAAAAACTTAAAGGGAGGAGGGACTGCATCATAGGCATGGAGAACAGTGATAGGCAGAAGATAGAGTACAAAATTTGGAGACTAGTACATAAACCAATTTGGTTAAAATATTGATTATGTGAGGGAAAGCAATATGTAACAAAATCTGAAAGATAAACAGAGCCATAATTTGAAGGATACTAAATGCCAAGCTGAAGACTTTTTATTTTATCCTGGAGAAATCAGGGAGCCACTGAAGTTTTGGTTTTTTGTTTGTTTGTTTGTTTGTGTTTTAGCAAGGACCTAACATAGATTTAAGACCAAAAAAAAAAAAAATCCAAAACCTTCAGAGGTGGTCTAGACCATCCCCCTTATTTTACAAATGGAGAGACTGAGACCCAGAAATATTAGGTTATTTTCCAAAAAATCATTGACATAATCTTGTAATTGTAGGAAATGGCAGAGTAAAGATTCAAACCCATGTTCTTTAACTTGAGACACACTATCATTTTAAAAATGTTTTTTTAAACTATTTTAGGATTGTCATATATATATATATATATATATATATATATATATATATATATATATAGTCTTTTCATTTCTTGGAATAGAAAAGCATCATTTGTTGAATTATGGTAGTTGGATTTGCTACAAAATGCCCGTTAAAAGTATTTACTTCATGAAATATCTGAATGTAGGTTCCACATTTTTCAGATTTGTAAATATTTTTATCCCCTTGATATTTTTAGCAGGTTTTCCAACATTTGGCTAAAGAGTTTTTTCTTTTACTTTCTCCTGTGTTCATATTCCAAAGCTAATAAAAAAGCCCATTTTACCACCTCTCTAAACCAAAGGATCAAACAAAAACACATTTAGAGCATGGACATCAGAGGTCATTTCTTCTAATAGCTTCCTTTTAAAGACTATTAAATTGAAGCTCAAAATAAATTGCCCAAGACCTTTATAGGCTGAGAAGTGACTCGCCCAAGGTCACAATGTAAACCAGTGGTAGAACTGGGATTTGAATCTAGTTCCTCTGATAACAATTACAGGGAGAAAAAAAGAGTTGACAATCTGTGGTATTCATATTGACCATAACATAGTCAGTTTACATGAGCACACATGAACTATTTTCCACTTCTATATTCCTGCCCAGGGACCCTGAGAGCTTCTGTAGGTTATCTTTTTTTTTTTTTAATTCAAGGATCAGCAATCCTTAATCAGTTTCCCAACCCGATGCTTCTCACACATACATGGATCCCACCACTCCTTTTGACCAGCAGCAATCATTTCTTGGCTGGTAGCAATTGTGCCTTTATAGAATTTTAAGGTTTTGGACTAGAAAATACCTTAGTTTTAGAATTTTATTCAATTTCCTCATTTTGTAGATGAGGAAATTGAAGACAGCAGAGGGTGAGTGACCTGTCCAGGTGACATCCAGCCATCATCTTGTCTGTTGCCATATATGTGCCTCTTTATGATTCTGGAACTGGAACTAAATAAATCTTGCCATTAATATTAGAAATGGTATTTCAATATATTCCCTCATGGTTCCATGAATTTCCCCTGTGACTTTCTAAATCCAAACACATTTCCCTGGCAAACTCCCCTATATGTATTATCTCCCCTTATTAGATTTAATCTCCTCCAGGGCAGTATTTGTATCCTCAGTACATATCGTGGTGCTTGGCATATAGTAAGCTCTTAATAAATGTGTTTTTATTCATTCATTAATTCATTAACTCACAGGTAGTAAATTTCAATGCTAGCATTCAAACCCAGGTTTTCTGACTCCAGAACCAATTATTCCATGCTGATCCATATCCTCAAATGTCAGGAGAAATCTTGACATTTTCTTAATTAAAAGGTTGTTTACCCCTTGAAAATGATTGGCTTTGGTGGTCCAGCATCATCAGCCTCTCACTAAGTTGCAAAGCCTAGAAAAGCCTGGGGCTACTTTAAAATGGCAATGAGCTACTGTGCTCAGAGTTCCTTTGGTAAATCAAATTATCAGGCAAAATGAAAGACAGATAGTCAAGATGTCCTTCTGAGCCTGATTATATTTGCACACATTAATTTTCAACTCTGAAATATCACTATAATCTTAAGTATCACATATATGTGTGTATATATGCATATATACACATATACATGTGTGTAAATGCATATGTGTATACATACATGCATGTATACACACATAAACACATGCATAGGTATATATTCCACTTGGTGCAGAATATTCTTCTAAGTACTAGGGAAATCAAAAGGAATATAGATTGTTTTCTTAGAGAGCAATCAACCATGCTTTCCTCCAGAAATTTTCTTGGTACCCTAGTGAGAAACATAATGTTGACCTAGATTAAATAAATCTATTATGGGATGTTTCTATATTTCTGCCATATTGCCTTGCCCTCGAGCAGCTTCCAAAATAGGAGGAAATTCAATCGACATAGAGGTAAGGACTTTATTTATGAATGTATAATGATAATGTAATATCCACAGCATCCATGACAGCCATGAATATGGTGGTATAATTCTGAATCACAAAGTTTAACAAACTCCCCTCATGGAAGACAGAACCAAAACACTTATTCAAACACTAGAAAGCCAAATTCATCATAGCAACCAAGAAGTTGGTACATGTAACCAATATAGTGAGCACTGACATCCCGAAGCCTTCCTTCCATCAGGCCTTCAAAACAAAACAGGCTCCCTTAAGCAAAAATGTCCCTTTCTCACTCATGCTAGCTGCTCTCCCTCAGCTCTACCTGTTCCTATCTCTGCTAGCACTCTCTTCTGCTCCTTCATGCTCCACCCTTTCTGTTCTATTCTTTCAGCAATTTCCTCCCACTATGGGCTCTATGTGATTACATTTGGCCTATTAAGGGCGGGGAAGGTCTTGAATTTCCCATTTTTGTTATAGAAGGATACTCCCTGGTGAAGAAACTCCTAACCTTCTTAGTAGCTATAGTCATATAGAGTTGCCTAGAGCACTGACATGTTAAGTGACTTCCAGAGGGTTACAAAGGAAGGAAGTGTCATAGGCTATACTTGAATCTAGGTATTCTTGCCTCCTTGGCTAACACCCTCTTCACTGTTAAGCCATCTCTACTGTTTTGTTCTTAATAGTCCCTGTCCTCAAACAGCTTCCAAATTAGAGAGAAAGGCAATATACATAGAAAAATAGAATAATAGAGCAATGAAAATTTCTTTCTTACTCTATTATATAAAATTGTGCTGGGGGTGGCTAGGTGGCTCAGTGAGTAGAGTGCTGGCCCCAGAGTCAGGAGGACCTGAGTTCCAATCCATCCTCAGACACTTACACACACACACACACACACACACACACACACACACACACACACACGTGCGCGTGTGCACAAAAAAAAACTAGCCATGTGACCTTGAGCAAGTTACTTAACCCCAATTGCTCTCCAAAAAAAAGAAAAAAAATATAAAATTGTGCTATTAGCATCTCTGAATACAAACATAAACACATTTCCACATATAACACATTCCAACATACATTCCATTCCAACTTATATTCAATGAGGGGTTTGTGTGTGTCAGGACCTATCTTAGGCATTATAGATGATACTATAAAAATATAAGATATGGTTCTTGCACTTAAAAAGGTAATGCTCTATTGGGGGTAACAAAATCCACACATATAGAATAAGACAAGACCAAACAGTATGCTATCAATAAAATGCTAGATTTTATTGAATAGAAAGATGTAACAAATGTTGAAATGGTCTCTACCTGATTTTAGATCTTCCACACCTTACTAGTAAATTTGCACTCCATTCCAGTTTGCTATTAGAAGCAATATGAGGATTTTTGACTCAGGATATTAATGTAGAGGGGAATGAACTATTAAGCATAACAATTTAATTTGATTCCTTTCCAGGTCTTGATTAATTCATCAAAATGTAATTTGGATTTTTGGTTTTTTTGGGGGTGGAGAAGAGGGCACAAACCTGTCATTTCAGTTTCATATGCTGGACAACCTCCTTTTACTGATGTAGATCAGGAGAGTTTAGTGACTTTTGCCCAGGATTATATGACTTAATATGTATGCAAGGCAAAATTTGGACACAGATGCACTGAATTCAAAGACTGACCCCTCTTTGCACTGTGCCATAATACCTTTATGGAGTTCAGATAGCCTCCAAAAGCTGCATAAGATGAAGAAAAGGAGACATCTAGTAGAATGTCTAAAGGTTAGGGTTCTAAACTTTGCAAGTCTGGAGCAATAAGCTATGGCCATATCATATTACATCAGATTTGGAGGTGATCTAATAAAATGCTTTCATTTTATAGATAAGAAAGCTGAATGCCAGAGAAGGCAAATAACTTGCCCAGGACCAGAGAGATAATAATAGCATTATTAGCAATATTAATATTAATAGCAAAGGTTAGAATTCAGGTCTTCTGATTGCCAAGTCTAGTATTTCATTTCTTCCTCCCTATTTCTTTCCTGTCTCCCCACAGATACCATATATTTGTTTGACAGGGGTATTTTGGGCTTCTCTGCTCTCCTAGATATCAATGATATAAATATTTTACTGAGAACCTTAACTAGTTTCCAGAGAAAAGAATCCTAGATATAGAGTCAGAAGGAAATTTATAGGTCTTTGAGTTGAACCCCTTTTTTGGACAAATTCCTGAAGATGCCTCTTTCTGGGTCCTCACTGACACACAAAGATGCATCCATAGTAGTCTGGTTTTGCATTTTCACATGAATGCCATCCCCACTAATAAACTAGGTCCTTGGTGTGAAATTTCTTTAACTACATGTTTGCTATGATTCAACAAATAGAAGAAATATATCAGGTTGGATTAATGAAGTGAAGAAGTAATATACTCAGAAATACTGTAAAATTTCATATTTAGATTATAGCCTTTCCTCCCCCTTGCACTGTTCTCAAAGACAGCAGTATAGTAACTCAATTCCAAGGAGGTTCATTATCATTTTTGAAATGAGTGCCAGCTCCTGATTATCCACCACTACTTTTTTTCAGTTTTTCAACAACTGTTTATATTACAAGGAGAATGATAATAGATATATAGTCAATAGTGAATAAACATTTATTAACCTTCCATTATGTGCTAGGTGCTAGAGCTACCTATATAAAAAAGACAATCCCTGCCCTCAAGAAGCTTAGAATCTAATCAGGAAAGACAATACACAAAAGAAAACTGAAAAGCAGGATGGGAGAGGAAGCCTGTTAGAGAAGCCTATGAAGTATAAAATGAATGCATCTGGGTGTTAAGTGAGGCAATGTCTGGAAAGATATCTATCCTGTCCCCCCTCCTTTTTTCTATCACTTTTTGACTTTATTTCTCTAACCAAAACCAACAAGGCAAATGATCCTGACTCAGCTTGAGGTCAGGGTGAAATGTATCATATGCAGCCAAGGTGATGGAGTGGGAATGGGGAGGGGGCATAAGTGATGGTTGCATAGCAAAAAGTAAGCTTTTCCCAGATAGAAATGAAGTTGTAAGAAGTGTCCACTTGCCATCATTCCCTTGATAGAAATGTTTTCATACAAAATTATAATTACTTAAAGTGCCTATTAACATAATTTTATAAGACCCTTTATTTCCCCTGATCCAGACAATTTAATTTTATCAAGAAACTGAATTGATTCCCAAGATACAACACCAAAGGAAAAAACAGAATTGTTTCTAGGTGAACAAACATGTTACAAGGAGAAAGAGGGCAACCATATATCATTAATTGTACTAGACTTGTCCTCTGGATGTCCAGACAATTACTGTATGTTTAACTGTCTCTAAAATAAGACTGAGTAGCATTGTGGTCCTGTTTGATTAGAATCTAACAATTGCGCTCTCTCTGTCTCTGTCTCTCTTTCCCTTAAGTAGTGCTCCTACAAAAATGCTACTTGGTTCAGTATGGCTTCAGATTGAGTTCTATGGTCTTATTGATGCAGTCACTATGGCTAGGAAGGTTCTCTGTAATGTGATAGTAGGTGTTTGACCAAGGCTAGATAGTATTACTTAGATACTCAAAATCTCAGTCTTCTTTAAAATGGGTTATTGGTGAATCCAGTGAATTCTTCATCTGTAGTTGTCACTTCTAGTTTGGTCAGATATGTATAGAGGCCAGTGAGCTGGATGCTTCTGAACAAGTTCAAATAGCTACAAAGACTTTAATATCTCTCATTTTGGATGAGCCTACACCAATTACCGAACTATTTTTCTTTGCAAAGGAATCCCAATGCCACTGAGGGTCCAAATTGAAGATATTCATTCAATGGGAGGATTGCTCACAATAGAAACTTTGGTCATCCACTGATCCATTCTCCTCTCAGTTGACCAAAGTCTGGGGCAGTGTGAGGATCCAGGCAGATGAGCTCCTCTCCCATTTCCAGGTGCTTTCAGATGACTGCCAATATCATTTGTCTGCAATATCCCCAGTAAGTGTCTGATGATGGACCTGTTTCTCTTATTGGTGAAAATTTCCTTCATGATGTAAAGCAGAGACAATCACTTACATCAGACAATAGCTTTGATTTTTCTGCTTCAAGAGCATACTGCTTCCCTAAGATACAAATAGGTTCATCTCTTTCAGGTAATTCTTCTAGAGAAAACCTGTCATAAAACAATTATCTGCCTTTCACACCTGAAAAAAAAATCTATTCCTCCCCTGGGCTTCAAAGTGCATCCACAGATGCCTACTCTCCCCAGTAGCTCCATCCTTTGCCTTGCATATCTCTCCAAGACTTTCACTCAATTCTCAATCTGTCATTCTGGGTACCTTCCACACTGTACTGTTCCTGCCCCTCTCCTTAACAGAAGAAGTTTCACCCTCTAATCAGAAGGGAAGAAGGTAATAATCAGGTATAACTGATTGGATTTTGCAAGAGGAAGACATTCCCCAATGATGAATTTACATGATGGAGAAGGCTAAGAATCCCAAAATGATTGTTGCTGGAAAAGTCAAAGAAGGCATATGCTACATAGGGCCCCACTGAATATGATGAGTTCCTTTCTAGCTCAATCCTTGGACTGAACAGATGGGACTATCAAGTTGGAAGGTATCTCTTAGTCCATTGAGTCTAATCCATACTTGAACAACATCCCCAACAAATAGCCATCCCCCATTAAGCCTCTAGGGAAGAGGGAATACACTCTCTCCTATGGTCGCCCATTGCATTTGGGGTGGTTTTAATTGTGACCAAGTTTTTCTTCATATCAAACCTAAATTTGCCCCTGTAACTTCCATAAGTTGTTCCTATTTCAGCTTTCCAAGACCAAGTAGAAGAAATCCAACCTCTTTTTCACATTATATCCCTTAAAATTCTTGACGATAACTATCATCTCCCTACTAAATATTCTCTTCTCCAGGCTACACTTTCTCATTCTTTCCACTGATCCTCCTATGGCATTCTGTCCTCTGAGTTCTTAGAAGAGGGGATTAATCACAAGGAATAGAAAATAATTATGTCTATTCACCTCACTTCAGTGTTACGGCTTAATTAATATTTGTAAAGATGTAATGGGAGAAGTCAGCACTATCACTTATAGGCAGTTATGTTCCCTAGCCTCTCTGGGGTTCTTGCTTTTTTCTTTTTGTTTCTCATAGCTGTCTGCAATGACTATTACAAGGATATCTATTAGTAATACTGGGTCTTTTGCTTTTACCCTTTGCCTGGGTAGAGCAGTTCTAGTGTTGTAACAGTGGAGGTGAGCTTGATTCTAGAGCAGAGGTTTTTGGTCTATACTGTTTTATATATGTTTTAGTGTAGGTTGCTCTGAGTCTAAAGGTAAAAAAAGAGGAAAAATGACTATTAGTGAATTATTCCTGTGATTGAGAAGACACAGTGGGACAGTGGGAAACATGCTAAACTTGGAATCATAGGACCTGGGTTTAATGCTTGATCTACCACTTACTCCCTGTGTGACTTTGGGCAAGAAAATTAACTCCTCTGGACTTCTTCATCTGTTAAAAAGAAGTATCAGACTATATGACTTTTCAGATCCATTTCAACTATACATCTATGATTCTATGATATAGGCACAGAATGCTGGTATGGGCAGCTAAGTGCTACAGTGGACAGAGTGCAGGCCTGAAGTTAGGAAGCCTCATCACCTTGAGTTCAAATCTGGTCTCAGACACTTACTAGCTGAGTAACCATGGACAAGTCACTTAACCCTGTTTGCCTCAGTTGCTCGTGTGTAAAATCAGCTGGAGAAGGAAATGGCAAACCACCCCAAATAGGGTCACAAAGAGTTGGACATGACTCAACAACAATAATTTTGGTATCACCGGGAAAACCTGTTACTTTATTCAGGAGGGTAGAGAGGACATTCATTATAAACCCAACTTGTAGTCAGGTAATGTTACTAAAAAGCAATTGAATACATGAATTTAAGATGATTCATTGGATGGATGAATGGATTAGATCAGGGCATTCTATTGAAAAGCAGAGACTATACTGTCCATATGTCCATATACCATGGTTAGCTCATTGCTGATTCTAAATACATTTTTAACTCATCTATCAGCTCCTGTGCAACATATTCTCTTTTCAGGCAGTAGATGGAATTTGTAGGGGTTAGTTCCCAAAAGAATTAGTAATGAAAGAGTTTTGAAAAGTTAAATATATCATATAAATATAAGGTGTTATTTTTAATAAGGAGGAAGTAACAACATAGAACTAGGCAATCATATCAAAACTGGGGGGATCAAACTGTGTACCCTCTGCTCAGGAAATAACTAAGGTCTACCCATATATCCCACTCTCAAAAAGGAGTTAGGGCTTTTCTGAATGCTTTACAGGGAATGGGGGAGGGGTTAAAGAATTAATTAAAATTTATTTAATTCACCAACAGTACCTATAATGTGCCACAAGTAGTCTTTCCCCACTCCATTCCATCTTCTGCTCAGTGGTTAAGTTGATTTAAAGTGCAACTGACTTTCTCTCTCTCTTATTATTATTATATATCGATATATCTATATATTATATCTATATTAGACTGACAAGCATGAACTTCTGGCCCATTGTAGCAGAAAGCACCCTAGCATACCCAGGATGGCTGCTAGCACAGGTTCTTAGATCTGTTTTTCTAAAGGAAAGCAACTCAAAATGGGTTAACAATCTTACTTTAATCAATCAAACATATCATTTACCTAGTTCAGGGGAAAAAGGTCAGCACCCCGAACATCAGAGTATACAGACAGAACATCTGAGTTTTCAAAGCCGGGGTGCTCAATGGCTGCCCAGAGTCTCATCTGGCCAAATCACACAACTCTTCTCAGAGTGAGCCCCAAAGCAAAATGTCACATTAGGGTATATATAGCCTTCTCCTGGGTCAGAGAATGTCACAACCCTCTTGACCCACTTCCCAATCACAAAGTAACAAGGTGTGGGCATTCCTGAAAAACAAGCCTCCTGCCACAGGCTTCATGTGATCACATTCAGCCTATTAGGGGGAAGAGTATATTTTCAAATCAGGGAAGGTTCTCAGAGTCACTTAAGCCTATCAAAGTGCCAAGGGGCAGGGAAGATCTTCAGATTCCTATTACAGGCATACTCTAGATTTTGGGTCAAGATAAGGGAATGATTTGAACTTTTACTCTCTGAATCAAAGGCCTGCCACAAACAGTACTGGATATACCTACATCCGACTTCTATTATATTTTAATAAAGAACTTTGAGTTTTTACAAGTCATGGAAGAAGATTTAGGAAATAAATAATTCAGGACAATGGTATTAAAAAGTTAATCCTAACCAATAGTATGCTATTAAAGTAAAATATGAATGTGCAAATAGTTCAATTTTATATTTTAATTAGCTCTTCAGAACTAATAACTGACAATTGTCCTTGTTTAGGTCAGATACAATTTTTAAAAGCCTGATAGTTTTTAAATCTTTAGAAGGAATAATGGAAATGTATTCTTTCCACATTAGAAGGAATAATGGAGATTCAGTCCTAAGCTTCTAATCCATTGTCCCATTGCACAATTAATTCATGATGTTACTCTATATATTAGTCATAACTTTATCCAAAGATTAACTACTGCATTGGTCTGCATATAGATGACCTTCAAACTTTGGCCACACCCTTAAAATTAGATCTATTTAATAGGAAAAAATGTGTAGTTGTACATTGAAAATACCACCAATGATAGGCTTTATTGTGATTTTATGAGAATTATCTTTGGCAAAACAGAGTGATCAATATTAAGACAAATATAGTTATAAACAGAGTAAAACAAATTTTAAAACTTTCTTTTATGGTCAGACAATACTATTCATAATCCCTCAAATATTCTTAATTCATTTTGACCTAAGACACATTTGCCTCTGCCTGGAATAACCTGTCTTACTCTCCAAATACTTAAAATTCTAAGTACCTTTCAAAGCCCAACTCAAGTCACATTTCATTTGTGAAACCTTCCCTTACCATATGAGGTCGCAATAATATCTTATTCACCTTAACTTGCAATATTCATTGTATCACTTGTATGACACTTCCCATCCATGCTTTGTGGTTTTCCCTCAATTACCTAGAGTGGTTGGTCAATCAATATTTATTGAATAAATGAATGAGTATTCAAAAATCATCTGTAAGTCTTTTTCAATATTGTATTTTTTTCCTGACATAGAATTTAAAAGAAGCATTGGTTTTAAATCTAGTTTGAAGTCTTAAATTTCAGTTAAGTCAATTCTTTGATTTCATGGTAAAAGAAATACAGGAGTTAAGGGATGTTTTGAGATACTCTAGAGAAATAGATAGTTGGTCATTATGTTCCTGGTAAGGAAGTAGTTCTATATTTTGTTGATAGGAATGTGGATGAATATATAAAGACTGTTTGAGCATTCTAGATTAATATCATGGGTTTTGACCTTAGAAAAATGGTAGAGGTCATGTAATCAAATTTCATTATTTTGCATTTGAGAAAACCAAGACTCAGCAAGGAGAAATGATATTTCCTAAAGATTATGCAGAGGTAACAAACCAGTTGCCAAATCTTTATTCTCTCTCTATTTTGTTTCTCACATCTATCCCCTGCTCTGTACTCATATAACCACTACTCTAATTCAGGCCCTTATCACATCTTACTTCGACTAGTACAAGATCTTCCTCATTGGTCTTCATGCCTTAAGTTTCCTCCCTTCTATGGCCCATCCTTCACAAAATTGTCAAAAGTGATATTTCTAAAGTATAAGTCTAGTCCTATCACTCATGTTGACAGCAAAGGGTCTTAACTGAGGTATCAGGAGAACCCTATGACATGGAGAGCCACAATGGAGTAGTAGAAATCATTTTATTCAAGCAATAGATATTTTGCATTTTTATTTATAAAACTTGTAAGAATGTATAACATTTTAATTAAATAATGCTTTTATTCAAAGAATCTCTCAAGGGCAGACCAGTTATATGGGGAACTCCCACAGTCATGGGGAATTATTTGGGAAAGAGAAATATTTTTATATGAAATTGAGTTCTTTCTCTGGGAACCAACTGATCAAATGGCTCTAGAGTGTGTCACCCAGTGGGTTTTGGAGTGGGAAGCCTGTGATCTCTAGGCCACATGTGACCTTCTAGGTCCTCAAGTGCAGCCCTTTGACTGAATTCAAACTTCATAGAACAAATACCCTTAATAAAAAGATTTCTTCTGTAAAACGTAGATTAAGTGGGAGTAGAAACAGCTCGTCCAAGGTGCTCTCCCTCGAGAACACTTCCAAACCATGCAAAGGGGACTCTGAACAACTTCTTGAGCCTCAGCACCCGCAGAACAACACAGAGAAGCTAACCTCCTGATGAGGACAGCCCAGCAGCCCTGCAGGGAGTGGCCAGTGCAGAGCTCTGAGACGGGCAGCACAGCATCCTGGGAACCGACAGCACAGCACTCTGGGAGCCAAGCCCAGGCCCTCCTGAGCAGAGGTTTTAGCTCCAGGGCAGCCAGGTCAGCAGCCGGCTGGAGGGAACCCAGAACACCAGTAGCTGTGGTGATTCAAGAATTATCAACACAGATATGCCTAGGACAAAGTGAGAGGTTAGTGCCCTATGGACTTTGGGAACAGTATTTGGGGAACGTGTTGGCTTCCTTCCCTGGGGGCTAGAAGCCACTCAGGAGACACACCATTGTGCAGTCCCAGTGGCGGCTCGAGCTCCTGGCCTGCAAACTGTAGGGAGATCTAGCGATCAGTCTTGGGGGGGTAATTGCTCTTGCTTTAACCTCCCTGGATCTGGATTGTGGTCTGGGGTGGAGGTCATGGGGTGGGTATCCAACTTGCCAGAATCGGGAGTTGTGAAGACCCCAACATTTGGGACGGAAGCTCCCCTGTCTGGTGGCAGAGTTCTACTGTGGCAACAAGCCCAAAAGTCAAGTAATTAAGTGGTAACATGCTGAGGCAAAGGAAACAAAATAAACAGAATACTGAAACATTAGACTCCTATTTTGGGGGCAAAAAGGATCGAAGCATAGAACAGGAGGAGGACTGTGAGGTCAGAAATGCTGCTCCAAAAGCCCCAAAGGAAAACATGAGCGGGTTACAGGCCATAGAGGACCTTAAGAAGGACTTTAAAAATCAAATAAGAGAAGTGGAGGAAAAATTGGGAAGAGAAAGGAGAAGGATGCAGGAAAAGTATGAAATGAGGGTCAACAGCCTGACTGAGGAAAACAACACCTTAAAAAATAGACTAACTCAAATGGCAAAGGAGGCCCAAAAGAGCAATGAGGAGAAAAATGCTTTAAAAAGTAGAATTTGCCAGATGGAAAAAGAATTTCAAAAGTTCACTGAGGAGATTCATTCCTTCAGAGTTAGACTGGAGCAAATGGAAGCTAATGACTTTATGAGAAATCAAGATGCTGTTAAGCAGATCCAAACAAATGAAAGATTAGAAGGCAATGTGAAATATCTCATGGGAAAAACCACTGACCTGGAAAATAGATCCAGGAGAGATAATTTAAAAATTATTGGACTACCTGAAAGCCATGATCAAAGAAAGAACCTAGAAATCACCCTTCAAGACATTCTCAAGGAAAACTGCCCTGATGTTTTAGATCCAGAGGGCAAAATAGAGGTTGAAAGAATCCACAGATCACCTCCTGAAAAAGATCCCAAAAAGAAAATTCCCAGGAATATTATAGCCAGGTTCCAGAATCCCCAGATCAAGGAGAAAATACTACAAGCAGCCAGGAAGAAACAATTTCAATATTGTGGAAACACAATCAGAATAGCCCAGGACCTGGCAGCTTCTACATTGAGGGATTGAAGGGCATGGAATATGATATTCCAGAGGGCAAAAGAGCTGGGAATGAACCCAAGGGTCACCTACCCAGCAAAACTGAGTATTTTGTTTCAGGGGAAAATATGGTCATTCAGTGGAATAGAGGACTTTCAAGCATTCTTGAGGGAAAAAAACAGAGCTGAATAGAAAATTTGACATCCAGACACAAGAAACAAGAGTTGCCTGAGAAGGTAATCAGGGAAAAGAAATCAAAAGGAACTTATCAAAGTTGACCTATTTATATTCCTACATGGAAAAACAATAAGTGTGACTGATGAAACCTTTCTCAGTATGAAAATAATGGAAGAAGGGTGTATGGTCATTTGAATACATATGTGAATGGGTGTATATATGTTTACAGTTATACATGGATAGAGGGCATAGGTTTAATTTGGTGGGAAGGGAGGATACTTAAGGGGTAAAATTATGAGGTGAGAGAGGAAAGTGGCAAGAGGGGATGGGGAGAGACAGGGTAGGGTAAACTATCCCATGTAGAAGAAGCAAGGGGATGTGTCTGCAGGGGAGGGGAAGAATAGGAAGGCAAAAAGGCAAAACCACATTCTCATTGAATTTGGTTCAGGGAGAGAATGACATACATACTAAATGGGATATCTCAACTTGCAGCAGAATAGGGGGAAGGAGGATGAGAGGAGGGATGATGGATGGTAGGGCATCCTTGGGGGGAGGGGAGGTTGGAAGTATCCACTATAGAAGAGGGACAGGATCAAGTAAGGAATGGACCAGGTGTGGGGTGGGATGAGTGGGAGGGAATTATAAGCAGCCTTGTACAATATATCTACTATGGTAATGTTTTGCATAGCTACACATGTACAACACATACTGAATTACTTATCTCCCCAGAGGGAATGGGTGACAAGGGAGGAAGGGAATGGATCAGAAATTCTAGGTCTTAAAATTAAATGGTTCAAATATATATAAATACTATTATTAATAATCTTTTGCATGTAATTGGGAGATAAGATGTGCAGGCATTGGGGCACAGAGATTCACCTTGCTCTTATGGAAAAGTCAAAGGGGGCATGGGAAAAGATATGGGAGAGAGCAGATTGGATAAGGGGATATCTTGTAGGACTGCTATTCTGGGATGGTGGGTAGGGAAAAAATGGGGAAAAAATTGTAACTCAAAATCTGTCGGAAATGAATGATGTAAACCAGAAGTTAATAAAGCATTTGTTGAAAAAAAACTTAGACTAAGTCAAAAGGCCCCACCCAAGGACCTAGAAGGCCACATGTGGTTAGAAGCTACAAGTTCCCCACCCCTGGTAGAACTTGGTGGTTTACAATACATAATAATTAGAAGAGATTAGGATGGCTTCCTTCAGGTAAAGGTCACAGGTAAAACCAAGAAAGGTTGTTTGTTTAATTTGTCTTTGGGTAAATAATCTCTATCCCAGAATTCTCTGTTCTCTATAAGCTCTCTGTTCAGTAAGCTCCAGTGGCTCCTCATTGCCTCTGGGAAGAAATGCCTTCTCTGGGAAGAAATGCCTTCTTCTTTGGCCTTTGAAACCCCTCATAAACTGGCTTCAACATGATTTCTGACAGACTAATTAGATTTTACTCCAGTTTGCTCATTTTATGGCCTTCTTGCTATTCCTCACACACAGTAGCCCAAACCCCATCTTTATGCCTTCCTAGAATCTCTCTTTCATGTCAAGAATGCACTCCTTCTATCCATCCACCCATTAGAATCCATCATTTTCCTGCAACATCAACTCAAGTGCAACTTCCTAAAAGAAACCTTTCCTAATGCTCATGTTGCTAATGACTTCATTCTAAAATCACCTTTTATCTGCTTTGTATATATATATATATATATATTTAGATAAAATTATGTGTACACATTATTCCTCAATAGAATAACAGCTTCTTTGGAGAATAAAGTCTGTTTCATTTCTATTATTTTTTGTTATCCCTGATACCTATCACAGTGACTGGCACAAAAGGTGTGCTTAATAAATGTTTGTTGATTGTTAGATTGACCAATACTTTACAAAATGAGATTTTCTTCTATACTATGCTATCTTTTGTTGAGTTATACAGTTCATATGTTAGAATAAGAGAAATAATAAGAAATGAACAAAAGCATACAATAAAAAGCTGGTATTAATTCTCCAGAGTTCTTTTCTTCAGCCTCTACTCAGCAACATTTACTAATCCTTATCTTACAAAAATGGCGGCCAGCTGCTTTGAAATATAAACAACGAATTTTTTTTTTTTAAGAAGCATCTTTGGGGAATGAAAATCAAGATGCATGGAGCAAGTCAGCTGCTAATCAGCCATTTATGGTTGAAATGCTAGATCAAAATGATTAGATTTAGTGGCATTATATGTATACTTTTGATTACTGGCTTTTCAACTTGGTCTGCTGAAGAGTCAATTATTTTATGCCTGCTGTTTTATGAACCTTAAAGTTTTTAACAGAAAGAGTGGAGGAAAATAAAATGGCTTTTAATGGAGATAAGTAAAATGTGAGCACTCCAGCATGTGAGATTTCTCATATAAATGTATGGAAAGAAATCTCTCTTATTCACTAGATGAAATTGTTACGGTTTGTTCGCTAGGATTATTTCAAACTATGGTGAGGGGGCTATTTGGCTGATGTTGTTATACCTCATAACTGACATTGGTTTAATACTTGCTGCAGTACAGGATGAAGTAGGCAATACATGGATTTACTTAGGTTCTATTAGCTCAACTGGTTAGAATGCATATAATACACTATATGACAGAGTAGAAAGGCTCCTATATTTGGTGAAAGAGGAATTGTGCTTGTATTGTGGCTCTGATTTTTTGTTTTTGCTTTTATTTTTTGTTTTTTTCACTACCTGTATGATTTTTATTTCAGGTTTTATCGCTGTTTAGTTGTTTTCAGTCATGAAGATAAGTCTCCCTGACTCCAGACCCAGAGCTCTATCTGCTGAACTACCTAACTACCCTCACATTTTCCTTATCTGAAGGATTAGAGGGTTGAACCAAAATGGTTTCTAAGGTACCATCTAGAAACAACTAGCTAGTGTAGTGAATAGAGTGCTGGGCCTGAAATCAGGAAGACTCATCTTTGTGAGTTCAATCTGGCTTTAGACACTTACTAGCTATGTGACACTGGGCAAGTCACTTAATCTGTTTGCCACAGTTTCCTCATGTCTAAAAATGAGCTGGAAAAGGAAATGGCAAACCACTCCAGTATCTTTGCCAAGAAAACCCCAAATGGGGCTACAAAGAGTCAGACACAAACAAAACAACACAATAACATGGTACATTCTAGAGCTAAATTCTGTGTTCATGACTTCACACAGAGGAAACAAAAATATTTTCCACGACCATAAAATGGTTTATTTTAATCTGGTCACCCACTCCAAGGTGTAGCATGAGTCACAAGTGGGACAATATACAAGTGCCTAATTGAATTGGTGTGTGATAGCAGGCTTTTGGGTCAGAGTTGAGTGGCAGTCACTAGGAAAGACTATGGCAGGTTAGTCAATGAGAGCAGGAAAAACATGAAGTTTAGCAGTTGTCAGAATTTGAATCAGGTGGTTAAAGTTCAGGAATTGAGGGTTAATATTAACAGAAGTCAGACCCAGTAGCTCAGTGTCAAATGCTTTGTAAACTCACTGTAAGCTAGAATTTGGCATGAAATCCATGTCAAGTTCACTAGCCCCAACCTATAGGTTGTGGAATTCACCTCTTCTCTTGTTAAGGCAAGCAGAAGGCTTTCCTGGCCCCTGGCCTGAAGAACCTCTTGTTAGTGATTCTCAAATGATATTAAACTATAGTTTAATAATAACATCTGAAGTTTCTATAAGATCTTTGATCAAAGATATATAATAAAAATATATGGTTTATTGATTATGGATCAGTATTATTGTCTTGATGTTCCATTAATAATTAATAAAAATATCACACACATGTAAACATAAATATTACTCATAAATACATAATGATATGTATATATATGTTTATATATATATATATATATATCACTTTACAAACTGATTTCTGCACAACAACTCTGTAAAGCAGGTAGTGCACACATTGTAATATCTGAGAAAACTGAGGCACAGAGAGGTTGCAACCTTCCCAAGATCCCATGGTTACCATTTATCAGAGCCCAGACTTAAATTCATCTTGAGACTCTTGTCCACTCCAGTGCTTTTGTGAAGACTGCCAGAAAGCATCAAAACTTGTCTAAAGTGTGTGGGATGGAGTGTGTGTGTGGGGGTACTACTTTACATTTTTATAGTTCTTGATACTTTTCAAAGCCTTTCTGATACGTGGTCTGACACACTGTTTCCCCATTTTGAATTATGAATAGGGAAATCTGCAGCATATCATCCAAAATCACTCATCTAGTTAGTGGCAAAGTCACTAACCAAGTGTTCTGATCCTCTGGTCAGTCGAGGAATCACATAGTCCATCAACATTGCAAAATAGATTTTTTAGTTCCAAAATGTGTTGGAATACAAATCTTGGTCATAGTTAGGGTACTTGACTATATCAAGCAACCAATTTCATGGCATGGCCCTATTGTTTGGATCTAATTAGTAAGTATCTCCTTAAAAAAAAAGTTGTCAATAAAAAAAAAAGTATATTGAATAGTCTGACCTATGATGCTGTTCACTAATTCTATAAGCAGGCCTGTTAAACATTTCTTCCCTACTTAACCCCTTTTCTCCAGCTAAATTGTTTTATTCACTGTCCACTGAAAATGCCTTATACATTCTTAGCTTTTCTTATTCCATTCTCATCTGGAGTTCCCTGCTCCCAACCCACTTCCCCAAATCATCTATCATAGAATGTTAGAGCTAGGAATGTTAGAGATTATGTAATACTTCCTCATTTTATAGACCAAGAAATTAAATTCCAGAAAAAGTAAAATTATTTTTCTGTGATTACAAAAGTAGAAATTGGCAGAGCAAGGTTTCAAGTTCAGTGTTTTTTCCACTATACTATACTTCATCTCTTTCTTTTCAAATATTAGCTATCCTTTTTCTGTCTATTTTAAGTTGTTTTCCAGATAGCCTTCCCTGATCATTGTAGCTAGCCAAAAGCACTTTATTCCTTCTCTGCCCTAAGAAGAATGTGCTTTGGTTTGAAAAAAAAAACAATGGACTAGGAATCAGGGAATGTGGACATTAAGCCCCACTTTGTTACATGAATTTGGTTGAATTCTTTCATCACTCTGGCCTTTATTTCTTCAATATAGAATGAGAACTTGGTTTATTTTCTCTAAGGTATCTTTTGGCTCTAGTATTCTATAACTTGCACCAATGTATCTCTAGTACTTTTCCGGCAATTGATGGATGTCCTGGCCTCATGATATTTCTTGTGCCATTGAGCTCTGATTATCTAACTTTGCATGGATGTCTTGTCTCACAACTCAACTGTAAACTTCTAAGGACAAAGACTTTCACTTCCATATCTTTCTATTCCCTTTAGTACTTGACAGAGGTCTGGGTGCCAAGTAAATATTCAATAAACAGTTGTTAATTTGAGTCATTTAAATTGTTTATTTTTGTTGAAATAGGTACAAGCAAAACATTTCAGCATTTTACTTCTTTCTAAAAATGTTTTCTTTGCAGAACAGGAAAAGGAGGGCTCTCATCAGCCAGTAGAAGTCATTATTAGATTTGGGGGACAAAAAGGATATGGAGAAAAGAGTATGCTCTTCTTATGCCTCAAAGGAAATGGGTTTTCTGCATTCAAAGCCAAATGGTGCAACTGGGACTTGAAAGGATAAAGGAAATTCATTTTATAAAGGACAAAAAAGCAAACAACAGCTATTGAAAAATGTCATTTCCTTAGCTCTTGGAATATGGGTAATGACTATGTCTGGAAGATATGAAAACATCTGGCTAAAAAGTGAGAAATTCAGTGATGCACCTGCATACTTTGTCCACAAGACTCCAAGCTGTGGTGTATTTGAAAACATGGAGATAAATGATTTAACTGTTTAGCTCTTATCCAGATGTTTGGTCTTGTGTTATGTCAAACATTCAAATTAATCACAGTTTTCACCTTTTATCCAAATGTTCACTGTCTTTAAGAGGAAAGGCATTAATAGATATCAGGAAATATGTAATTACCAAGAACAGAAAGTTGCCTTTATAAAAGCCCACATACAGTTCAGTAGCTGGCCAGTTTGGACACATAAGCATAAGCTAAAGATTCACATTATTTCATAAATAAAATAAATCCTCATATAAGTAACAGTAAAGAATAAAATTTTGAACTTAATAAATATCACTATGTGGGGTAATATTTAGGTGTTCACATCTATTGTGAGATGTTTGTATAATTTTTGGCACTTAATTATTTTTCATTTTTTCTTTTGATCTGTTTCTTCTTTCATGGCATGACTAATACAGAAATGTTTTACATGCTTGCACATATGTAACCTATAGCAAATTGCTTATTGTCTTAGAGAGCAGGGAAGTGAGGGAGAGAGGGAGAAGATTTGGACCTCAAAATTAAAAAAAAATGTTAAAATTTCTCTTTACGTGTAATTAGAAAAAATGGTGCACTATTTAAAAATAATTATCACACTTAATAATTTACTTTGTGATAATTATGGATGTCAGAGTTACATTTTTGAACTAGTATCAGAAAATAAAATAAGGGGTAGTCTCCAGAATTATTTATGGGTTTTTTTGGAGGGGGGCGAGAGGCAAGGCAATTGGGGTTAAAGATTGCCCAAGGTCACACAGCTAGTAAAATAAATGTCAAGTGTCTGAGGCCAAATTTGAACTCAGGCCTTCTTGACATCAGGGCCTGTGCTCCTATCCACCATGCCACCTAGCTGCCCTTATTCATGTTCTTGAAATCTAAGGAATGTAGTTTTATATACCAGACAGCATCAGTGTGACAGAGAAAAAGTTTGTGAAAGATGAAATGCAGGGCTACTTTTTAGTGACAGAAATGAATATATTCTAAGGCTTGTATGTTATAAAATCATAGATTTGGAGCTGGAAGGCAATCTAGAGGTCATCTAGTTAAACTTTTCCATTTTACAGATTAGTAAAATGAGGACTGGAGAAATTAACTTTCTTGTTCAAGGTAACACAAGGAGAATAGATGAGGATTATGTTATCTCAGGGTGGAAATGACAGCAGGATGGTGCCATCCAGAAAGGGCAAGTCTAGCAGTCCAATAGTAACAACCGAAGTGTGCGATGATCGACTTTGATAGACTTGGTTCTTCTCAGCAGTGCAAGGCTCTAAAACAAAGCACTCATCATGGAAAATGCCAGCCACATCCAGAGAAAGAACTACGGGATCTGAATTCAAAACAAAGCTATTTTCTTTCTTTCTTTTTGTCTACTTTGTTTTTTCTTTCTCATGGTTTCTTCCTTCCTATGTTCTAATTTTTTATACATTATGACAAAGGTGAAAATATGCATAATAGGAATGTATATGTAGAAACTATATCAGATTGTATGCCATCCTGTGGAAGGGGAAACAAAGGGAGGGGGAAAAATTTAACACTTATGGAAGTGAATGCGGTAAACTAAAAATAAATAATTTTTTTTTTTGCTTTTTTTGGAGGGCAATTGGGGTTAAGTAACTTGCCTAAGGTCACACGGCTAGGTTGTTTTTGTTTTTGTGTGTTAAGTGTCTGAGGCTGGATCCAAACTCAGGTCCTTCTGACTGCAGGGCCAGCGCTCTACTCACTGCGCCACCTAGCCACCCTGAAATAAATTAACCTAAAAAAGACTTAACAATACAGATGAGCAAAAGAGATCTAAAAGATATCACAAGTCTAGCCAAGCAGCAAGTCAAATGGAGAGAAGTCAACTGAGGAAAAGAAAGATTATGATTTGGACCTATATGCTTAGATAGATAGGAAATGTCCAGCATCTACAGAGTCAGAAAAAGGAACACCAAGAGCCAGAGAAAGGCTAAAAACTACCCTGCCTGGGTCTACTATAAATTTATGTTTCTAAATCTCAGCTGGGCCATAAATGTAGCCAAGAAGTCCTTTTAGTTCTTCCCAGTTCATCCTAGATGCCACTTCCCACAGTAACTGTTTCAAATCTTTTCTTTCCTCAAGCTACCTATAGCACCCTTCCCCCTTCTTCTGGCAGCTGAAGCCTGTACCTTATACACAACTGAGAAAATAGAGTTGTTCATCATAAGCTCCCTCTTTTCTCCTTCTTTACATCTCACAATCTCTTAGGAACTCCCTATCTCTCCTCCTTTACATCAGGCTTTGGTGAAGAGATGGCCCTCCTCTCTGGCTAGACCGACCCATATATAAATAGGTTTGTGTGTATATATATATATATATGTATATATATGCATATATGCATATATGTATACATATACACATGCATATGCATATAGGTACGTATACATACACAAGCATGTATGCATATGTGTATATGTGTATATGCATACATATGTGTGTACACACACATTTCCCACTACCTCATGTCTCCTCCAGTCAGTCAATAATTATTTTTGAGGTACTGTGTACCAGGTACTGTGCTAAATTCTTGGGATACAAATATAAAAAAGAAAGGGAAGAGGACATATAAAAGAAAATTGAAAGAGATAGGGTTGATGATATCATTCCCATACTCAACAATCAGGGACTCCTTATTACTTCAAGAATCAAATACAAACTCCTCTGTTTGGCATTTAAAACCTGACAAATTTGCCCTCTTACCTTTCTTTCCAACTTCATTACTCCTTAGTATCCTTCATATTTACTATAGTCTACCCAAACTGGCAACATTTCTGTTTCTCCTCCTTAACAGTCCATTTCATTTCCATTCTCCACGCTTTTGCATTAATTGTTGCCTTTGCATGTAATACATTTCCTTCTCACTCCTGCCTCTTAAAAATCCTATTTTTCTTCAAGACCATGCTCAAATTCCACTTTTTCCATTAAGCCTTTTCAAGTCTCTCCCTCAGATTACACACACACACACACACACACACACACACACACACACACACGTTTTCTCCAATTAAATTATAAATTCTTTGAGGGCAGAAGAAACTTTCACTATTGTTTAGGTATTATCAGAGATCAATACCACAGGCTTGACACATACCAAGTGCTTTTTAAATATTTATCCGTGGCTTGACATTTATACAGCATGTGAATTTTATGAAACACACATACATGTTTTGTATGTATGTGTGTGTGCATATATATGTATATATATTATAGTTGCTTTTGATTTGTTTCATGTCTGACTCCTTGTGATCATATTTGGTTCTTTTTTGATAAAGATACTGACATTTCCTTCTCCAGCTCATTTGACAGAGGAGGTAATTGAGGCAAAGAGTTAAGTGACTTGGCCAGAGTCACACAGCTAGTAAGTGTCTAAGGCCAGATTTGAAGTCATGTCTTCCTGAAGTTAGACCTGGCTTTCTATTTACTGCACCACCTAGCTGCCATACATATCTATCCATCTATCTATCTATCTATCTATCTATCTATCTATCTATCTATCATCTATCATCTATCAGAATTACTTTGGTGCCAAGATGAGTCATTGTACAAGGAGAAAGCAAAAGGCCAGACATGTTCCAAACACAATACCCTGATCCTAAAATTAACTAAGCATTCCCTGAAACAAGCCAAAGATCACAGCTAAAAGTCCATGAGGTATCAGATCTAGGAATCTAGGCATGGAAAAGAATAATAATATCTTTTACTCATTTTTGAAGTAGAGTTGTAAAGGACCTCACCTGGGTATAATAATTGACTTTTGTACCTGATTTGGAGATCAGCTTTGAAGACAAGCTGAAGATTTCAGATTCTTTCCTAGCCTCCTCCTATTATATTGTTTGAATTCAGCAAATATGTACAAAGGCCCAGATCAAAGAAAAATCCTGTCTTTTATTTCTTCTCTGTGACTAGTGAGGTTTATGCTAATCTTGCTTGGACTAAGGGTCAGAGATTCAGGAGATTATAGACACAAAATAGCATTTAACCTGGAGATAAATCAGATCTTTTGGCTGATGGGGAGCTGTCCTATAGGGATATTAGGGGAAAAAGGAGGTGCAAAGGCTGCATTTCTTATTACTGTTGGTAGCAGGGATTTATGCTAAGAGAATTGGAATTTCAGAGGCTAAAAAACAAATAATACAAAACCCACCAAAACTCCAAGGAGAATGGCATTCTAGTGAAGCTGTTTTCTACCTTCTCTGTGAAGATATTGATCACATGCCTACTGGTAAAGATGGAGCTCTACTTTTGAGATGCTGACTTGGTCAAACGTTGGAGTATAATTACCTTTAGAAAGTTTGTATAAAGTCTGATTTAAATTCACAAGCTAAAGAAAGAAATCATGTATATCATAATTATTGCTCTTGTGCTATCATTTCAAATAATTCCTATTTTCTTTCCCCATAGATTATTTAATCAATAGTGATGTACTATAAATTAAGGATAATAAGATCATAGATTTCCAGCAGGAAGGAAAATTTGAGCCATCTGGTTCTACTCTCATTTTAAAGACGAGGAAACTGATGTTTGCCCAAATCACTTAACTTCACTAATATTGAATTATCATTTTTTTTCTTTCTGGTAGGACTACAGTTTAGAACCCTCTGCCTCATAGGAGTCTGACCTCTAATCTCTACCAGCCTGAATAGATAATATAGTATGTAAGAGAAAATTGCATAAAATAACATTTACTTCCTGCATCAGAGGCATAGATCAGTAGCTTGGAGAATGCTCACAGGGGACATGATCTGGACTATGAATCATCAAAGGAGACTGAGAACAATTGCCTACTATTTGGCATGGTTCTAGGTGCTGGCCGTATACACACACAAAAACTGAAACAATTTAAACTCAGAAGAAGCCTACATTCTAATGGGGGAGAGAAATACATAGAACTTTGTTGATACACACACATGCATATGTATGCATATATACATATATAATCTGCATAGGCATATAATATTTATCATAGAATAAAATACAAAGGCACTATGAGAGGGAAGGCACCAACAATTGGTGGGATCAAGAAAGAAGATTGTGCCTCAGCTGCATCTCAAAAGTAAAGGTGAACTCTATGAGGCAGAGGTAAAGAGGGAGTATATTTCAAATGTGAAAGACTGACAGTGAAGACACAAAGAAAAAAGGCCAGTGTGGTTAGATCAGAATGTGGGAGGGAGAGTACTGTCCAGTTGGTCTAGGAAGTAGTTTGAGGACAGGTTGAATAGGGCCCTAGAAGCTAAACAGAGGAGTTTATTGTTTATCTAAGAAGTAATAGAAAACACTGGGGCGGTTAGGTGGCGCAGTGAGTAGAGTGCCGGCCCTGGAGTCAGAAGGACCTGAGTTCAGATCCGGCCTCAGACACTTAATGCACACACAAACAAAAACCTAGCCGTGTGACCTTGGGCAAGTTACTTAACCCCAATTGTCCTCTGAAAAAAAAAAAAAAAAGAAAAAAATAGAAAACACTGAAGTTGATGGAGTAGAGGAGGCACTTGGTCATATTTGGGCTCAAAGGAAAATTCTTTTGGCAGCAGTGTGTGGAATGGACTGGGAGGTGACAGTCTTGAGGCAGGGATACCAATTAGAGAGTGTTACAATAATCTAGGTGAAAGGTGATAGGGATCCAAACTAAGGTGGTACCTGTATGAGAGGATATAAAGGTACAGATGCAAAATATTTCATGAAGATGGGCATAGGAAGATTTGACAACTGATCGTGCATGAGGGGTGAGTACTCCAGGATTAAATCTAGAAAGTCAGGAACAAGGGTCAGGAGGGGAATTAATGTAGGATTAGAGGAAAAGAACCCAGGGACCATCTAGTCTAACTCCCTCATTTTACAAATGAGAAATCAAAAGTTCACCCACAAAGGTTAAGCAACCTGTCAGATAGCATTTCACAAATGTTAGAGAAGGGATTTGAACATAACTCCATGTTGTTCAGGCAATTTTCAGTCATGTCTGACTCTTTGTGACCCCATTTGAGGCTTTCTTGGCAAAGTACTGGAGTGGTTTGTCATTTCCTTCTCCAGCTCATAAAGGGAACTGAGGCAAACAGGGTTAAATGACTTGCCCAAGGTCACACAGTGTCTGACACTGGATTTAAACCCAGATCTTCCTGACTCCAAGCCCAGTCCTCTATCCACTGTGCCTCCTAGCTGTGTCCCCTAATCAAAGTGCTCTCTTTATTGTTCCACATGTTTCATGGTGTTGGGGTTCCCGTTGAGTGTTAGATTCACAACTCATCATGTTTATATATTTATACATAGCTAACACTTTCCTTGACTTTTTACTTTATACTTCTTATTCTCCATTTAAATATCTTTCTCTTCAATTAAACTGCCTATTTCTTTAGTGAGGTTTAGTCTAACAAACATCTTCCTGTACACTTATGAAAAGATAGCAAAATAAAGTAGCACTATCTCATACTCAATATTAATTACTTCTTGTTTCTGGCCTTTCTTGAGACATTAGTGCTGAAAGTTTTGTTTCACAGGCAGCTTGGCTTTTCTGATACCTTGCCTCAGGTGAGGCCTCATATAGTGCCATAGAACACTCCTAACTTCAGCTCCTGGTGAGCTCCATTCCTGGACCAACCCACTAGTACTGAAGAAGACAATATTTTCTGTACCAAATAATTAAAAGAGAGAGAAAAAAAGCAGCTCATCAAAACTAACCAACACATCCGTCAAATGTGACAGCATTTGAAATGTTTCATACCCATTTCTTAAAAAAATAATCCTATGTAACTGCTGCTGAAAGGTAAAAGAAAATAGTTTATCCCTTTTCTCATCTCTTTTTTGGGGACAAACTTGGTCATTATAATTGCAAAGTGTTCAGTTAATGTTTTTTTTTTTTTGTTCTTTCTGTTTATATTCTTGTAGTTAGTATGCATATAGTAACTCTTTTTAATTTAGTTTGCATGAGGTTATAAAAGTTGAAGCTTATGTTTTAAAAGTTTGCTACTGTTATAGATTCATTGACTTCCAGACTATTAGGAATAACTGGAAGATGCCTTAGCAAACATCCATCCTATTTTATTTTACAATTAATGAAATTGAGGTCAATGTAACCTCCCACCCAAATAGGAACCATTCAACTTCATATTTGACTGATGGCTATTTGAATTAATACATCCAGTAATAGGGAGTTACCTCATTTTGTACAGTTTTAACTTTGAGAAAAATCTAACTTATTTTTATTATTTTTACATGAAACATTATTCAGATTTTTCTCTATCCAGATTTAATTCTTCTGTATATATTATTCAGATTCTTCTCTATCCAGATTTAATTCTTCTGTATATATTTGTTTTCTTTAAATGTAACACACCAAATAGATAGTTCTGCTATATTATGATATATGCATTGCCCCAAAGCATCCTGCTGTGCAAAATTGTGCAATAGAGCTTATGGAGAAAATGGGATTAGGGGCACAGTGCTCAAAATTCATTAGTAATACATAATAAAAGATGAACCTTATAAGGAAAAAAAAGCACAGTTTTAATATGGTAAATGATTAAGAAATATAAAACCACCTAGAATAAAGTAGTACCCCCTGCATAGCCTTGGACTATTGCTCAATCAGAGCCCTGGGCATGTGCAAGAAATCATGTTCGAAGAAAGTGGGGATGGGGGATGGTGCAATCAAGCTCTTCTTGATCTCAGCTCCTATTGTATCAGAAGATATATACTACTAGTTCCCTCGATGGTTTCTGGTTCCTCAGAAGTTTTCTCTTTGCCTTAACTCTTTGAATTCGAAAAATCCTTTCCCATTTGTCCTCCAAAATTTCCTCATTTTAGATTTAGGTCTTCCTTAATAAACATGGTGGTAGTCTCTTTTTACCTCCACTGATCTTGATGATTCTGTTTCCTGAACATCCTAATGCATTCTATTCCAGTTGATTTATCTGAAGGAAATTCACTAGCCTAGTTGTTAGAAATGATAATTATTTACATGAAGCTTTATATGAAACTTGGCTTTTGTATTTATTATTGTTAGTTGGCAGCTGGATTTTGTTCCTCTATAGTGACCATGAACTTACTGCCCATGGGCTTTGATGGCAGTAGTTATTACGGTTTTGGGTTTGGCTCCATGTGTCTAGTCTCCTCAAGGATCTCCATCATATTACTTACACATCCTGCTGGACTTCGAGGCTTCTATCTCTGCTAGCAATATCTTTGGTTATCTTCAAATTATTGGTAAAATTGAGATAAGTTACATAATTTTCAGGCTTATAGCTCTTTTCTCCTACTCATTCCCTTTTGTTTCCACAACTTTTCCTCAAGATGGACTTTGTGGTATGTACGGGTTATTGTCTAGGAATGAACTTCACAATAGAAAACAAGTGGTGTGTGTGTGTACCTGTGAGTGAAAATTGCTTGGGGGGGGGGGGCGGAGCAAAGTCAAGACAGCAGAGTAGAAACAGCACTTCCACAGAGCTCTGACCCACACCACTTCAAAATTATGTAAAAGGGGGACTCTGAACGACCTCTGGAGCTCCAGAACCCACAAAATGACACAGAAAAGCTAACTTCCTGCTGAGGACAGCCTGGCAGTCAGGCAGGGAGCGGCCAGAACTGCACTCTGGGAGCCAAGCCCAGGCCGAATGAGTCAGAGGTTTTAGCCCCAGGGTGGCCAGACCAGCAGCTGGCTCAAGGGACCCCAGAACACCAGCATCTGTGGCATCTCCAGAATTATCAACACATAGATGCCTAGGACAAAGTGAGAGGTTAGTGCCCTATGGACGTTGGGACTGGTTGGGAGAGCATGTCAGCTTCTTCCCCTGTGGGCAAGAAGCCTCTGAGGAGCTGGTGCAGCTTGTGCTATGTTGCCACATTGCAGCTTCAGCTCCTGGCCTGTGAACTGTAGGAGGATCCAGCAATAATTCTGGGGGGTAATCGCTCTTGCTTTACCCTTCTTAGATCTGGATTGTGATCTGGGGAGGAGGTCTTGGGGTGTGTGAACAGCTTGCCAGAGTGTGTGAGGACTTCAGAGAGGGCACCCAACTAATAACTCCAGAAGTTGAGAAAACCCCAGCATTTGGTACAGAAGCTCCCCTGGATGGTGGCAGAGCCCTACATTGGAAACAAGCCCAAAAGTCAAGTAATTGAGTGGCAACATGCCTAGGCAAAGGAAACAAAATAAACAGGAAAAAAATCAACATTAGACTCCTATTTGGGGGGCAAAGAGGATCAAATCATGGAAAAGGAGGAGGACTGTGAGGTCAGAACTCCTGCACCAAAAGCCCCAGATAAAAATATGACTGGGTTACAGGCCATAGAGGACCTTAAGAAGCAGATAAGAGAAGTTTTTTGGGGGGGATTGGGAAGAGAAATGAGAAAGATGCAAGAAAAGTATGAAATGAGAGTCAACAGGTTGAGTGAGGAAAATAACACCTTAAAAAATAGACTAACCCAAATGGCAAAAGAGGATCAAAAAGGCAATGAGGAGAAGAATGCCTTAAAAAGTCGAATTTGCCAGATGGAAAAAGAATCTCAAAAGCTCAATGAAGAGAATCATTCCTTCAGAATTAGACAGGAGCAAATGGAAGCTAAAGACTTTATGAGAAATTAAGATGCTATTAAGCATATCCAAACAAATGAAAGAATAGAAGGCAATGTGAAATAGCTCATGGGGAAAACCACTGACCTTGAAAATAGATTCAGCAGAGATAATCTAAAAATTATTGGAATACCTGTAAACCATGATAAAAAGAAAGAATCTAGAAATTATCCTTTCAGAAATTAGCAAGGAAAATTGCCCTGATGTTTTAGACCAGGGAGGTAAATAGAGTATGAAAGAATCCACAGATCACCTCCTGAAAAAGGTCCCCCCCCAAAAAAAAACTCCTAGGAATATTATAGTCAGGTTCCAGAATTCCAAGATCAAGGAGAAAATACTACAAGCAGCCACGAAGAAACAATTTCAATATTGTGGAAATGCAATCAGAATAGCACAGGACCTGGCAGCTCCTACACTGAGGGATCAAAGGGCATGGAATATGATATTCCAGAGGGCAAAAGTGCTGTGGTTAAAACCAAGAATCACCTACCCAGCAAAAGTGAGTATCTTGTTTCAGGGGAAAATACGGTCATTCATTGTAATAGAGGACTTTTAAGCATTCTTGAAGTAAAAACCAGAGTTGAATAAAAAATTTGACATTCAGACACAAGAAGCAAGAGATGCTTGAGAAGGTAAACAGGGAAAAGAAATCACTATGAACTTATCAAAATTGAACTATTTATATTCCTACATAGAAAAACAATATCTGTAACTGATGACACCTTTCTCAGTATGAAAATAGCTGAAGAAGGGTATATGGGCATATGAATACATATGTGAATGTGTGTATATGTGTTTTCAGGTATACATAGATAGAGGGCACAGGTTGCAAATTTAATGGGAAGGGATGATACTTAAGGGGTGAAATTGAGAGGTGAGAGAGGAACATAATGAGAGGAGATGGGGAGAGACAGAATGTGGTAAACTATCTCATATAGAAGAGGCAAGGGAAAGTGGTTGCAGGGCAGGGGAAGAACAGGAAGGCAAAAAGGCAAAACCTTATTCTCATTGAATTTGGCTCAGGGAGAGAATGGCATACATACTAAATGGGATATCTCACCCTGCAGGAGAGTGGGGGTGATGGGGATTGCGGAGGTGATGGAAGGGAGGGCAGGATGTGGGGGGAGGGAAGTTGGAAGCACCCACTTTTGAAACAGGACAGGATCAATGTGGGGAGTGGACTAGGTGGGAGGTGGTCTACTATGTTAATGTTTTGCATAGCTACACATGTACAACATATACTGAATTGCTTATCTTCCCAGTAAGGGTGGGTGACAAGGGAGGAAGGGAATGAATCTGGAATTTGAAGTTTTAAAATCAAATGTTTTAAAAATATATAAATACTATTATTAATACTATTTTACATATAATTGTGAGATAAGTTGTGCAGGCATTGGGGCACAGGGATTCACCTTGCCCTACTGGAAAAGTCAAAGGGGGTATGGGAGAAGAGATGGGAGAGAGCAGATTGGATGAGGGGATATCCTGTGGGTCTGCTATTCTGGGGTCGTGAGTAGGGTAAAAATGGGGGAAAAATTGTAACTCAAAATCTGATGGAAATGAATGATGTAAACCAGAGGTTAATAAAGCATTTGAAAAAAATATATAGAAAATTGATTAAAAAATGTTCCTTATTGGCAAAGGGAGGGTCATAGCATTACAGAATGTAGTAGTAAATGGTAATTTGATATAAAAATACCTGTTTCTTTTTTTCAAGATGACCCAGAAATATAGTAAGTGGATAGAAGAAAGTCTATTTTGTTTTACCGTACTTTTTTTTAGGGTAGATTATAATGATTATTAACCTGGGATCAGTGAATGAAAAAAATATTTTGACAATTGTATTTCAGTGTGATGGGTTGTAATCTTATACACTTTTACATTTTTTTTATTTTATTTTTTCATTATTAAACAAATGCTTTATTAACTTCTGTTTTACACCATTCACTTCCACCAGATTTTGAGTTGCAATTTTTTCCCCCGTTTTCCCCTACCCACCATCCCAGAATGATATCCCACAAGATATCGCTTCTTCCAATCTGCTTTCTCCCATATCTTTCCCATACCCCCTTCGACTTTTCCATTAAAGCAAGGTGAGTCTCTGTGCCCCAATGCCTGCACATCTTATCTCCCAATTACATGCAAAAGAGTATTAATAGTAGTATTTATATATATTTGAAACATTTAATTTTAAGATCTCTAATTTCAGATCCATTCTCTTCCTCCCTTGCCACCCATTCCCTCTGGGGAGATAAGTAATTCAGTATGTGTTGTACATGTATAGCTATGCAAAACATTACCATACTAGATATATTGTACAAGGCTGCTTATAATTCCCTCCCACCCATCCCACCCCCAACCTGATCCATTCCCTACTTGATCCTGTCCCTCTTCTATAGTGGGTATTTCCAACCTCCCCTCCCCCCAAGGATGCCCTCCCATCCATCATCCCTCCTCTCATCCTCCTTCCCCCTATTCTGCTGCAGGTTGAGATATCCCATTTAGTATGTATGTCATTCTCTCCCTGAACCAAATTCAATGAGAATGTGGTTTTGCCTTTTTGCCTTCCTATTCTTCCCCTCCCCTGCAGACACATCCCCTTGCTTCTTCTACATGGGATAGTTTACCCTACCCTGTCTCTCCCCATCCCCTCTTGCCACTTTCCTCTCTCACCTCATAATTTTACCCCTTAAGTATCCTCCCTTCCCACCAAATTAAACCTATGCCCTCTATCCATGTATAACTGTAAACATATATACACCCATTCACATATGTATTCAAATGACCATAAACCCTTCTTCCATTATTTTCATACTGAGAAGGATTTCATCAGTCACAGTAATTGTTTTTCCATATAGGCATGTAAATAGTTCAACTTTGATAAGTTCCTTTTGATTTCTTTTCCCTAATTACCTTCTCAGGCAACTCTTGATTCTTGTGTCTGGATGTCAAATTTTCTATTCAACTCTGGTTTTTTCCTCAAGAATGCTTGAAAGTCCTCTATTCCACTGAATGACCATATTTTCCCCTGAAACAAAATACTCAGTTTTTCTGGATAGGTGATTCTTGGGTTCAGTCCCAGTTCTTTTGCCCTCTGGAATATCATATTCCATGCCCTTCTATCCCTCACTGTAGTAGCTGCCCGGTCCTGGGCTATTCTGATTGTGTTTCCACAATATTGAAATTGTTTTTTCCTGGCTGCTTGTAGTATTTTCTCGTTGATCTAGGGATTCTGGAACCTGGCTATAATATTCCTGGGAGTTTTCTTTTTGGGATCTTTTTTCAGGAGGTGATCAGTGGATTCTTTCAACCTCTATTTTGCCCTCTGGATCTAAAACATCAGGGCAGTTTTCCTTGAGAATTTCTTGAAGGGTGATTTCTAGGTTCTTTCTTTGATCATGGCTTTCAGGTAGTCCAATAATTTTAAATTGTCTCTCCTGGATCTATTTTCCAGGTCAGTGGTTTTTCCCATGAGATATTTCACATTGCCTTCTAATCTTTCATTTGTTTGGATCTGCTTAACAGCATCTTGATTTCTCATAAAGTCATTAGCTTCCATTTGCTCCAGTCTAACTCTGAAGGAATGAATCTCCTCAGTGAACTTTTGAGATTCTTTTTCCATCTGGAAAATTCAACTTTTTAAGGCATTCTTCTCCTCATTGCCCTTTTGGGCCTCCTTTGCCATTTGATTCAGTCTATTTTTTAAGGTGTTGTTTTCCTCAGTCAGGCTGTTGACCCTCATTTCATATTTTTCCTGCATCCCTCTCATTTCTCTTCCCAATTTTTCCTCCACTTCTCTTATTTGATTTTTAAAATTCTTCTTAATGTCCTCTATGGCCTGCAACCTGCTCATATTTTCCTTTAGGGCTTTAGGAGCAGGACTTCTGACCTCACAGTCCTCCTCCTGTTCTATGCTTCGATCCTCTTTGCCCCCAAAATAGGAGTGTAATGTTGCAGTTTTCTGTTTAATTTGTTTCCTTTGCCTTTGCATGTTGCCACTTACTTACTTGACTTTTGGGTTTGTTGCCACAGTGTGACTTTGCCACCAGACAGGGGAGCTTTCATCCCGAACATGTGGGGGGACAACTTCCATTTCTGGCAAGCTGGATATCCACCCCACGACCTCCCCCCCAGACCACAATCCAGATCCAGGGAGGTTAAAGCAAGAGCGATTACCCCCCTAGACTGATTGCTGGATCTCCCTACAGTTCGCAGCCCAGGAGCTGGAGCTGCTACTGAAAACTACACAATGGTGTGTCTCCTGAGTGGCTTCTAGCCCCCAGGGGAAGAAGCCTATGGGTTCCCCAAATACTGGTCCCAAAGTCCATAGGGCACTAACCTCTCACTTTGTCTTAGGCATGTCTGTGTTGCTAATTCTGGAATCGCCACAGCAGCTGGTATTCTGGGGTCCCTCCAGCCTGCTGCTGGCCCAGCTACCCTGGGGTTAAAACCTCGGCTCTGGTGACCTAGGCTTGGCTCTCCATGCCCTGCACTGCCGACTCCCAGAGTGCTGAGCTGCTCCTTCCTACAGGGTTGCTGGGCTGTCCTCAGTGGGAAGTTAGCTTCTCTGTGTTGCTCTGTGTGTTCTTGGGCTCCAGAAGTTGTTCAGAGTTCCCTTCTACATAGTTTGGAGGTAATCTCAATCTTATACATTTTTATGCATTTAAAACCTTTTTAAAATTAAAACCATTAAAATTCTTTTGAAAAGTTGTCCATATATTTCACTGGACTGCCAAAGGTATCAATGACCCCCAAATAGTTAAGAATCTCTGGACTAGAGAAAATATATTCTAGCCCTACTTCTCTAAATTCATGCAGGGCTTCCCTTCACATATCAGCAACCACCTGTTCACCTACAAGTTATGGTCAAAGTATAGGGACAAATGAATATTATTTGACAGGTGATTGATCTCTGGTATGACTACATATCAGCTTTTTTTAATTGCTTCTTCATTATTTAGCTTTTGGAATATAATCCATTAATCACCTGTGAGTTAATAATTCTAAGTTCCATCCATTAAGAAAATGAAGTCATTAGTTAGAAAACCAACAACTAATTCAATGTATGTTGAAAGCAATCACAATACTGGATAAAGGCCAACATTTACCTAGTAGCCTGCTAGCTAATAAGATGTAACGAGCACATTTCAGCAGAATGAAGAGAAGCAGAAAGTTTTTATTTTTCACTTACAACTCAGAAATAGTGCCTGGGTGAATCTAATAGACATATTCTATCTTCTTTTGGAATTACCAATCTCCTTTGAGCTTGTTATGGTCCGCTGAAGATTAAAAATACACCTATTGTGACTTTATACTGGGATTAGATACATTATCTCAGGAAGAAATTTTGGAGAATGAAGGTGTTAATGGACCATGAAAGAAATGAAAATAATAACTAGAACTATCCAAATGGAAGCCATATATGTATATGTACATGCACCTATATGTCTGTCTGTTTGTTTTAAGTTCAGTTAGGCGGCTCAGTGTATACTGAAGAGGTCCTATAATCAAGAAGACCTGGGCTCATATCTGGTTTCAGACACTAGCTTTTGTGATCCTGGGTAAGTCATTTAAACTTTGTTTGCCTTAGTTTCCTTATCTGTAAAATAGGGATGATAATGACATCTATCTCTTAAAAGTTATTGTGAAAATCAAATGATATAATAATTGTAAAGAGCTTAGCACAGTTCCTGGCATATAGTAAACACTATATAATTGTTAGCTATGATTATATCAGCTATTTTATTAAAGGTCATTTCAGAGACTGCAACTACATTTCTAAAGGGAGAATTTATACTTTGATTCCCTAATTTGGCTTTAGCAAGCAGGCCCTAGTGCAGTCCCCCCAACCTCTTCATTTCCATTCATTGCTAAGGAAAGCTAATATGTCAGGTAGTATGTTCACTCTCCTTATATCATTACCTATATGAAAGAAAAGAAATTTCTTAGAAGACACTACCACATAGTGTGTTAGTCTGCATTTCTTCTATTCTATTATCTTCATGGACACTTTCTGATAGTGATTTCTCTGACTGTGATAAAGTGCCAGAATACATGGAAGACACAACAGACTCATTGTCACATGACAAGCATAGGCTTTCTAGAGATCTTTATGCTTTTGGAGAACATGAGAACATCTATCTATCTATTTATGTGTATGTGTATATACATGTATGTATATATATATATGTGTGTATATCTATCTATCTACCTATCTATCTATCTTTGCCAAAATAAATTACAAAAGGTGATATACAAGGAAGAAAGCAATATATGACCTAATGCCAAGAAAGGTATGGAAATTGTACAGGTCCCTTGACTCAAATGGAGCTTACATCCATTAAATGTACCATAATAATACCATACTTATTCTGTTTCTCCCGAAACACTAAAGCCTTTTTTTGGAAATCACCAGTGCTAGAGGATTTCTGCCTTTTAGTAGTCCCTGTAGTTGTTGTTGTTCTTTTTGATCCTTTGTTTCAAAGAGGACCAATGACATCATAGGGTGAGATCTTGACTTGAATATTAATTACAGTTAAGTGAGGCAAAGTTGCACAAAATAGCCTCACTTTCTTCTACAGTCACCAAAGCACAGTGGCAAGACAAAAATCAGAGTGACAGGTGATAACCTGGGATGTAGTAGATGACACTGGCATCTTCAATGTCTGATCAAGTTCTAAGTGCTCAACAGCACCTGCTTCAACTGCCTTCATGGCCATTGGAACAAATTGTTCTCATCAGCCCATTATGCCAGGGGAAGTCTTCTGTAATTATCCTTTAGAAGCATGATTACCCCCTTCAAATCATGATCACATATGATAGCATGTGTTTCCTTTGGCACATATAAACATTCTTCATCATATTGGCTTCAATGCTGATATAGGGAGAATGAATGAATGAATAGCATGGACTACACAAGGCTATGTCTAATTGTGTTTTCCTGACAATTTATTGTAAATAGTCATTTCAAAGAGATGCTACCCATTTAAAGGGTAAACATTTCACTTTGTAGATGAAATTAATATCAATTCACAATTAGATTCCCTTATCTAAAGTTATTGGTAGGTACTTTCTATAGAACCACAATTTGAGAATGCTGAAGAAAACTTGCTCTACTCAAATGTGTCATATAACTTGACCTTGCTGATTGAGATCTATAGAATTGAAGAATTCTTATATAAAAATAGATGCTAGTGGTGATCTATTCCAAGAAAAATTCATTTCTTCAAAATAATCCTCATATTTTAGGATGTACCAGACATCCTATGGTATGGTATCCTATGACACTGTTTCCAAACATTCACCATCTTCATATGTCTTCCTCTAATGCTCTAGTTCAACATTCATCTTAAAATGTGTCATCTCAAATTGAATATTGGCGAAAGATGCGGTCTCACCTGACAGAGGACAGCAGGGCACCATACACGCCTTCCAACTTGACCTTTTCTTCCTGGCCAAGAGAAAAAATGTTACATCATCATTTGGCATTTTCTCTTCATTTGCATCCTTATTTATGTTTGCATCTGTGCATGTATTTTTCCCAGCTCTTTGATCCTGTTGTTATTGTTCACTTGGTGGTGCAATGGAAAGAGTGGCAGGCTTGGAATAAGAAAGGCTTATATTTGGGAATTCAAAGCTAGCCTCAGATACTGGCTATGTGACCCTGGCAAGTCACTTAACACTGTTTGCTTCAATTTCTTCATCTGTCAAGTGATCTGGAGAAGGAAATGGCAAAAGACTCCACTATCTTCACCAAGAAAACCCACAAAGGTTCATGAAGCATCAAATATGATTGAAAATGACTGAATACTCCTTACTTCCCCCCAAGTTAAACAAGAAACTCCTGGTGAAGTTGTGGACTCTTCAGAATATGTTTTAAATCAATAATTGTAGAAAATGTTAGATAATAAGCTCCTTGAGAGCAGGAACTTTTAATCCCCATAATGACATGCACATAGTTGATTATCATTAAATACTTGCTGATGAGGAGGTTGAAGACAAAGATAAAGATGGTATTGCTGGTGATTCAGCAGAAAGCTGCATTGGAAAGCTCATTCATTCCTATTCTTTAGGCCTATATACACAAATGGTCCTGTGATTTTTCTCCCCATTTTCTTTTATGTATTACAAATGCCTCTGATTTGTTCTTTTACAACCATATAAGTTGTGTTTCTGAGCATTTTTCCATGCTGCATTTCATTTTATCATCTCTTGTCTATATTTCCAAATGTGTCCATTTATTCAGTCTGGTTTTTTCCATGTGAGCTGTTATTTACAATGCCACCTAATTTAATATTGATGCAACTAAGACCAGGGAGTTATTTGCATAGCCTTGTAGATCACTGATTGAAAATTCAAGCATGCATGGACTGAACTGAGGACCCTGCTGTATTTTATCAGCATTTCATCCTGTGACTTGCTTTCATTATCCTTTAGAAGTTATGATATTTCAACTAGCTTTCAGGTCCCCAAAGCCCATCAGCATGACCACATACAAACTGAAGATTATTTTTTTTTTAGTAAAAACTATGAGAAATCACACACAATGTTTGATTGCACAATGAAAATAAATTCTACAAATTTTCTAATGCTGATTCAAAAATTAACTCATGCAATAATAATTCTGAATCAGAAAACTTTAGATCTGGAAGACATCTCTGAGGGTGAGTTCAAATCTGATATTTTCAAAGGGGGAAACTAAGGTCCCAAGACATTAAGCAATTTACTGTGATTTGGGGTTTGACTATAGGACACTTGACTCCTAATTAATGGAATTTTTCTGAGTTACTGTATTACCTCTTATTTCAGGTACCCTCTTTATTACGCCTTTATTTTTTAATTATTTATATAGTTAGCCTTCAGTATTTAGAAATTAATAATGAGCCACAGGAAACTAACTATACATGGTTTTTTTTGTACCTGGGGAAAGTAGCAGGTCTCCACAAGGCTCTGATGTTTCTAGGCTACTGAAAGACTGTCTTCTAAGGGGGAAATGGAAGATGTCAGGGGACTAGGTAGGACCTGTGGGAGAAGTTAGACTCTGAGATTTTGAAAGTGATTAAAGGCCATGCATTACACTCTCAGAGATGGGCAATTCTGGATATGATAGTGATTGGTATAGAGAGAGCAGGAAATGGGAAGTGGAATTATGCTATTGTCTTTAAAATTTCACTCTGAACTTCTGGGAGCCAAGAAGACAAAATAAGCTAGAAATCATTGTAACTCTCCCATATCCACCTCCAAATAACCATAAAATACCCTACAGAACAAATCCTAGAACAGTAGAGACAGCAAAAAGATGAGGTGAAGCAATTGTTTATCCTAAGATACTTGGAAGATCTGCAAGAAAGGTCCCTCTCATTTGGGTAAAAGGGGATGAAATTCTAGGGCATAAAGCATCCCGACAAACCAGTAGCAAGTACCACCTTAGCAAACCAGGAGGAGCTCCTGAGCCCTAATGTGGTGGAGCAGGCAAACACCAACACGAGGACCCACCCCCATATACCTCAGCATAGCTAGGGGAACTGATAGACTCCAGCATGACAAGAAAGTAAGCCAGATGTCCATGTGCTTCAGTGTAGCCTTGGGGAAATGAAGAAACACCATACCAGGCCTCAGCACACACCAGGCACCACCACTAGGACCCCAGTTCAACCCCAGGTAAGTTGCCAGACACATACAGTCTCCAGCAGTGCCAACCACCACCCCACCCCTTCAGAACAGCACCAGACACTAGGTTTTCTTGGAGACCTCAGAGCAACAAAAACAAAATACCAGGTAAA
This sequence comes from Gymnobelideus leadbeateri, assembly GCA_011680675.1. NCBI lineage: Eukaryota > Metazoa > Chordata > Mammalia > Diprotodontia > Petauridae > Gymnobelideus > Gymnobelideus leadbeateri. The sequence continues at coordinate 319,809 of WOXC01003771.1, read as the reverse complement.
TAGCCAGGGTCTGCAGCCACTGACACCAGAAGTCTGAGACAGTGCCTCTTCTACCCCACCTGAAGAGCTCAAATTTAAAAGAAAGGAAAAAAGAAAAATAAAATAAAAAAGATGAGCAAAAAAACAACAAGAAAAGAATCTGACCATACAAAGTTATTGTGGTGATGGGGAAGACCAAACCCCAAAGAAAAACAGTGAGTTGTCTCAAGCCCAGAAAGAACTTATGGAAGAGCTCAAAAAGGGGCTTAAAATCATATGAGTAGTAGAAGGAAAATGGGAAAAGAAATGAGAGTGATGCAAGAGAATTATGAAAAAAGAGTCAACAGTTTGGAAAAAGAAAACAATTGCTTAAAAAGTAGAACTGGTCAAATGGAAGAGGAGATAAAAAATCCACTGGAGAAGACAACTCCTTAAAGTGTATAGTGGGTCAAATGGAAAAAAAAAGTACAATAGCTAATTGAAGAATACAACACCTTAAAAGTTACAATTGAGTAACTGGAGGCTAATGACTCTATAAGATATCAAGAATCATCAAACAAATTCAAAAGAATCAAAAATGCAAGAAGATGTACAATACCTCATGGGAAAAACAAGCAATAGATCCAATTAGATCCAAGAGAGAGAATAACAGAATCATTGTTACTAACTGAAAGCCATAATCAAAAGGAGGACCTGGACAGCATCTATCAAGAAATTATCAAGGGAAACTGCCCTGATGTCCTGGGACCAAAGGGCAAAATACGTATTGAAAGAATCCATTGATCACCTCAGGAAAGAGATCCCAAAATAAAAACTCCAAGGAACATTATAGCCCAATTTCAGAACTATCTGTCTGAGTTAAAAATGCTACAAATGGCCAGAAAGAAATGATTCAAATATCAGTCAGTCACAATCAGGATTATACAGGACTTGGCAGCTGCAATATTAAAAGCTTCAGAGGTCATGGACTATGACTAGGAGCTAGGACTACAATGAAGAATCACTTTCTTGGCAAAATTAAGAAAACATATAGAGGGAAAATGATCATTTATGAAATAGGAGGATTTTAAGCTATCATAAGGAGAAGGCCAGAGCTAAACCAAAAATTTGACCTCCAATATCAAAATCCAAGAAAAGCATAAACAGGTAAAAAGGAAAAAGAACACATAAGGGATTCAAAAGACAAAAATTATTTACATCCCTGCATGGGAAGATGATACTTGTAATACTTAAATTTTATATTACTAAAAGTATAGATAGAGGGAATAGATAGATAGATAGATAGATAGATAGATAGATAGATAGATAGATAGAGGGTATGGTTATAAAGTGACTTTGAGGGAATGACTTAAAAATGTAAAAGATGAAAAAAGGAGTACAATAGATAAAGGAAGGAGGGGTAGAATGGGGTAAATTATTTCACATGAAAAGGCACAAAAAAAAAACAGTATAGTGGAGGGGAAGGTGGGAGGCTGGGTGAAAGCTTCCCTTGAACCTTACTCTTATCAGTATTGCTTGAAAAGGGGAATCATATACAATCGATTGGATTGAATATAGAAATTTATCTTATGTGACAAGAAGGTAGTAGGGGAGGAGATCAAGTAAGGGGGGATGGGAACTGTCAGAAGGGAGGGTAGATCAGGGGAAGTGGTAGACAGAAACAAAACATTGGTGAGAGGGAAGAGAGTGAAAGGAGAGAGAGGAGAGACAGGCGGAAGAATAGGATGGAGGGAAATAACACAGGTAGTAATCATAACTGTAATGTGAATGGGATAGACTCTCCCATAAAATGTAAATGGATAGCAGAATGGATCAAAAATCAGCATCTTATAATATATTGTTTACAAGAAACACACTTGAAGCAGAGAGACACACACAGAGTAAAGGTAAGGGGCTGGATCAGAATCTGTTATGCTTCAACTGAAGTAAAAAAAAAAAAAAGCAAGGGTAGCAATCCTGATCTCAAAGTAAAAGCAATAATAGACCTAATAAAATATATAAGGAAGGGAACTACAACTTGATGAAAGATAGTATACCATAGACAATGAAGCAATATCAGTTCTAGAGCTATATCCACCAATTGGCATAGCATCGAAATTCCTAAAAAAGAAGTTAAGTGATTGAGTTACAGGAAGAAACAGACAGCAAAATTGTACTAATAGGTGAGCTCAACTATCCTCTCTCACAACTCAATGGATCCAACCAAAAAATAAACAAGAAAGAAACTAAATAGGTAAACAGAATATTAGAAAATTTAGATATGAGAGACCTTTGGCATGATTTAGACATAAAGAGTGACACCATAAGCAAATTAGAAGAGCAAGGAATAGTCTATCTCCCAAATCTATAGGGAGCAGAAAAATCCATGACCAAACAAGAGAGACAGCATTACAAAATTTAAAATATATAATTTAGATTATGTTAAATTAGAAAGCTTTTGTACAAATAAAACCAATGCAACCAAACTTATAACAAGAGCAGAGAGGTGGGAAATAATCTTTACAGCCAATGTCTCAGATAAAGACTTCATTTCTCAAACACATGGAGAATTGAGTCAAATTTAAAAGAATACAAGCCGTTTTCCAATTGATAAACAATCAAAGTGGAATGAACAGGTATTTTTCAGAAGAAGAAATCAAAGCTATCTATAAACATATGAAGAAGTGCCCTAAATAACTTTTTATTAGAGAAATGCAAATTAAAATAACCTCACACCTATCAGATTGGCTAACATGTCAATAAAGGAAAATGATAAATTCTGGAGAAGTGGGAAAATTGGATACTGATGCACTGTTGGGGTTGTGAACTGATCCAATCATTCTGTAGAGCAATTTGGAATTATTTCCAATGGCAACCAAACTGTGTATACCCTTTGATCCAGCAATACCACTACTAGGTCTGTAGACAAAAGAAGTCATAAAAAGGGGAAAAGGAACTATATATGCAAAAAAAATTCTGGCAGTCCTTTTTGTGGTGGCAAAATATTGGAAACTAAGGGAATGCCCATTAATTGGGCAATGGCTGAACAAGCTGTGGTCCTTGAATTTGCTGGAATACTACAATACAATAAGAAATGATAAAGAAGCAAACTTGAGAAAAACCTGGAAAGGTTTGTACAAACAAAGTAAAAGGAGCAGAACTGGAAAAAACATTGTACACAGTATCAGCAACATTGTGTGAGGATCAACAATGAATGACTTGGCTCCTCTTAGCAACATAATGATCCAAGATAAATATAAAGGACTCATGAAGGAAAATACTATCCATATCCAGATGAAGAACTGATGGATTCTGAATACAGATTGAAGCATATTTTTTCACTTTCTTCTTTCTTGTGTTTCTTTCTTTTTGTTCTGTTTCTTTTTTCACAATTGTGACTAATATTGAAATATTTTTTTCCATGATAGCACAAGTATAATCTGTATCAAACTGCCCACAATTTTCAAGAGAGGGAATGGAGAGAGGGAGAAAAATTTGGCACTCAAAATTTTGTAAAAATGAATGCTAAAATTTTTCTTGACATGTAACTGGGGAAAAATAAAATACTATCTAACCCTTAAAAATAAAATTTCACTTTCAAACAAATTTCATTCACCCTGGTTATTAAGTTCTCTGTCTCTGTCTGTTTCTGTCTCTCTGTCTGTCACATACAGACACACAAACACACACAGAGTACCAAATTCTATACTAATACATATATATATATATATATATATATATATATTCTCTGTTTCTGTTTCTCTCTCTCTCTCTCTCTCTCTCTCTCTCACACACACACACACACACACACACACACACACACACAAATAGACATACACACAGAGTACCAAACTCTATACTAATATATATATATATATATATTTTTTTTTTTCTTTCCCTTTTTGGAGGGCAATTGGGGTTAAGAGACTTGCCCAAGTTCTCATGGCTAGTTTTTGTATTAAGTGTCTGAGGTCGGATTTGAAGTCAGGTCCTCCTGACTCCAGGGCCAGTGCTCTATTCACTGTGCCACCTAGCCGCCCCTATACTAGTATATTTTCAAAGAAGTCTCTTTATCCATTCTTTTCTCAGTTTGCTGTTCAGATTTAATTTCAGTTAATAGAATCCTTAGACAGATGAGGCACTTTAATCACCTTATTAAACTAATGCTTAATTTCAATCTCTCTCTCTCTCTCTCTCTCTCTCTCTCTCTCTCTCTCTCTCTCTCTCTTTTCGAGACAAAATGGTATAATGGACTAGAAATCAGACTTTCAGAAATCAGGGTTCTAATCTTGCTTATTTTGACTGAGGCTATACCTAGGAATTATCTTTATGACTCTATGCTTCAGTTTAATAATCTGAATAATGAGAACAAAAGTATTTGCTTTAATACCTCAGAGACATAGTTTTTATATATTCATTCATTCATTCATAAATTTGCATGGATCCATCTTTGCTCAGTGTGAAATAAAACTATTGCTCAATACAAATCCAACAAAACCTAAACAAAAAATACTTAATTTGTCCTTTCCATTTCTGGTCAAATGAATAAATGACTGATTCTTCTTACCATGTTTTTATTGCCTACTCAGTAATTTGTGATCCAAAAAGATTGAACCTGTAAATTGGCCAGTCCATCTATGATGCATTTTTCTGCCTACATGACCTTACCATTTTCTCTCTTTGTGTAGTTAAGACCTCACTTTCATTTCTCACAGAGTCACAAATTAAGATTCTGTACATAGTCAATATAGAGGTTTTTTGGGGAGCAGTATGTGCAGTAGGGTGAGATGAGTGGTTTCATTAAGATGTATTCCATGGTGAGGAAAGTCTCCTTTACCAGTGCAGGTGAGTAAATTATTCTACAATTTATAGTCTTAGTGAGTTTTCTATGCATAAGAAGTGGTTAAGTAACTTGCCCAAGATGCAATGTGGGTTTCACAGACCTCTGGGAGTCTATGGATAGATTTCATGGATTCCATGAGCTTGGATGCGAGAAAAAAAATCTTATTTTTACTAGCTTCTAACTGAAAAATAGAATTTCCTTCAGTTATGACTCTTAAAAAATATGATTGGGGGTGGCTAGGTGGCGCAGTGAGTAAGAGTGTCGGCCTCGGAGTTGGGATGACCCGAGATCAAAACCGGCCTCAGAAAATGAGCACCCACACATAAATAATGACTAGCCGTGTAACCTTGAGCAAGTTACTTAACCCCAATTGCTTTAAAAAAAATATGATTGGTCCATAGGTTTCACCAGATTGCCAAAGATGGCCAAGGAAAATAAAAAATTGGTAACACCTGCTCTAAACCATACTATCTCATGGGAACTGTTATGAATTAAAATTAAATAAGGATCTGTGAAAATAATTGTTATACTACTGTTACTTGCTTTTAGATATTTATAGCTTCTTTGGACAAAAGAGACCATCATGTAATAAAGAATCATTCTATAAAAAGATTGGAAAGTTTGACGAGATTTTTTTTTCACACATCCCTAGAATATATGTGATTATAGATAATAATATTTACCTTATAATCTTGTCTTTGTTGAAGCTTTTCTCAATCTGGCTACATTACAAAAGGTAGTTATTCTTGCTCCTTATTTTCCTATTATTTTTTGACGTAGATAATCATTGGAATTGTTAAGCTCTACCCTATTTTTTCTCTTTTGTCTAATTTTGTAAGGAAAATATAGTAGAAAGAGTTTAGAAAGATTATGATACCTGCATTCACTTCCTCACAGGGTTGCTATGAGGGTTAAATGAGATAATATATGTGGAGTGTTTATGATGTTATATAAATGTCAATTATTATCATTATTAATATTGGTTATGATATAGGCCACATTCCACATCTATAGTCCCCTCAATCCTGCAAAGAAGGGAAGTAATTGCATTTTTGCATCTTCTTTGGGAAGATTGACCATTGCAATTATACAGCATGCAATTTCCTTTGTACTTGGTTCTTTTTAAATTATTGTCATCATTGGGTATATAGTTTTCTTGATTCCACATTAAATCATATGAATTATCACACGTTTCTTTGAATTCTTTATATTTATCATTTTATGGTACAGTGTTTTTCGTTACATTTATATGCCACAATTATTGATTCATTCTTCAATTGATGGACACACATCTTGCTTCTACTTCTTTGTGACTACCCAAAGGGCTTTTATGGACATTAATATATGCATATATATGTGTGTGTGTGTTTGTATACATATACATGTATATATGTGTACACAAACATATAAATAGATATAGATATGATATACACAGATGTATATATGTATATGTATGTATGTGCACGTATATACATATACACATACATACATATCTGTATATTTATGAATGTATGTGTGTCTCTGTATACACACATATGTACATATTGTGTCTATATCCACATTAAACAAATAAGGAGATATTGAGGCCCTGCATGGAGAAATGACTTGCCTAAGCTCACTCCGATAGAATGTAGTAGAACCTGGATATAAGCTCAGATCTTTAGGTTCTACATTAATCGGTCTTTCCACCATATCTTTTTATATCACAAACTCAGTAAGAGACACAATGGAAAATTATATTCAAAAAGTTAATGTAGTTTTGGGGTTTTCTTTTTTAAAAACAGAATAAGGGAAGGACTACCTTTGTAGTCCTTTGCCTTAATTAGACCACATCTAACTTGGCTCTGTTCCTGATTCTCCAGACTATGTCCACTTCTACCTTCATCATCTTCCTCACACTGGAGGCATGTCCACCCCTTCAGTCCTCTCCTTTGGTTGATGAGTTACTTTCCTGAAGCTCCAAGGAAATAACCCATGTCAGATATGCCCATTTCTAATTAGCTCAGCTATCTATCCCATACTACTCTCTATCCCATACACTCTATCCCATACCTTTCTCAGCTCCATCCCCACCCCCTTTTTCTGTTGCCTTTTATATGTTGCTGTCTTTCCTCTGTTCTCTGGGACAGAGATTGTCTTTTTTTTTTTTTTAGTTTGTATTTGTATTCTCAGTACTAAGCACAGTCCAAGCTGAAATATCTTCAGAAAAGAGGATAGTAACTGGAAGCCATGATAGGCACGACTTGGTTGATGGGATTATGCATGTTTAACCTAGAGAAAAGTAGACTCTGTGTGTGTGTGTGTGTGTGTGTGTGTGTGTGTGTGTGTCCATCTGTTTGTCAGTCTATCTGTCTATAAGTATTGGAAACCTCAGCTTATGGAAGAGAGAATCCCCTTGTTTTGTTTGTCCTCAGTCAGCAGGACCATGTGCACACTGAGTGGAAGTTGCTGAGAGACAAACTGGGGCTATGAATGAGGAAAGATTTTCCAGTCATTTAGCATTTAAATCTCTTCTTAGACCTTATTCACTCTTTTGAACTCCATGGTCCCGCCTAGCTGGTCTACTTAAGTTCCTCAGAGAAGACACTCCATCTCCCCATGGTTGTCACTTCCTCATATTTGGAATGAATTACCTCCTTACCCTACACCTCTTAATTTTCCTAGTTTCCTTCTTGGCTTATATACTGAAGTGTTTTGAGAGCCTCTGGTAGTCCTGATCTATATCTTACCACTGAATCCAGATGATTCCAGAGGAGCAACTGAGGCTGGTGACTTTGCACACCTTCACCTCACTTCCTTCTTTAGCTCCTTTTACAGATGTGCAACTGAGGCAAACAGGGTTAAGTGACTTCCCCAGAATCACATAGCTAGTAAGTGTCTAAGGTCAAATTTGAACTCAGATCCTTCTGACTCCAGACCTGGTGCTCTATCCCCTGTATCACTTAACTGCCCGTGAATATTTTATCTTCCTAGATAATTATACCTCTTCTCCCCCATTGGGATGTGTCCTTGAGAGCTGGGACTTCTCTCTTGATTTTTTTTTTTTTGTATCCCCAGGCTTTAATTAGCACAAGGACAAGTATTTGTTAAATGCTTTTTTACAAAGCAACCAATCAAAAGGGGTTTATTAAGTACCTACTATGTGACAGGCACTACTTTAGGAAAAAAAAATAAAGAAATAGTCCCTGCCTACCAATTAGAGCTGTCTAAATGTGCAATGTGCTTCCTCAGGTAGCCGTAATTTTCCATTACTATATATCTTCAGTAAGAGACCAGAATCCCAATTGCCAAATACATGACAGAGAAGATTCCTTTTCAGGTACAGGTTTGACTTGACCTCTGAGGTTTGGTCCCCATCCAAAATCCTATGAGATTAAAACAAGTATGACAAGAGAAATCAATTTTTAAATTAACTTTCTGTATATTGCTTGCTCTGTTGGGGAAGAAACATACATGCAATGCAACTCTTTTAATAGCTAATTATAAAGCTCAGTACTCAGGGGGTGTTGCTTTTACTATCACACTAGTGTCACACTAGTTCAGTGTCTTCACTGATTACATCAAATAATATATTTCTGTAATTTCAATGAATTATCAAGAAATTTTGTATATGGACAGAGGTTTTAGACTATATTTAGATGCCTCTGTGGCTCTGACAGTTTTGAATTTAGAGACAGGAAGACCTGGATTTCAATCTTGCCTCAAGCATTCATTAGCTTGTGGCACTTGGGGGCATGGAGGGGAAGTCCTTTAACTTCTTTGACTCCCAGTTTTCTATTCTATAAAATGGGAACAATAATAGAATTTAATTCACATAGGTGTAGTAGGTGGAGGTTATAATGCATGTAAAGCACTTTGCAAACTTTAGGATGCTATTTAAACCTTTTATTATTAATATATATCCGTGTAAGTCAGGCTTCCTAATTACACATCAACTATTTTGTAAGTTGGTGAATAAGGATAGAGGCATCTGTCTCTCCCTGAACATGTTTCATGAGAGATGTTGTTGCTTTTTCATTTGAGGTAAGTAATTTATATTTTCTAACTGGTCAAACTTTCCTTGGATTCAAATCAAAACCCTCTCCATAGCTATAACATGCTAGAAACTTGTCTCAGTGGCTTATTACAGAATTTAGAACTCCTAGTGTCCAATTCAGCCACAAATACCCCTTTGCTTCCTATTCCTCTGCACCCACAACCCAATTAACAGCCTGGCAAACTGGCCACATGTGGAGTCTCTCTCACATCAGGCCATGATCTTGTTGTTTCACATTCCTCATTACACTTACATTATTCCACGCTGAGAGAGATTACCCTTTTGTTTCCTGATTTTTCTTGATGATGATTATTATTTTAGCTCAGTTTGGTATTGTGCTAGGGGAAAGGTAGGGAACTGGCATCCATGGAAACAAAAAGTTCCTCATTCTTTATAGGAAAAAGGTGTAACTTTAAAAATAGGCAAGAAAAAAATTCACCTGTGCCTCTTAGGTCAATGAGAGGCACGAAGCTCTGGTGGAAATAGTGTTGGGTTCTTTGATCTTGTTTTGAATCTTAGATATGATGACATTCCTTGAATATGCCTTAGTGACTGGCAGCTGCTATATTCTCTGAATCTGTTTCCCAATCTTTAAAATATGATTAATACTTAAACTTGTACTTGCCATTTCTACACAAATCTTTCTTGTCCAACCCCTTTTCACTCCCTACTCAGTCACAGCCTTACTTTTGGCCTTTATTACCTTTTCATTTGTATTGTTCCTATGGTTTCTGTAATGGTAAGGGAATTTGAAGATCTTCCCCACATCTTAATGGGCCTCACTTGGAGCACAAGAGAAGCTTGCTTAGGGGAGGCTTGTTTTTCAGGAAGGCCCACACCTTTTGTTACTTTGTGATTTGGCAGTGGGCAAAATAAGATTGTTAACCCTCTTTGAGTTGCTTTCCTTTAGAAAAGCAGATCAAAGAACCTGTGCTAACAGCCATCCTGGGTATGCTATGGTGCTTGCTTATACAGTTTCCCAATGAGTCTCCTTGGCTCATGTCCCTCCCCACCCCATTCTATCCTCCACAGATGACAAGAGTTTATACTTAAATGCAGGTCTGACCATGGCAAGATCTTATCCAATAAAATCCAATGACTCATTCTTGTCTCTCGATATAGGGCATGGGGACTAGAAGTGATTTCACTTCTTTAAGGAACTCCCCTCTATCAAAACAGGTTGACACTTTATTTGCAATTTCTAGTTTTAAGTAGCTTCCTAGAGCACTGAAAGTTTAAGTGACTTGCCTAGGGTCCCATAGATAATATATGTCAGAGGCAAGATTTGGAAACAAGCCTTCTGATACTATCTTTTGAGCTGTCTAAATTCATTCTAGGCTGCATCTTTATGCCTATAGGATCAAATTTATAAACTGTTACTTTTTAAAAATTTAGATTCTGTCTCCCTATCTTTCTTAGGTCATTACAAATGGCCACTAACAGTAGCCATTAGTAAATCTCATTGCTCATTGACATAGGAGCTTTGACTTATTCCATTTCCAATCTGGGCTTTCTTTAGGTAATCTGGGAGCCTACTGTTCCCAGAAGTCCCCTGTGACCAAACTTACTGTGGACAGCTGACTGCCCACTATAGTTCAGAACTCCTAAACTCAAATGATCCACCAGTTTCAGCTTGGTCATAAGCCATAAGTCATAAGAATTATAGGTTATTAGGGGCAGCTAGGTGGCACGGTGAATATCAAACCAATCCTGGAGTCAGGACACCTGAGATTAAATCCGGTCTTAGACATTTAACACTTTCTAGCTGTGTGACCTTGGGCAAGTCACTTAGCCCCAATTACCCTGCCTCCCTCCCTTCAAAAAAGCAAAAAAAAATAGCAAAAAAAAAAAAAGAATTATCAGGTGAGTGTCAATACCCCATTCTCTGTCTGTATTTTAAAGAACCTGTCCCCAGTATAGCTTTCCAGTCTCATTATACGTCACTCCCCTTTGCACACTTTACGATTTAGCCAAACTGGCTTTCTCTCTGTTCCTTAGGCATGGCGCTCTGTCCCCCACCTGTGTATCTTTGCACTGGCTCTCTTCAAAGCCTGAGAAATAGTCCTTTCTCACCTCTCTTCTTCTTTTAATCAAGACCAAAGTCAAGAATTATTCCTTCAATAATGTCTAACCAGAGCTACTAGATATCTCCTCAGTATCACTGATGTTATTGATTGATGTTCCACTATCACTTTAGCCTGTTGATATCAATTAATTTTTACAAAGACTATATTCAATGTGGTGTAGAGGAAAAGAAGAAGAAGAAGAAGAAGAAGAAGAAGAAGAAGAAGAAGAAGAAGAAGAAGAAGAAGAAGAAGAAGAAGGAGAAGGAGGAGGAGGAGGAGGAGGAGGAGGAGGAGGAGGAGGAGGAGGAGGAGGAGGAGGAGGAGGAGGAGGAGGAGGGAGGAGGAGGAGGAGGGAGGAGGAGGAGGAGAAATATAAACATATTACTCTCAAGCTGTGTATTACCCTCTCCTCTGGTCATTTAGAACAGCCGTTAGACAAGTTGTTTCACTATTGCCAGGCTTTGGGCACCCATTTTCACTGAACCACTACAAGTCTGGTTAAAGCAAGTTACTTCTTAGTCTAGACTCCTGGAAAATCTCTGACTTGGAATCTCATTATTGAATATCTGCTTTTCCAACTTTTCAAAGTTTCATGAATCCCTGTACCAAAAGAGAGAAGACACCAACAGAAGTCAGTCTTATCTCAGACATAGACTTGCCCAGGAGGACATGTATTTATGATGGGTCCAGGTTAGAGAGCACCAAACCAGAGGCCCATTTCAGTTAGTCTTCCTCACTTGAAAACAACCTGGAATGAAAGAGGTCAAGTTAGCACCCTGTGAGTATTTTGCATGTATGCTTGGTCCTGGTTCAGCAGCCAATCTACAAACATAGTAAGCAGAGAGGAAACAACTATATCATACCTGCATATGCTCCCAAAGTCATTTTAGAGATTGAATCAGGTAGAACATGCTGTGTACACACATAATGCCTGGGTTTTCATTGGCCAGTCCTCCATTATACATATGACAGTATTATTAATGGATTCTTTAAATTAAGCTTACTGTTTTACAAATTATAGATGAATTATAAAATTTTAGGACTGAAAGGATTCCCAGAAATCATGATCTATTTCCCTCTTATTTTGTGGAAGAGACAAAAGCCTGGAAAAGGAACTTGCCAAAGGTCAACAGCCCAGTTAGTAGCTGAACTGATTTTTCAATTCATTTTTATTTATTAAGCACAGAAACTTAGGCAAGGCATGATACTAGATTCTGGGGATACAAAAATAAAATGAAAAATAGTTCTTTCCTTCAATGACCTTATGTTCTACCTTGGTAGTCTTGTTCAGTCATTTCAGTTATGTTCAACTCTTAGTGACCCCATTTGGGATTTTCTTTTCAGAGATACTGAAGTGATTTGTCCTTTCCTTTTCCAACTCATTTTGAAGATAAGGAAACTGAGGCACACAGCTAGAGTCTTTGAGGCCAGATTTGAACTCAGGAATTCTTACCATCTCCTGACCCAGCATTCTATCCATTGCCTCACCTAGCACCTTACATTCTACTAGGCACATATAATTTTTTACAATGTTCTTTACAGACTACCAGTCTCTAGTCTTCTTATCAAAACATGTTGCTTAGTATACCAGTTTGTAAAATGAAGATTATAATATTGTGTATACATATATATGTATACAGACATATATACATATACATATATACATACATACATACATGTGCACACACACACCACACACACATACACACAGATAGATATATATATTATAATATATATATATATTATATATATATATATATATATATAAAATCATTAATTCAAAGGTCTCAAGCCTGCTTCTAAGGCAGAGAATCATTTAATGAATAAGAATTGGTATACATTTGAGCCACAAGGTCAACGATTAACAGATAGGTATCCTTTAACAAAAATACTGTCAGAACAGCCTTGGATGATGAGTAGGTCCATGGTGCTTTGAAGGCCATCTTTAGTCTATAGCCTACCTTAATTTAGATAACAATATTGCATATTCCTCAAAGGGTCAGGGTACTATACTGACAGATTCCAAGAGAAAGTCAAAGATAGTGCTCAGTATATCCACAAGATAGTTTTTTAATTACCTTTAATTTATACAGTTCTTTAAAGTGTTCATAATTGTGTTTTCTCCACCATGTCCTCCTGCCCCCATGTCATTTCCTATGCCCAGTCCTGCTGCTGTAGATAGCATGATAAACAATGTTGATATTCCCTTGCTTTCTTTTCATCCCTTCTTCCCTAAAGGCACTGCATATTGTTTTGTTACTTATATTCGGTTGACTGAAATGTCATTGAATTCCTTCCCTTCTTTTTATTCCCTTCAGCAGAAAAGATAAGAATAGGATTTGCTCAGGGACTACTTACTGCCTGTCTTAAATTTTTTTTTTTCATGATTACTTCTTTTTTGCATCTGGACACATCACTGTATCTTACAAAGCAATAGAGTGTATGTAATAAAGTTCTTTCTATGATGGCTTTAGGATTCATTAGTGGCTTCAATATGCAACCCATAAATGATTTCCTTAACAAGCAGAGCAAAGGGAGTTATTTCAAGAAAGTGGGAGGAATGAAAGGGAGGAAAATCAGAGGCAAGGGAATTCCCTTGGCTTTTCCTGACACTTCCCTTTGTTTGTTTCTCAGAATCTTTTGGTTTTGTCCCTAGTGAGAATGATGGCTGAGTGAATACTTGAGAGCTCTGAGACTACTCAGTGGGGTTGACAGGAAAATCAAGCCTAATTTAGAAATTTAAAAACTAGCTTTCGCTTTACCTAGAATATATAAACGAGTGTGTGTTGTGTGCTTGCGTGACTGTGTGTAGTGGGGATGGCCTTAACTGAAAGTCAGAAGTAAACCCCCAATGTATATAGTGCTTTAAAATTTATGAAGAGTTTCCCATTCATCAGTTAAACGGTAAACATTAGGAGTTAGTGGGGACCATGCCCAAGGTCAAGTCGTCCCGTCAGGCCAGAGGGCAGGCAAAGCGTGCCCCGCCGGCCGACCAAATCCTTGCAGGGAACTCTGTGCAGCCCGGAGGCCAGGAGAAATGGAAGGACCGAGGCCATGGGACAGAGGAAGAAGAGGAGGACGTGGGGCCCTAGCTGACCCGGAGGATCCAGCAGCAGGTTCGAGAGCAGCAGGAGGAGCTGGAAGCCCAGGAGCCCAGGTTGGTGAGTCAGATGGAGAGGATGAAGATGAGGAGTGGCCAACCTTGGAGAAGGCAGCAGAAATGGTGGGATCTGGGTATGACTCGGAGGTAGCTGTCAATCCTGAAGATGAGCGTGCCTTCGAGATGTTCATGAGCAAGGACTCCCCACTCAGGCGTACACTGGCAGACATCATCATGGAGAAACTGACCGAAAAGCAGACAGAGGTGGAAACTGTTATGTCTGAGGTGTCAGGCTGCCCTATGCCCCAGCTGGACCCTCGGGTTCTTGAAGTCTACAAGGGTGTCAAAGAGGTCTTATCCAAGTACTGGAGTAAACTTCCCAAGGCCTTTAAAATTGTTCCTGCTCTCTCCAATTGGGAGCAGATCCTCTATATCACAGAGCCAGAGAGCTGGACTGCAGCTGCTATGTACCAGGCCACCAGGATATTCTCATCCAATCTCAAGGATAGGATGGCCCAACTGTTCTACAACTTGGTGCTCCTCCCCTGAGTGTGGGATGACATTGCGGAATACAAACGCCTTAACTTTCACCTCTACATGGCACTCAAGAAAGCATTGCTCAAGACTGGGGCCTGGTTCAAAGGGATTCTGAGACCTCTGTGTGAATCTGGTACCTGTACCCTTCCAGAAGCCATCATCTTGGGCAGCATCCTCACCAAGTACTCCATCCCTGTGCTGCACTCAAGTGCAGCCATGCTGAAAATTGCTGAGATGGAATACAGTGGAGCCAATAGCATCTTCCTACGGCTACTGCTGGACAAGAAGTATGCATTGCCCTTCCGGGTCCTGGATGCCTTGGTCTTCCACTTCTTGGCCTTCTGGACTGAGCACCGAAAGCTGCCTGTTCTTTGGCACCAGAGCCTGCTAACCCTGGCTCATCGCTATAAAGCTGATCTAACCACAGAACAGAAGGAGGCCCTGCTAGAGCTTCTTCACCTGCAGCCCCACCCACAGCTCTCTCCTGAAATCCGGAGGGAGCTGCTCAGCACTACTGCCAGAGATGTGGAAGGGCCCTCTGTGAATATGGACTGAGGCTTCTGAGGAAGACTACTACCTTCCCCATTTTGGTAGGGGTAGGGAAGGATGACACATGAACTCTTCTAGGATTTTTTCATGGCTCCTAGGACTGTGTGACTTGGGGGCACCTAAAGGACAAAATTGAAGTGCTATGATCATCCTGGCTAGACTTGAATTATAGTGGCCTAAGTGCCTGACAGAACTGCCCCAAGTCCTGTTCTGATCTAGAGCCTGAAAAGTACAGTTATGCCCTGATTTGCTCTGAGGCATGGTGAAGAACTTAGCAGCTGAGGCTGGATGTGAACACCAAAAAAAGTTGTGTATTTATCTCATTTGCCGCATGGTCCTTGTCCTAGACCCTCCCTACTCTCCCTTCCCAACAATCTTTAGATAAGAACAAGGTGTCTATGAAGTGAGAATAGTGCTGAGACTAGATGGTCACAGAATTATAGCATTGGAATGGAGCTTAATGGCCTCCTGGCCGCTATACATAACAAGTGGTCATCGACCTTCTGCTTAAAGATCTCCCACGTGGTAACCCCCAGTGCCCAAGTGGCCTTCTCCCACCTTAGGACATCAACCTTAAATCTGCCTTTTTGTGGCTTCCACCCATTTCTCTTGACTGCCTTGTGGGGACAAACAATAAGTCTAATCTTTCTTCCACATGATGGCCCCTTTAGATACTGGAAGACAACTCTGTGCCACTTTTCTGCCACACTCTCACTTTCTTTTTCAAGATACACATTCCTTATAATTTCCAGTATTTAAAGGGCAACACTGGACTTGTTTTGTTTAGCCCCAAGGACCAGGAGCAGTTGCAAAGAGGATGGTTATCTTCAAGTCTCTTCTTCGACACCTGAAATATCCCCAGTTGCTTCAACCAGCTCTTAAATCACATGAACTCTAAAGCCCTTCAGAATCCTGGTGACCCTAGGCATCTTCCAGGGCTAAACACATACTTGTGGTGCATCCTCAGCCCTAGAAACTGTGCTGCTTTTTATGCAGACCAAGACCACATATTAGGGGTAGCTAGGTAGTGTGGTGGATAGAGCACCAGCTCTGGAGTCAGGAGGATATAATTTCAAATCCGGCCTCAGACACTTAACACAAAAAACTAGCTGTGTGACCTTGGGCAAGTCATTTAACCCCAACTGCCCTGCCCTTCCCCCTCCAAAAAGCAAAAAGAAGACTTCTCAGCTTTCTTGGACACATTACACTTGCTGACCCATATTGAACTTGCAAGGCCAATAAGACCCGAAGATGTTTTTCAAACTACTGTCTTGATTGAGGTATACCTCCCAACATGGCTGTATTCTTCCCCAGCTCTGCTGTAGCCACCCTTGCAGGTTAGTTTATGGAGAGGTTTCTCCCAATCTTCCCCTTCCTATATGTAGGAACTATACTAAGCAACTGGGGGTGTTTAACTTGAAACTGACTTGGGAAGAGAGGGACCTAGGAACACCAGGTCATTAAGTATGGCCTAGACTTCCATGTTCTGTCCTTACTGAGGAATCCAGAGATCTCAGAGATTATTTAAGAACATATTCTATAGACATATCCTTTTCCCAAGAGACTTGGCAAATTGGGGTTAAAAGGGAGTCTGTTTGGAGCTATAGGTTATATACTAGAGCTACAATGGAAACAATTCCTCAGCAAGCTCCAGACAAGTATGGCAAGGAGTGGGAAGTCCTGGTCAAAGAAAGCAGTGTGAGCCTCTTTCAGAAGCTATGGCCCCTCCTCAGTAACAACTAAACCTGTAGCTTCCCTTTTTGTCTACTCGGATTACTATCCAAGCAGACTACTGCCTCCCCGCTGCTCCTCCCCACCCCAGCTAATTAATTCATAAAAGACCTGAAGCTTGTTCTAATTCAGAATCTTTATTCAGGTATCTTAAAGACCCTGGGGTGCCCCTACTGGACCAAAGTTGTGACCCCAGGGACACCTGTGCAGAGAACAGGGTCTGTCTCCCTCTCCCAGGAGGGGGAGAGGCTTAATTATGCCTAGAGTCCATCCATCTTTTCCACACCTCAAAGAGAAGGGTTAAAGGAAGAGGGATTTGCAGGCCCTCTCCTCTGGCCTCTTCTCCCCCCAGGCTGTAGCAGAATCTTTGGCACTAAGTCTTCCCAGCCAAATGCAGGGGGTGGGATGGGAGGAAGGTGGGAGGAAGCACATCCACCAAAAGGATCACTTTCTAGAGGGCAGAGGAAGGCTCTCCCTTCCCTCCTATGTAGTACTCTGAGCACTTTGTTGCACCTTGTCATAATAAATTAATCCATGGGGCCTTTCCCTACCCCCGCCCCAACTCCTGACTTGACATCAGATGCACACCTGGCAAGCTGAGCAGGAAGCAATTCAAGGAAGCATCAGGTTGCAGGTTCCAGTCCCCCCAAGAATAAGGCCCAAGCCTTTCTCTTCCCCAGGGCCGCTGGCTTTATGCTACACCAAAATGATTGAGGGTAGATTCCCACCCCAAGCACTTGACAGGCTTGGAATTATGTCTTCAAGTCTAAATGCAAATATCCTTGGTGGGGTGGGGAGAAAGGTACTGCCTTTAGGGGAGGGAAGAGCCAACAAAACAATTTTGCCTTGTTCTGATCAAATTTCTGACCTAGACACTAGCAAAAACAAAAGGAGAGGGAAAAGCTTAGCTAGCTTCCTGTCTTGCCAACTGGGCAGGCCCACATACGGGGCAGAATCAGCCCCCTCTCAAACTCTTTGGCTCAGTAGGAGCCAGGGCTCCCCGGGCCCAGACATCCAGCTGATGGTAAAGTTGATTCTTGGAGCAGAGTCTGGGCTGGGGTTAGAATTGGGCTGACCATCTTTGCTGTTCTTCCTGCCTCTTGTGGCCCATGAGAAGGGATGGGGAAGGGGAGGGAGGAGTTACAAGTGAACGGCTGTGACTTCTGTTGGGGTGCTGGTCTGATTAGGCTCCTGGTTTCCAGAGTATTCTGGAGCTTTGGGCACTGCGACTGCTGTGTCCTGAGCAGCCTCCTGCAGACTCTCCCGTAGAGCAGCTTCAATCTGCTCCTGGCACTAACGAAGACAGTCTTAGGGTTAGGACAGAGAGAAAGAAAAATTTAAAAGGGCAAATGGGAGGCAGACTGGGAAGGGTACAAGAAGGCCCCTTCCAGCCTCCTCCTATGTGTTACCATTTGCTGTGGCTGGTGGAAGGGTGATCTGAGAACTATGGTGTAGTGAATGACAGTAACTGACATGTAGCACTTGAACATGTGCAGTATGTTTTCTGAGTGTTTTATGAACAGACTGAGGCTTAGAGACTTACCAATGGTCACAGCTAGTAAATGTCAGGAGGATTTGAAACCCAGTAATCCTAACCACAAGTCCTCTTACTAGCTATGTGACCATTTCCAAGTCATCTAACTTAGCCTCAGTTTCTTTATCTAAAATGGGAATAACAACATCTACCTGAAGGGTTGCTTTAAGGATCAAAGGAAATAATATGTATAAATCATGCTATAAAAAAAACAACAACAGTAAACATTAGGATAGTATCTACTCGTTATAATGTGCAATGTAAGTATTGTTAACATTTTCATTTTAACAATGAAAATATCATGGCTCAGAATAGTTAAATGACATGCTGAGGGCCATTTAAATAACTATCAAAAGCAGATTTCAAATCCTTATCTATTTGGATTCCAAGTTCAGCATGCTTTCAACTATACTACATGTTTTAGTTCAAGATCTGGTATTAACAGATTATGGAACTATGAGTAAGTTACTCAACCTGTGTATATCAGTTTCCTTGTTTGTATTATGTGAGTAATCTATGAGCTACTTATTTTCATAATCATCAGATTGCTAATATAGAAACACTTTAATAACCATAAAGTAATGTCCTCATAAACTGTTGTTATTCCTTTGAATGCTCTAACCCTGAATGAATTTTATAGGTTACATTTCAAACTTTTGTATTATCAAAGAACATGGATTCCTCCAATGCAATCCAATCCAATCAGTGCATATTATGTGCAAGGCATTGTGGTAACTTCTGGAAATACAAAGAATGAACTGGACCCATATTTTCAAATATGAAAACTGTTGGAGAATTCTTCAACCCAGATGTTCTATGACCCTCTCAGAGAGTAATTTTTTCACCTGTGGTCCATTTGGCTAAAGGTCAATTTATCAGGAGTCAGAGCTTGAGGTAAAAAATTTAATTAGTTTCAACTGATGAGTAGTTGTTAGTTAGAGAGTTATGCCCCCAGACAAAAGGAGATACACACACATAGAGAGAGAAATTTACACAATTTTAGGGAGACATTAAATAACAAAGAGGAAATTACTATCAGTCTATTAGGTGAGCATGCTTGGCAACTTTCCTTATTGGGAGGTTGTGGAATAGGCACAGGATGTCAGGTAATTTGAGGGAGAAAGTGTTTAGTTAGGCTTAGTTGCCCCAAACAAGGCCTATTGCAATAAGAATGTTTTTGCTATTCTTAATCTCATCAGAATCTCCTATTTCTTTTTTTTTATTTTTTTGGAGGGGGGAAGGCATGGCAATTGGGGTTAAGTGACTTGCCCAAGGTCACACGGCTAGTGTGTCAAGTGTCTGAGGCCAGAATCTCCTATTTAGATAATAAATCTCTCAACTAGTGGGGTCCTTCCTCAGACTAATATCATTTAGAGATATCCTGTCCTTGCCAGCCTGAAAATCTCTACACCTAAATTTGTAGCCCTATTTCTCTGACCTTTAAGTTTACATTTTCTGGGGGGAAGATGTTTGCCCCAAATTCACATTGTCTAAGTTTGTCCTCTATGAGATTTTTTGTAAGTTCCTGCTCTCAAGGAGCTTGTATTCTATTAAAAGATATAACCTGCAAATAGTCTTGTATACTATATATATGTATATATATATATGATAATATATATGATAATTTGAGAGCCAGAAGTATAGCACTATATATGTGTGTGTATGTATGTATATATGTATATATGTACATATATATGTGTGTATATATATGTATATATGTATGTATATATATATATATATATATATATATATATATATATATATATATAGCACTATAGAGGAATCAAGAAAGTTTTCCCATAAGGATGGCACATGAGCTGAGCCTTGAAGGAAGAAACTCTGACAAATTTCTCCAGTGAAATAAAGATTATAATGCTGTTTGTTAAAAAAATATATATATTTACTTGTGCTTAAATGACCCAGCAATGGTTCTCCATAACTAATATTTTTTGGAAAGCTTTTTCTTCTCTTCAACAGTCTTACCTAATCATTCGTCATTTCCATTGGCACATATAGAGTATGAACTAAGTGTGCCAGCACTCCCTAGGGTGAATCCATTCATTGACCTTCTCAAGAAGGTGGTGACACCTGACTCATGCATATCTTTTAATCAGTCAAAGAAATCAAAAAACATTTATCAAATGTCTGTTATATTCCAGGTGCTGTGCTAAGCACTGGTGATAGAAAGATGAACAAAACAATCACTCCTCTCAAGGAATTTATGTCCATCATTTCCGTGTGTTCTAGGATTTGCTTAATGAAATATTATATATTAAGAAGAATAGCTGAGGTTTTCAATTATATATTTTATTCTTTAGGAGCATTTGATTTAGTTCTTTGGCCTGATACATGCCAAACAACGTATCTTTGCTTTGTGGGGCTCACAGAAAATCCAGAAGGAAAGTGTTGAAATTCACTCACCGTATAAGGAATTTTCATGGTTCTTTAGCTCTAGTCCTCTGCATGTCCTGTTGTGTGCTGAAATCTGATTTCATTGTAACATAATTAGAGCTGGAAGTGACTGAAGAAGGCATCAAGTCTAATGCCCTCATTCTTCAGAAGAGGAAACTGAGGAACAGAAAATTTCAGTAATTTTTCCAAGGTCACCCAGCTAACAAGTAGCAGAGTCAGGATTTTAACCCAGACCCCCCTGCCTCCAGATTTGATTTCCCTACTTCTTTCTGGACCCCTGCAGTCAGTTTATTAGATAAACCTGACATAAAGGAAGGGCAAGGGTGGGCATGGATGCAGAAGATTTAAGCCTTTACCCAAGCAAAGCTTCTAACATAGGACTAAGAGACTTAAGGACAGCTCCAGAACAGCTGTGGAGTTGGCAAAATTTGTCTTCTGTGCCTACAGTTTCCTGAGTAAATAAAAGGTCACAGCAAATTAGAGGCCAAGCTCTTTCTTGTGGCCTTTCCACCAGTGGTATTTCTCCCTTGTCCAATCTTGTTAAATTTTCACCTTGGGATGTCCCCTTCTACATAAGGAGCTATTGGTTCTTCTATTCCATAAAGTCTTCAGGGGGAATGAACAATCTGAATTATTGCTCAGCCTTTCATTTTTCAGGGAGACAATCTTTATATATAATTTGATTGCAAAACCCATTTGCAATGCTTTAATGTGCTTACCCTGTCCAAACTCCTGGACCCTATTTTTAATTTGGAAAAAAAAAAACACATTTAAATAAATGTTTAAATTGGCTAGATAAGCATAATCTCTAACTTCTAAGAGTTTTTGTTTGGTTTTTGTTTTTTGCAGTTTATGAGCCAGTCCCTTGACACAGACAGCTTAGCCTAAGTTCAGAGGTATTTACTGTGTGCAGAACTTCCCAAAGCAGGACTGTTTGCTCTTCCCCTTAAACTCTACAAAGAATAACAATGATTCATTAATATGTTGGTAGTTTTCCTAATTATCTGACATTACTTTTCCTCCTCATACCAGCTGGCTGACTAGAAACAAAGGTTAAGTCCCCAACTATGATCTGAGTAAGGACAGTTAGTACTAAGGGTCTGAGATACTGCATCTCAGGGATTCTAAATTTGCCCCAGGCAGCTATGAACGGCTCTTGACAAAAATGTTGGTTTGAAGAAAGTTTGGCACCAGAGCCCTCCCTTTAACATCCTTCTTCCTCTTCTTATGGTACACACAATTTTGGGGAGTCCAGGTTATCATGGTACTCCTACTGACTACCATTCATGATCAAGTATATCATTCTCCACAATCATTCTCAGTTTCTTACACTAGTATTTCCACTACTAAATGGCCTTCCCCAATAATAATAGATAGCTGCTATCCAAGAAACATTTAGGCAAGCTAATTCATATGGCGTCAAATACCAAGTATATTATGTATATTGATATTGACATCTCCTAAAATTCACTCTTATATCAGGCCCCTGGTCAGTTTCTCTTCCTGCCCAATCCGTCTCTTCTTTACAGCCACAAGTCTCCTTTTGGTTCTTCCTTGCTCTCTTCCATACATCCTCCCTGCTGCTGCTTCAGCTCTTTGACCTATTCTAAATTCTTCTCTTTCCAAAGTAATCAGTGTGGCAGTTATCTGAGTATTACAGTAATTCAGTGAAAGACTGGAGAACTCATTTTAATTAGGTAATTCCCTTTTTCTACAACACCATTCAACCGTCACTGAAATTATTCCCTGTCTCCAGGAAAGTACCAGTTGTTGACAGCAGGTTAGATATGGTGACCACAAATAAGAATGGTTTTTCTTCTTCAAATGTCAAGGAATGTCACCCCTCCCCAGCTCCCCGCCATGCGCACACACACACACACACACACACACACACACACACACACACACACACGAACTCATCATTTATTGAGCAGCTGACAATACACTCTAATTTCCTCCAAAATTATCTCTTATAAATCTCACATAATCTTTCTAAGGCAATGGGATAGGGTTATTCAGATTAACCTAGATTTTTCCTATTTCACCTAGGATGGAGGGATTGGCAAAGAAGAAAATATATTCCCTAAACTTTTAGAGATTTGGAATTCCTCATCCTGTTACTCACTGGAGAAGTATAACTCTTCCTGTGACTTAAATAACTTACTTAATCTTAGTTAACTGGGAAAAGGCTTTTTTTTTTCCTCTTGTGTTTGAATGCCTTATATCTGATACCTAAGGAGCTTAAGGGACTTCATTTTCTGCCTATAAATCCCAGGCTTCTTAATATCTGAAACATGTTAGCTGCTGCTAAACACTTCTCACATTATTTACCTGTAATTCTAGCAATTGTCTGGTGCACATCTAAAGATTATCTGCCCCACCTTTTCTTAGTTAGAGACTCAGGGTCAGCATAACATAGTAGAAAACTTTCACAGTCAGAAAATCTCAGTTCAGGTTTTAGATCTACAACCCACAACATCATCTTGGGAAAAGTAATTTCTCCAAAACTCAGTTTCCATATTTGTAAAGTCAGTATAATAACACTTAGACAACTCACCTCTCAGAGTTTATGTGAAGAAAATGCCTAGTAAATACTACAGTACTAGGTAAAGGCAAATTATTCTTTTGAGCACTTTTGGCTAATTATTCTAGTGTCTCAGAAAAGAGGAATTTTTAAGGCTGCAAGGGGGTTATACCTCATCTTGTCCAAAACTATTATCTTGTAGTTATGGGAATAGAGGGAGAAAAGTGAAATAACTTTTCCTAGGTCACACAGAGTTAGTAGAATCTGTTCCTTTTATGTGCCATTTTTTCCCATTTCATTGGTGCCTTTGAATTCACAGTGTTTTATATTTATCCCTCAAATGAAATCTCTCTACCTTTACTCCTATTTCCTAAGCCAGTCTTGGCCTGATCTCATAGACCTACCCAAGTATCTGGTTCTGCCCTATTTCATTCTTGCTCATCCAATGCCTGCTTTAGCTTAGATTTTTGTGGGTTTTTGATATTTATTTTAAACATTCTTTTTTTGTTTATTGAGTTCCAAGTCATCTTCATCCTCCCAGGTCATCTCAATTCATTGAGAAGGCAAGCAATATGATATCAATTGTACATGTGAAGTCATGCAAACTATATTTCCATATTAGCCATGTTGCTAAAAAAGCAAGAAAATAAAGAATATGAAAAAAATATACACTTCAATTTTTATTCTGAGCTTATCAGTTCTCTCTCTGGTGATAGATAACATTTTTCATCATGAATTTTTTAAAATTATCTTAGATAATTGTATTGATCAAACTGACTAAGTCTTGAACAATTGGTCATCACTATAATGTTACTCTTACTGTATACAATGTTCTCCTGGTTCTGCTCTTTTCATTCTGCATCCATTCATCTGCAGTGAATGTCCATCAGTTCTTTCTCTGGAGGTGGATAGCATTTTTCTTCATAAGTCCTTTGGGAGTGTCTTGGATCATTCTATTGCTTAGTATAGCTAATTCATTTAAATTTGATTATCATACAATGTTGCTGTTACTGTATGCTACGTTCTCTTGTTTTTTCTCACTTACCTTTTCATCAGTTCATGTAAGCTTTTTCAGGTTTTTTTTTTTTCTGAAAGCATGTTGTTCACCATTTCTTATTTCACAATACTATTACATCACAACCATATACCACAACTTGTTCATCTATTTCCCAATTGATGGACATCCATTCAATTTCAAATTTTTTTTATCACAAAAAGAGCTGCTATAAATATTCTTGTACACATATTCCTGTTCCTTTTAAAAATCTCTTTGTGATACAGATATAATATTGGTATTTCTGGGTCAAAGGGTATGCACAGTTTTATAGCCCTTTGGGAATAGTTCGAAAATGCTTACTAGAATGGTTGGATCAGTTCACAACTCCATCAACAGCATATTAGTGTTCCAATTTTCCCACATCCCCTACAACATTTATCATTTTCCTTTTTTGTCATATTAACCAATCTGATAGGTGTGAGGTGGTACCTCAGAGTTGTTTTAATTTGCATTTTTCCAATTAATAGTGACTTGGAACATTTTTATATGAATATAAATAGCTTTGATAACTTTGGCTGAAAACTGTCCATTCATATCCTTTGACCATTTATCAATTGGGGAATGACTTGTATTTTTTATAAATTTGACTCATTCACTATATATTTGAGAAATAAGGCCTTTATCAGAGATACTTGTGGCAAATTATTCCCCCAGTTTTCTGTTTTCCTTATATTTTTGGTTTCATTGGTTCTGTTGGTACAAAAACTTTTAAATTTTATATAATCAAAATTATCTATTTCACATTTTATAATGCTCTTTGTAACTTTTTTAACTCTAAATTTTTCTTGGGCATGGTACTTAACCCCAATTGCCCTCCAAAAAAAAAAGGGGGGCAAGGAAAAAATTTCACAATGGAGCAGAAGAAGGAGGAGGTGAGAGGGAATGAATGAACCTTAATCTAATCAGATCTGGTTTAAGGAGAGAATAACATGCACACTCAATTGGGTATCTTGCCCTACAGGAAAGTAAGGGGAAAGAGGATAAAACAGGGGATGATAGAAGGGAGGGTAGATTCAGGGAGGGGGTTGTCAGAAGCAAACACTTTTTAAAAGGGACAGGGTTAAAGGAGAAAATAGAATAAGTGGGAGTAGGATAGGATGTAGGGAAATATAGTTAGTGTTTCACAGCATGACTATTGTGGAAGTGTTTTGCATAACTACACATGTATAACCTATATTAAATTTCTTGCCTTCTCAATCAGGGTGGGTGGGGAGGGAAGAAGGGTGACAATTTGGAACTCTAAGTTTTATAAACAAATGTTAAAAATTGCTTTTACATACAACTGGGAAATAAGATATTCAGGCAATGGGGTATAGAAATCTATCTTGCCCTACAAGAAAGTAAGGGGGAAAGGGAGGAGGGGGGGTGATAAAAGGAAGGTCAGACTGGGGGAAAGAGCAATCAGAATGCATGCCATCTCAGAGTGAGGGGGGAGGGGAGAGATTAATGAACTAATTTAAAAAATTTTAAATGGTGTCCTGTAATTCTTCTGACCAGTTTTCTGACCCCTTTACTATCTATTAACTGAGAGTTCTGGAAGCTACCATCTCTTGTTTCAGTTGCCCTGATGATCTCTTGCTGACTTGCTGTATGGCCTACACTGAACAGCTCTGCACTCTTACTTCAGTGAAACGGAGTTTTCCTATCAGCCTTCTAAGTTGTCTTAGGTTGGAAAATTGTTTCACCCCATTTTTTTTTGTTTGTTTGTTCTATCACTGAAGAATTTGTTTTGAAATGTTGCTAATGTTATTTGGAGGGGATTTGGGAAAACTCAGGTGAATCCCTGCCTTTACTCCACCATCTTGGCTCTCCCCTATTCTGCTTTTTAAGAATTCTTTCTTTAGTGAATTTTTGTGCCTCTTTTTAGCATTAGACCAATTCTATTTTTTTAAGGTTTTCTTTTCCTCAGTATTTTTTTGCCTCTTTTAGCAAGCTATTAATTCTCTTTTTTTTTTTGATTTCTTTTTTTGATTTCTTTTTTTTTAAACAAATACTTTATTAACTTCTGTTTTACATCATTCATTTCTGCCAGATTTTGAGTTACAATCATTTTCCCCCCATTATTCCCCTACCCAACCTCCCAGAATAGCAGTCCCACAAGATATCGCTTCCTCCAATCTGCTCTCTCCCATACCTTCTCCCATACCCCCATCGACTTTTCCATTAGAGGAAGATGAATCTTTGTGTCCCAATGCCTGCACATCTTATCTCCCAATTATAGGCAAAAGAGTATTAATAATAGTATTTATATATATATTTGAAACATTTAATGTTACGACCTCGAATTTCAGATCCATTTCCTTCCTCCCTTGTCACCCATTCCTTCTTGGGATATAAGTAATTCAGTATATGTTGTACATGTCTAGCTATGCAAAACATTATCATAGTAGATATATTGTTCAAGGCTGCTTATAATTCCCTCCCACTCATCCCACCCCCCACCTGGTCCATTCCCTACATGATCCTGTCCCTCTTCTATAGTGGGTACTTCCAACCTCCCCTCACCCCAAGGATGCCCTCCCATCCATCATCCCTCCTCTCATCCCCCTTCCCCCTATCCTGCTGCAGGTTGAGATATCCCATTTAGTATGTATGTCATTTTCTCCCTGAACCAAATTCAATGTGAATGTGGTTTTGCCTTTTAGCCTTCCTTATTCTCCCCCTCCTTTGCAACCACTTCCCCTTGCTTCTTCTACATGGGATAGTTTACCCTACCCTGTCTCTCCCCATCTCCTCTTGCCACTTTCCTCTCTCACCTCATAATTTCATCCCTTGAGTATTCTCCCTTCCCAACAAATTCAACCTATGCCCTCTATCCATATATAACTGTAACCATATACACACACATTCACATATGTATTCATATGACCACACCCCCTTCTTCCATTATTTTCATAGTGAGAAAGATATCATCAGTCACAGATATTGCTTTTCCATATAGGAATGTAAATAGTTCAACTTTGATAAGTTCCTTTTGATTTCTTTTCCCTGATTACCTTCTCAGGCATCTCTTACTTCTTGCGTCTGGATGTCAAATTTTCTATTCAACTGGTTTTTTCCTCAAGAATGCTTGAAAGTCCTCTATTCCACTGAATGACCATATTTTCCCCTGAAACAAAATACTCAGTTTTGCTGGGTAGGTGACCCTTGGGTTCATTCCCAGTTCTTTTGCCCTCTGGAATATCATATTCCATGCCCTTCGATCCCTCAGTGTAGAAGCTGCCAGGTCCTGGGCTATTCTGATTGTGTTTCCACAATATTGAAATTGTTTCTTCCTGGCTGCTTGTAGTATTTTCTCCTTGATCTGGGGATTCTGGAACCTGGCTATAATATTCCTGGGAGTTTTCTTTTTGGGATCTTTTTCAGGAGGTGATCTGTGGATTCTTTCAACCTCTATTTTGCCCTCTGGATCTAAAACATCAGGGCAGTTTTCCTTGAGAATTTCTTGAAGGGTGATTTCTAGGTTCTTTCTTTGATCATGGCTTTCAGGTAGTCCAATAATTTTTAAATTGTCTCTCCTGGATCTATTTTCCAGGTCAGTGGTTTTTCCCATGAGATATTTCACATTGCCTTCTAATCTTTCATTTGTTTGGATCTGCTTAACAGCATCTTGATTTCTCATAAAGTCATTAGCTTCCATTTGCTCCAGTCTAACTCTGAAGGAATGAATCTCCTCAGTGAACTTTTGAGATTCTTTTTCCATCTGGCAAATTCGACTTTTTAAGGCATTCTTCTCCTCATTGCCCTTTTGGGCCTCCTTTGCCATTTGAGTTAGTCTATTTTTTAAGGTGTTGTTTTCCTCAGTCAGGCTGTTGACCCTCATTTCATACTTTTCCTGCATCCTTCTCATTTCTCTTTCCAATTTTTCCTCCACTTCTCTTATTTGATTTTTAAAGTCCTTCTTAAGGTCCTCTATGGCCTGCAACCCACTCATGTTTTCCCTGGGGCTTTTGGAGCAGGACTTCTGACCTCACAGTCCTTTTCCCGCTCTATGCCCCCAAAATAGGAGTCTAGGGTTGCATTTTTCTGTTTCCTTTGCCTTGGCATGTTGCCACTTAATTGCTTGACTTTTGGGCTTGTTGCCACACTATGGCTTTAAGGCCAGATAGAGGAATTTTCGTCCCGAACGTGTGGGGGGCAACTTCCGTTTCTGGCAAGCTGTAAACCCACCCACAACTTCCACCCTAGATCACAATCCAGATCCAGGGAGGTTAAAGCAAGAGCGATTACCCCCCAAGACTGATCGCTGGATCTCCCCACGATTTGTAGGCTGGGAGCCGGAAATGCCTCTGAAAACTACAAAATGGCGTGTCTCCTCAGCGGCTTCTAGCCCCCAGGGGAGGGAGCTGACGCATTCCCCAAATACAGGTCCCAAAGTCCATAGGACACTAACCTCTTACTTTGTCCTAGGCAAGTCTATGTTGATAATTCTGCGTCTCCACAGTTCCTGGTGTTCTGGGGTTCCTCCAGCCGGCTGCTGGCCCTGCCGCCCTGGGGCTAAAACCTCGGCTCACGTGGACCTGGGCTCGGCTCGGCTCCTGCGCTCTGCGCGCTGCCGGCTCCCAGACCACTGCGCTGGTCCTTCCTGCAGGGTGCTGGGCTGTCCTCAGCGGGAGGTTAGCTTCTCTGTGTCGTTCTGTGGGTGCTGGGGCTCCAGAAGTTTTCCAGAGTCCTTTTTTACATAGTTTGTGGAGAATCTGGGGGCAGAGAGGCTTGGACGATATTAATTCTCTTTCAATAATTTTCTTACATCACTTTCATTTTCCCACCACTTTTCCTTCTATCATTCTGATCTCCTTCAACTCTTTTAGGAATTCTTGTCAAACTTGTGTCCAATTAACATTTTTCTTTATGGCTTTACTTGTAGCTGTTTTTCACATTCTTGTACTCATAGTTTATGTCTTGATCTTCCCCTGATAGTGTAGTATCTTTTTATGGCACTGTGTCAAGCTTCTGAGCTTTCTTGTTGCTGTTTTCAGAGCTAGTTCTGGAGATCTGTATGTTTTCAGTGTTCCAAAGTGAAGTGTTTGGGGAAGAGGTGTGGTCACTGCTGTCCTGGTTTATGCTCTGAAAGGACCCCTACTCCTCTCTAGTTGCAAGTCCTAGTACTCCTCTTTGTCTTAAAACTGAGACCAGATCCCCTGTTCACCTATAGCCACAAGCACTGACACTCCTCTTGACCTTGGAACTGTGACCAGGGCCCCTCACCCCTTGTTATTGACTAGAGTCACTCTTCTCTGCCCTGGAACTATGATCCACAAATAAGTAGGAGTGATACAATTTCAGTCAATGCCAACTGTGCCCATTGTCAGCAAAGGGTCTCTCCCCCGTAATCTTTCTGATCAAATGTCTAATCCTCTCACAATCTCTGGACTGATAGCTCCTGAAGGTCCTTCTCCTTCAAGGTTTACTGTTGGAGTTCCTGCCTCATGTACCCTCAGCCAGTCCTTGATGTCACAAACTTCTTTTGACCTTCTAAATTGTCTTGGCCTGGAAAAATATCTCACCATGACTTTTGTTGTCTAGCCACTACCGAATTCTATTTAACCATTATTTTAAAGTTATTTGGAGAGCAATGTTGAGGAAGATGCCTGGGTTGCTGTCTCTGCTCCTCTATCTTGGTTCCAACTCTTGAGTTCTGATTCTGAATATTCTTGAAATTTTTTCTACCCTCAGCTTCCACAACATCTGTGGCAATTTAGTTTTGCCAAGGTTTTTCTGTTAATGACATTGTTTATTTCATTTTAATATGTTAATGCTCCAAATGATCATACCCTCCACTTTCACAGATTGCATTCTTCCACAACTTAGTAAATTATACTTTAAGAGTTTCTTTGACACAAGATTAAGTGCTGGAAGTACAACTTTAAAATGCAATCCTTCTCTACACTTTTTCAGGCTGTCTCTTGGATGACAGGGATACATTCTATCACTGATCTTGCAATGGGAGCCTTCCTATTCCCCTGTGATACTTTTTTTTTCTTTTGCATTGGTTTCACAAACTAGAACCTGGCATCTTTACCGTTCATGTTTGAGTAAATGAAAAAAAATTATGAAGTACTTACTAAATTCTAATAAATGATTAACCAATGAATTATATTTAGAGGATACAAAAACAAAAGCAACAATAGCTCCTGACCTCAACTAACTGATAATCTGATGGAAGATATAATACCCAGAGGAGAGTTCTGACCAAGATCATGGCTAAGGAGGGACACACTGGTTCAGAAAGTTAGAGGCTTGGTGTGTATGGCTATAGGCAAGGGGATTCTTTCTACCCCATACTGGAACAAGGACAGAGTTGCTATGATCAAAGTTCATAGATCGGGTCAATATCTGTTGTTATTTTGATGTACAGAGATAAGGATGATATTACCTATGCAGATTGTGTACATTATAGTAAAGGAGACACTTTACACATCAGCTGATTCCCTAAGGATGTTTTATACTATAACTTAACCTATCCTAGAAGATGATTTAATTGTAGATCTAGAATTGAAAGAGACCACAGAGGCTTTCTAGTCCAACCCCTTCATTTTATAGGCAAGGAAACTGAGGCCCAGGGAATATAAACAATTTGCCCAAGGTCACATAAAGTCATTTCAAATTTGAACCTAGATACTTCAGCTGCAATGTCGGTATTCTTTCCACTTGTATGAAGCAGATTGTTCCATTTTCTTTATGTAGAGAACAATGAACAGCATTTTCACTGATACTGAAGTAGCACTGACTAGTGGACAAAGTTCTCGAGTTAAAGCTCCAATCTTTAATTTGGCCCCTTGGGCAAACCTCTTTTTTCACTGAGACTCAGTTTCCAAATCCATAAACCAAGGAAAATGATGTTTGTACTATTTAGATCACGAGGTGTGGGGCAGCTAGGTGGCCCAGTGAGGAGAGCGCCGACCCTGGAGTCAGAAGGACCTGAGTTCGGATCCGGCCTCAGACACTTAACCCACACAAACAAAAACCTAGCCGTGTGACCTTGGGCAAGTTACTTAACCCCAATTGCCCTAAAGGGGCGGCTAGGTGGCGCAGTGAGTAAGAGTGCTGGCCTCGGAGTTGGAATGACCCGAGATCAAATCCGGCCTCAGAAAATGAGCACCCACACATAAATAATGACTAGCCGTGTAACCTTGAGCAAGTTACTTAACCCCAATTGCTTAAAAAAAAATAGATCACAAGGTGTTTGTGAGATGGTAACACTTAAAATTATAAAAAGGCATTATTTATCTACTATCTACTTTATGTTATTTAGTTTCAAATCACAAAGCCTAATACATGGCCCTGCTAAAGAGGATGGAATGGTAGAGAGGAAAAAGCACTCTATTTGGAGTCATACATTTTTGTTTTTCAGTTGTTTCAGTCATGTTTGACTATTCATAACCCCACTGGGGTTTTCTTTCTTTTTTTTTTTAAAGCAATTGGGGTTAAGTAACTTGCTCAAGGTTACACGGCTAGTCATTATTTATGTGTGGGTACTCATTTTCTGAGGCCGGTTTCAATCTGGGTCATCCCAATTCCGAGGTCAGCGCTCTTACTCACTGCGCCACCTAGCTGCCCCCACTGGGGTTTTCTTGGTCAAGATCCTGGAGTGGCTTGCCATTTTCTTCTGCAGCTCATTTTATAGATAAGGAAACTGAGGCAAACAAGATTAAGTGATTTATTTGCCCGGGATCAAGCAGCTAGGTCAACTGTCTGAGGCCATATTTGAACACATGTCTTCCTGACTCCAGGCCTGGCACTCTATTTGCTGTACCACCTAATTACACCTGGAGTCATTGGACATAGATCCAAATTCTTTCCTGCTCACTACATGTGTAATATTGTATAAACTACTTCACTTCCCTGGGATTCATTTTTCTCATGTGTAAGATAAGGGGGTTAGGTGGAATGATTTCTAAGACTTCTTCCATGTTCTAATGATCTACAATCTAGCTAAATTGAGTAGGAACTTATCTGAAATCTCATTTCAAGTTATTGTCTATTTGCCACGTGCACCAAGGCATCTGACCTCAATAAAACGCATAATGTTCTCTTACACAGAGAGCAATTTTAGAGCTGGACCTTAGAATTTGATGTAGTATAGTTAAAAGGTACAATTGCTTTCACTGGCCCTAATTTCCAACATAAACAAACCCACAAAAAAGTAAATACGTAGAATCTAAATATAAGATGATATATGTGACATTTTAAAATAAAATGTTGATTATCATATATTTGTTTTTTAATGATGGAGTCAAATTTAATGACATTCAGTAGAACTGTTAAGTTGCCCATTGGGGAGAAATGAAAACCCTTGCTCAATCTTTTTTCATATCCTTAAAATAATGATTCAGATTTTTCCAGGCTATAGCTTGGGGGTAAAATAATAATAGGAAAGCAAACCAGAGTTTGTACCATCATTCAATG
Organism: Gymnobelideus leadbeateri; assembly: GCA_011680675.1. Lineage (NCBI taxonomy): Eukaryota > Metazoa > Chordata > Mammalia > Diprotodontia > Petauridae > Gymnobelideus > Gymnobelideus leadbeateri. The sequence goes on along the minus strand of WOXC01003771.1, from coordinate 287,053 downwards.
TATTGTCAAGGAAATGAATGGTTCTGTAAGCATTTTAAAAAGCAGAAACCTTGTAATTGTGGAGATGGAATTTGTTTGTGGCTGCTTGTTATATCCTTCACCAATCTGTAACAATAAACATAATGTGGGGTAGTAAGGCAAGGGGAATTAATAATAATAGCTAGCATTTATATAGTACTTTCAGGTTTTCAGAGAACTTTGCAAGTATTTTTTTTTTTATTTGATCCTCACAACAGCTCTGGTAGGTAAGACCTATTATTATCTCTGTTTTACAGATAATTAGCTGGGGTAAACTGAGGTTAAATGGCTTTCCCAAGGGCACACAATAAACAATAAATGTCCACAGTAAAATTTGAACTCAGGTCTTACTAGCTCTAGACTGTGCCACCAAGCTACACTATTTCCCAATGTAAAGGGAAGTAATGGGGGGGGGGTTCTATTCTAAATACTTTTATTGTCAATTTTTTGTTTTTCCATCACTAACATTTTCTAATGTACCCCTTCCATTACCCCCTTCCCAAAGACATTGTTTATAAGAAAGAAAAAAAAGAGGGCAAGCACTATTATAGACATTGGGGGAAAAAGTCTTATAGAATATGCGCCAGACCCATATTTCCATATTATTGCAAATAAATGTGTGTGCTTCTAGGCAGGGGAGTGAGGGAGGATGAGGGAGAAAGGAAGGGTATGGGGGTCATTATAATTTTAAATGCCTTTTTGTGGTTGTGATTGTTTTGTTTTTCATTCCATTTATGTTGTTGTAGTCACTTCTATTTGTTTCACTTTGTGTCAGTTCATATAAGACTTCCTATTTTTTTCTGTATTCCTCATGTTCATTATTTCTAATACTATAGTAATATTTTATTGCCTTCTTATACTTCAACTTATTTAGTACATTCCCAAAGTATCTGCTTTGATTTCAGTTTTTTTTGCTGCTTCAGGAAGTACTCGCATAAATATTTTGGTGTATATTGAGCCTTGCTCTTTGTAATTTACTTCTTTGGTGTATTTGCTATGCAATGAAATCTCTGAGTTAAAATATGTAGTCATTCGTTTCCATAATTCCACATTGCTTTCCAGAAATAGTGTGGTAGTTCACATATCTTCCAACAATGAATAGTTTGCCTGCCTTTCCACTTTTCCTCCAACATAGACTATCCCATCATTTGTCATTTTTGCCCATTGGTTAGATGTGAAGTGAAACTTCAGAGATGTTTTTGTTTGTTTTGCACTTTATTATTAGTGATTTGAAGAATTCTTCAAATGGTTGGTAATAGCTTGGAATTGTTCTAACAGCAGGTTGTCAACAAACTGGTGAGATCCTTTTCAGAGGATTTAGAGGAGGAAATGAATGCAAGTTGTACAGAAGAAAGGAAGCATGAAATGAACTGGCAGTCTGCACCTTTATAGAGAGAAACCAATGAGTTCACAGATCAAACAATCAATAAGTATTTGTTAAGTGCCTATTAATGGGCCAGGCACTGGGAACTTGAAGACAAAAGTAATAGTTCTTACCTACTAGTATCTTGCTTTCTGTCTGGGGAGACAACATGTAAATATTTAGCTATATTAAAAAAAAATAACGCAAAGTAAATTTTGGTGGCAGGAGTGGAAGAAGTACCAATACCTGGGAGGTAGAGATGGGAAAGAAGTATATTCCAGACACAGGGCACAGGGAGTCTGAGCAAAGGTTCGGAGGTACAAGATGAAATACTGTGAATGAGAAACATTATGTAAGATGTTAAGGCTGGACCGTAGAGTGAATTAAAAGGAATAGTGTCTAATATGGTTAGGAAAAATAGACTGGGCCAAATTGTGTAGCTCTTTAGACATCAAACAAAAGAGTTTTCATTTAATCATAGTTATAATAAGGGAGTTCCTAGAGATTAATTGAGTAAGGGATTGACATAGACCTATATTTTAGGAAAACCACTTTGCAGTTCTGTAGATGAAATGTTGGTATAGGGAAAGACTCAATGAAGGAAGATCAGTTAGAAGGCTATTGCATCTATCCAGGTAAGAGGACAAACCATTTATTAAGTTAACTACTTCAGGGTTATTATGAGATTTTTCTAGGATCACTTTTTAAAGTGAACCTAATATGTATCACATTTCTCCTTTCCTTTTCTCTCCTCTTCCCTCCCATTCCCTTCTCTCCTCTCTTTCTTTCTTTCTTTCTTTCTTTCTTTCTTTCTTTCTTTCTTTCTTTCTTTCTTTCTTTCTTTCTTTCTTTCTTTCTTTCTTTCTTTCTTTCTTTCTTTCTTTCTTTCTTTCTTTCTTTCTTTCTTTCTTTCTTTCTCCCCTCATCTTGCCCTAGCTAGATATGCAGGAACTGATCCCACTGCTAATGGGCAGAGGAGCTTTGACTCTCCCCATCCCCTCTCAATACTAATTCACCTTTCCTTAAGAAACCTAATATCCTCTTCTATACTTTTAGTGGCTTATCATATTGGTACCAGATTTAGTGTAGATATTCAATTGGCTTAGCTCATTATAGCTCAGAAAGCCCCTGGGCTCAAAAGATTCACTAGATTCAGCCTCTGTGCTAGCTGGGATTATAGACACATGCCACCACTCCTGGTTGTCACACATATATATTTTCAAATAATATCTTAATTTTAGTTGGGGAATTTTCTCCCCCCTTACAGCAAGGAAATGCTGGAGCTCAGGAGAAAGATATTCCAAATAAGAAGAAAAGAGAAAATTAGTTTTCCAGATGAGGTAATAAAAATTTTAAAAAATATATAATTCGTTGTTTTGGGATTTGAACAAAATAAAGGACTTTAAAATTTGAAATGATCTTAAAGATTATGTTGTCTAACCCCTTAATTTTATAGAGGAGGAATAATAATAAATAAAACTTACTATGTATCAGAGTGACTTACAATTTGATCTCATTTGATCCTCATGACAACTCTGTGAGGTAGGTACTATTATTACCCACTTTTATAGATGAGGGAATGGAAACAGAGGTTAAATGACTTATTCAGGATTGAACAGCTAGTAAATGTCTGAGACTGGATTGGAAATCAAGTCTTCTTGACTTCAGCCTCTGAGCTATATCCAGAAGCAAACCCAGGACCAGAGAGAGGGGACTTGCCTAAGGTACTATACATAACAAGTCATAAAGGTGCTAGATGAACCCAGGCCTTCTAATTCCAAATCCAACATTCATTCTGTGATATCATATTGCCTCATTTGACAGGTAAGACCAAACAGAGAAGGTAGGATTGGTATCTTGGCACAAGGGCTAGGAAGAAAACACCAGAAGGGAGGAAAGAATATCTGATAGAGAAAAAGAAACCTTAGAAACATGACCTATTCTCCATTTTAACTTATTTTGTTTTTTTAATTACTATTATTATTACTATTTTGTCAAGGTCTTACCTGGTCTTACCTGGAGAGACTATCCTTCAAGAACTGCTTGAAAGAGATTTAATCTTGATGCATGGTGAACGTAAGGTAAGGTATCAGAAAGTGGAACCTGACAATGTATTCATGGTCAAATACCCTTTGTGTTGAATGTCCCCAGGAAATTACATTTTTCTAGCTATATCTTGTAAAATACTGTCAGGTTTCCCTGTGGCACAGCAGTCGTGTGGCTCCAATTCAGTAGGACTGATTTTATTAGGATCAAGGCCATACCAGAGGAAATTGATGCTTTTCTACCAGCCAGAACTCTCCTGGTGTTCAGGATGCAAAACAGATGGAACCAAACCTGGTCAAGGAAAGTCAAAGGACTTTCACCACAGGAAAAGGGGAAATAGCGAAGCTCAGGATCCTGTAGGGAGATGCAATGTTATGGAACCAGCAAAAAGGCCCTAAGGAAGAAAGTCTGGTCCGGGGAGGAAAGAGGGATTACATTTATACTGATGGGATGGAACAAGGTCTGGAGATTGATTGAAAGCTACTGGGAAATACATCTCAGCTCAATTTAGGAGCTTCCTAACACTTAAAACTGTCCAACAATTGAAACAATTAAGTCTTTAAGCTATTGCTACAAGCCCCCTGCTGTAACCTTTGCATCCTTAGACCAAATGTATCCCCAGTAGGACAAAACACATAATTTGCCTCAGTATGGCCAGTATTCTTACTTCTGTATGCAGTACACAGAATCATAGAAGTCGAGATTTTGAGTCAAAAGGGAAATTTAGAGGTCATCCAATCTGACATCATCATTTTGCACATAAGGAAATTGAGGCCTGAAGAGACTGGGTGATATTTCTCAAGCCACAAAGGTAATAAGGAGCAGACCTGGAATTTAAGCTCGGGACTAATGACTTTAAATTTAATATATATCTTTTTCATTGTACCACTCTGTAATGTTATCCAGCCAATTATTTTAGTAGCACTTCTTTTCTTCTCATGAGTAATGAACACTTTTAATGAATGGACACTTATTGTGGACTTCTTGCAGTAACTCATTTGGCATTGTATATGTTAGGCATTGTACTGAGAATGCAGGATACAAAGAAAAATTAAATAGATCCAGATTTCCAAGAGTTTACAAGACAGACAATATATGGACTTCTAAATATCTACAAAAGTTATTCAAGTTAATTTTTGGAGGGAAGAAACTAGTAGCTGAGAGGTCAGAAAGACAACGGAGAAAGTACCATTTGAGCAGAGTCCTGAAGAAAACAAGGAGAGGGAAGAGTGGGTTGCATTCTAGGCTTGGGGACAGCCAGTACAAAGGCACAGAGAAAGAAGATGGAATCCTATATGAGGAAAACAAGGGTAGCATGGCCAGATTGCAGAGGACAGGAAGAATAATAATGTATAATAAAGTTAGATAGTTTAGTCAGGAGCAGTTTGTGCAGAGCTCTAAAAACCAAACAGAGGAGTTTATATTTGGTCCTATGGGCAATAGGGAGCCATTGCAGTTTATTGAAGTGTGTCTTTGTGTGTTTGCAGTCATATCTGTGTCTAATAACTTTAGCAGATAAATAGAGGAATGGGAAGAAATGTTTAACAGGGAGATTAATTAGCAAGTAATTTTGACTGACCAGCCCAGAAGTGATGAGGGTGATTACTTTGCTGGAAGTTTAAATAAGGAGTAGGAATCCAATGAGAGAAATGTAGTGAAAGTAGAAATGAAAAGCATTGATAACTGATTAGATGTGTGGGGTGAGGAAGAGTAAGTGGTCTAGGATAATGACAATATTTCTAATGAGTTGCAGAAATAATGGTGGTACTCTCAAGAGAAATAAGAAAGCTTGAAATAGGAGTGGGATTTGGGGAAAAAGATATTTAGTTTGTTTTTGAACATGTAGAATCTGAAATGTCTGCTCATTCATGTTCTTCAACTTGGATTTCTAGAAGTTTTGTTACCCTCACATCTCATATTTTATAGAAATGTTCCAGACAGTTGCAGAATTGTTGTTGCTACTGTTGTTTTGTTTTTCTGCTTGCTCATCTTTTGCTTTTATTTCTTTTATTTTTCCAAACTATTCATTATCCTTCTAGAGATAGGAGAAACAGAAATGATTTAAATGTGAATTAGAATCCCTGTGCCAGGTGAAAAGCTTTCATTCAGCTCAGGAGTGGTAGCAGGGAGTCCCAGGGTATCATTGTGATCTGCTGGAAGGATAGAAAGGGAGAGAACACACTCAACTTTATTCTATCTGTTACTTCTTACCTGTGGATCTTGGGCAAATTATTTTCTCTATTTGTTTTGTCATCTATAACATGAAGAGATTGGGCTAGATGGCCTCTAATGTGCCTTTTATATTTATAGTAATAATTTTATTATTATCTTATGTGATTTCTATATTATATTACATAATAATATTTGTATATCTATACATCTATACATAATATATGTATATGAACACTATAAAAATATGTAGCATTTATACACTGCATATACACATAGCTTATGTTTTGAGTTTTGGTTGTTAAAATATAGAATGAAAATTAGAAGTTTAGTTGAACTGAACTAAAGTCTTTGCACTATAATTTTATTTAATAATATCAACATAAATCTCACTTTCATTCTTTCTTGTTTTTAAATTATTTTTTTCAATCAATGAAATTGTTATTTTAATTAAGCCCCCACCCCTTGATATTGGAAACAAAGAAAAACAAAATCCTCGGAACAAATATGCATGGTCAAACAAGAATAAATTTGCACAGTGGCCAAATCCAAAAAGTATATGTATCACTTTGCACCTTTCTGTCAGGATAAAGCCCAATTTCAGACTTTTAAGATAAGACTTCCTCCCCTTCTGGTTCCTTATCAGATGGTATAACTATATGCCCATAACACTTGATTTAGCAGCAATATACTGCCACATTCAAGCCACAGTACAGCATCTTAATGTGTGAAGGGTCAGAGACAGATCATTTCCTATAGAAAATAAACTGCCACAATGGTTAACAACTGGTCCATGACTTCATTCACTTGTTTATGCACTGATTACTCTAAACCACCTCCCCTCACCATTATTCCCCGAATTTGACTTTCCAGTAATCAATGAGAACAGGCCTGTAATATAAAATGCTTAGTCTAGTATGGCTGAAAAATTGTTCTAGCAAAACACGCAGAATGAAGCTAATGAGGGCCGGGGAAGAGGAAGAAGGCTGAATTGATGTTGAGACTAATTTATTTCATTAGATAGTACTAGATGTAAATTGCAGTGTAATAGAATTAATCATTTAAAATGGATTGTTCACTAAGGAAGTTATAAAAATACCAACTTTCAACTTGGTGCTTTTTCTTTTCTTTTCCTTTAGAAAAGAATTATTTATTTATTTTTATTTTTCACCATTCATTTCCACAAGATTTTGAGTTACAATTTTTTCCCCGTATTTCCCCTACTCCCCCAAAATAGCAAGCCCATTGAATCTCTTCCCCAAATCCATTCCCTGCTATATCCTTTCCCATTACCCCCCTAATTTTCTAGTAGGGCAAAATGGACCTCTATACCCCAGTGCTTGTACAACTTATTTCCCAGTTGCATGTAAAAATATATTTTTTAACATTTTTTTTTAAATTTAAAAACTAGATTTTATTACTGCAGGACTGTCAGGGTACATGCCCAAATCAGACAGTGCTTTTGCACAGATATTGTGCTGGTTTTATAGAGGTTCCATAGCCAGGTTACATAAACTGAAATTACAGTGATGTAAGCTGAAACTACAGTGATTGGTCAGTGTACATTTGAAACTACAATCAGTGATTGGTCAGTATACATTTGAATTTCTGGCCAGTAGGCAAAGCCTAGGCTGGAACTCCTGCCCACAGATCAATCAAGGGAAAGGAAGGGGTAGAGGGCTAGAGGGCTTGCTTGTTTAAAGATCAGTTAAGGGAGGGGAATGTGGAGTTCTCCATTTTTACAAATCAATGAATGGAAGGGGAAAGTGGAGTTTACAAATCAATGAAGGGAAGGGGAAAGTGGAGTTCTGTTTTACAAATCAGTGAAGGGAAGGGAAAGGTTGGAGTTTACAAATCAATGGAGGGAATGGGAAAGTGGAATTGTGTTCAACATTCCCTAATCTTCCTTGTAGTTAACACTAGTTTTTAAAACTTTGAGTTCCAGATTTTTACCCTTCCTCCTTCCTCACCTGCCCCCACTTGGAATACAAGCAATTCGATATAGGTTGTACATGTGCAAATACCCAAATCATTTCCATAGATGTCATATTGTGAAAGACCAACTATATTTTCCTCCCTCCTATCCCGTCCCCCTGATTATCCCATTTTCTCCTTTAATCCTATCCCTTTTCAAAACTGTTTGCTTCTAACTACCCTCTCCCCCAATATGCCCTCCCTTCTATCATCCCCCCTCTTAACACCTACCTCCATATTTAACTGTAGGGTAAGATACCCAAGTGAGTGTGTATGTTATTCCCTCCTTAAGTCAAATTCAATGAGAATAAGGTTTTTCCATTCCTTTTCACCTTTCTGTTCTTCCCCTCCATTGTAACAGTTTTCTCTTGCCTCTTTTATGTGAGATAATTTACCCTAATTTATCTCCTCCTTTCTCCTCCCAATAAATTCCTCTCTCACATCTTAATTTTATTTTTTAGATATGATCCCTTCATATTCAACTCATCCTGTGCCCTCTGTCTATGTATATATGAACATACATATGCCCACACTCACAGATATATTTATGTACACATATACCCTCCTATACATACATACATATATATATATGTATATGTATATATAAAATATACATATATTCCCTTAAACTCTCTTCATGCTGAGAACAGTCTTATGATTTACAATGATCATTTTTCCATGTAGGAATGTAAATAGTTCAACTTTAATAAGTTCCTTATGATTTCTTTTTCCTGTTTACCTTCTCATGCTTCTCTTGCGTCTTGTATTTGAAAGTCAAATTTTCTATTCAGCTCTATTTTTTTTTCATCCAGAATGCTTGAAAATCCTCTATTTCATTGAAAGACCATATTTTCCCCTGTAGCATTATATTCAGTTTTGCTGGGTAAGTGATTCTTGGTTTTAGGCCTAGCTCCTTTGACCTTTGGAATATCATATTCCAAACCCCTCGATTCCTTAATGTAGAAGCTACTAGGTTTTCTGTTATCCTGATTGTTTTTCCACAATACTCAAATTGTTTCTTCCTGACTGCTTGCAGTATTTTCTCCTTGACCTGGGGCCTCTGGAATTTGGCTATAATATTCCTAGGAGTTTGCCTTTAGGGATCTTTTTCAAGAGGTGATTGGTGAATTCTTTCAATTTCTATTTTGCCCTCTAGTTCTAGAATATCAGGGCAATTTTGTTTCACCATTTCTTGCAAGGTTGTGTCTAGGCTCTTTTTTTGATCATGGGTTTCATGTAGTCCAATAATATTTAAACGATCTCTCCTGGGTCTATTTTCCAGGTCATTGCTTTTTCCAATGAAATATTCCAATGAGATATTGCTTTCTATTGTTTCATTTGTTTGGATCTGTTTTATAGTATCTTGATTTCTTATGAAGTCATTAGCTTCCAGTTGCTCCAATTTAATTTTAAGGAAGTTATTGTCTTCACTGAGCTTTTGAAATTCCTGTTCCATCTGGCAAATTCAGCTATTTAAGGCATTCTTCTCATAGGCTTTTTGAGCCTCTTTTGCCATTTGAGTTAGTCTATTTTTTTAAACAAATGTTTATTAATTTCTGGTTTACATCATTCATTTCCACCAGGTTTTGAGTTACAAATTCTTTCCCCGTTTTCCCCCTACCCACCATTCCAGAATAGCAGTCCCACAAGATATCTCTTCCTCCTATCTGCTCTCTCCCATATCTTCTCCCATACCCCTTCGACTTTTCCATTAGAGCAAGGTGAATCTCTGTGCCCCAATGCTTGCACATCTTATCTCCCAATTACATGCAAAAGAGTATTAATAATAGTATTTATATATATTTGAAACATTTAATTTTAAGACCTCGAATTTCAGATCCATTCTCTTCCTCCACTGTCACCCATTCCCTTTGGGAAGGTAAGTAATTCAGTATATGTTGTACGTGTCTAGCTACGCAAAACATTACCATAGTAGATATATTGTACAAGGCTGCTTATAATTCCCTCCCACCCATCCGACCCCCCACCTGGTCCATTCCCCACTTGATGTTGTCCCTCTTCTATAGTGGGTACTTCCAACCTCCCCTCCCCCCAAGAATGCCCTCCCACCCATCATCCCTCCTCTTATCCCCCTTGCCCCAATTCTGCTGCAGGGTGAGATATCCCATTTAGTATGTATGTCATTCTCTCCCTGAACCAAATTCAATGAGAATGTGGTTTGACCTTTTTGCCTTCCTATTCTTCCCCTCCCCTGCAGACACACCCCCTTGCTTCCTCTACATGAGATAGTTTACCCTACCCTGCCTCTCCCCATCTCCTCTTGCCACTTTCCTCTCTCACCTCATAATTTCACCCCTTAAGTATCACCCCTTCCCAACAAATTGAACCTATGCCCTCTATCCATGTATAACTGTAAACATATATACACTCATTCATATATGTATTCATATGACCATACAACCTTCTTCAATTATTTTCATACTGAGAAAGGTTTCATCAATCACAGTTATTGTTTTTCCATGTAGGAATGCAAATAGGTCAACTTTGATAAGTTCCTGTTGATTTCTTTTCCCTGATTACCTTCTCAGGCATCTCTTGCTTCTTGTGTCTGGATGTCAAATTTTCTATTCAACTCTGTTTTTTTTCCTCAAGAATGCTTGAAAGTCCTCTATTCCACTGAATGACCATATTTTCCCCTGAAAGAAAATACTCAGCTTTGCTGGGCAGATGACCTTTGGGTTCATTCCCAGCTCTTTTGCCCTCTGGAATATCATATTCCATGCCCTTTGATCCTTCAGTGTAGAAGCTGCCAGGTCCTGTACTATTCTGATTGTGTTTCCACAATTTTGAAATTGTTTCTTCCTGGCTGCTTGGAGTATTTTCTCCTTGATCTGGGGATTCTGGAACCTGGCTATAATATTCCTGGGAGTTTTCTTTTTGGGATCTTTTTCAGGAGGTGATCAGTGGATTCTTTAAACCTCTATTTTGCCCTCTGGATCTAAAACATCAGGGCAATTTTCCTTGAGAATTTCTTGAAGGGTGATTTCTAGGTTCTTTCTTTGATCATGGCTTTCATGTAGTCCAATAATTTTTAAATTATCTCTCCTGGATCTATTTTCCAGGTCAGTGGTTTTTCCCATGAGATATTTCACATTCCCTTCTATTATTTTATTTGTTTGGATCTGCTTAACAGTATCTTGATTTCCCATAAAATCACTAGCTTCCATTTGCTCCAGTCTAACTCTGAAGGAATGAATCTCCTCAGTGAGCTTTTGAGATTCTTTTTCCATCTGACAAATTCAACTTTTTAAGGCATTCTTCTCCTCATTGCCCTTTTGGGCCTCCTTTGTCATTTGAGTTAGTTTATTTTTTAGGTGTTTTTTTCCTCAGTCAGGCTGTTGACCCTCATTTCATACTTTTCCTGCATCCTTCTCATTCCTCTTCCCAATTTTTCCTCCACTTCTCTTATTTGATTTTTAAAGTCCTTCTTAAGGTCCTCTATGGCCTGTAACCCCCTTATATTTTCCTTTGCGGCTTTTGGAGCAGGATTTCTGACTTCGATCCTCTTTGCCCCCAAAATAGGAGTCTAATGTTTCATTTTTCTGTTTATTTTGTTTCCTTTGCCTTTGCATGTTGCCACTTAATTACTTGACTTTTGGGCTTGTTGCCACAGTAGGACTCTGCCACCAGACAAGTGAGCTTCAGTCCCGAACATGTGGGGTCTTCACAACTTCCATTTCTGGCAAGCTGGATACCCACCCCACGACCTCCACCCCAGGCCACAATCCAGATCCTGGGAGGTTAAAGCAAGAGCGATTACCCCCCAAAATTGATCACTGGATCTCCCTATAGTTCGCAGGCCAGGAGCTGGAGCTGCCACTGAAAACTACAAAATGGTGTGTCTCCTCAGAAGCTTCTAGCCCCTAGGGGAGGAAGCTGACATGTTCCCCAAATACTGGTCCCAAAGACCATAGGGCATTAACCTCTCACTTTGTCCTAGGCATGTTTGTGTTGATAATTCTGGAATCACTACAGCTGCTGGTGTTCTGGGGCCCCTCCAGGTGGCTGCTGGCCCAGCCGCCCTGGGGCTAAAATCGCGGCTCACTAGGACCTGGGCTTGGCTCTCAGCGAGCTTGCGGCTCCCAGAGTGCTGTGCTAGTCCTTCCTGCACGGCTGCTGGGCTTTCCTCAGTGGGAGGTTAGCTTCTCTGTGTTGTTCTATGGGTGCTGGGGCTCCAGAAGTTGTTCAGAGTCCCCTTTTACATAGTTTGGAGGTGATCTGGAGGGAGAGTGCCTTGGACATGGTGTTTCTACTGCCCCTCTCCACCTGAGTTAATCTATTTTTTAGGGTGTTATTTTCTTCATTGTATATTTGGGTCTCCTTCAGAAGGCTGTTGACACACTTTTCATGATTTTCTTGCATCATTCTTATTTCTCTTCCCAATTATTCCTCCACTTCTCTTACTTGATTTTCAGAATCCTTCTTGAGCTTCTCCCTGGCCTGTTACCAGTTCACATTTTTCTTGGATGCTTTTGATGCAGTAGTTCTGACTTTAATGTCTTCCTCCCACTCCATGCCTTGATCCTTTTTGTCCCCTAAAAAGGAATCTATGATTTGATTATGTTTCTTGGGCTTGCTCATCTTACTACTCAATTGCTTGACTTTCAAGCACTTTGCCACAGTAGAACTCTGCTTCCAGAATGGAGACAGCTATGTCCCAAATCACTGGGGGTTTTCCAACTGCTGGAGCTATAAGTTGGGCACCCTCTCTACAGACACCACAAACTCTGGCTCATTGGTCACACATCACAGGACTACCACCCAAGATTGCTGTCCAGATCCAAGCATGTTAAAGCAAGAGAGATTACCCTCTCTGCAAGCCAGGGGCTCCTGAGACAGCCTGACAACAGTGGCTGCACAGCCACTGTGCCTCAGCTGCTTCTCACCCAGGGGTCAAAGGGGTCAGAGGGCAGACTATGCTCTCAAATCCCCTGTTCCCACCACGTTCTACACTGACCTTTTACTTTCCTTTTTGCATTTATGGGTTGATAGTTTTAGAAACCCCCTCAGCTGCTGGTGATTCTCACTCCTGAAATCTGCTTGGCCCACCATTGGTTGGGACCACCCTGGGTCCAGGAATAATTTGCCTCACTTGGGGCTACACTCTGCTCCCAGCCTGGTGTGTTAGGTCTTTTCTCTCAGCCTGCCAGGCTTCTTTCAGTGGGAGCTTTGTTTCTATTTCTCTCTTTGTGGTTTTTGTAGCTCTAAAGTTCGTTTAGAGTCATTTTTTTACATGTATTAGAAGTGATTGGAAGGCAGCTCACACCAAGTTTGTGCTTCTACTCCACTATCTTGGCTCCCAACTTGGTGCATTTACTTCTCAGCTGAATGGGATAATTTGGATGCAAAGTATTTGTTTGTTTGCCTTTAACCATCTAAAGAGAAAGAGTAAGCATAGATGAGCTCTGAATAGGAAGACAGCCAAGCCATGCTAGATAACATGGAGAGGAGGATTCACTTAAGTCAAAGAAAATTGGGCATATTAGTAGGGCTAATTTGATAGTTCTACTTAGTCTGAGGAATAGTCTCTATTAGAGAACAATGAGTGGCTATTAGGTGGGAAGAACCCTTTTAAGAAGCCTGCTACAGCAAAGAACTATAAATTAAGGAGGATGCTCATCAATTGGGAGGAAAAGATTGTAATAGAATATCTTTGTGCCATAAAAATTATGAAATACACAGTTTCAGAGAAACCTGAGAAGACTTATATCAATGATACAGGGTGAAATGATCTGAACCAGGGGAACAATGTATACATAAACCACAATATTATAATGAAAACAACTTTGATAGCCTTAAGATAACTGATTAATTCAGCAATGACCCAGGAGTCCAGAAGACTAATGACCAAACCTGTTATATGCCTCCTGACAGAGGGGTGACACACTCAAGATGCAGAATGTGACAGGCATTTTTCAGTATGACAAGATGTTTGGATTTTGTGGATTGTTTTGCTTGATTATACTTATTTATTACAACGATTATGTTTAAATACAAAATGCTCTATTTGACATTCAAAGCCCTTCATACCATAACTCTCTCCTGCCTTTCCAATCTTCTTATATCTTATTCTCCAACACATTCTTTTTGCCCATGGGACTGACCTCTTATCCCTTCCATGAGCAAGGTACTCCTTGAATTGGTTCTGGGCATTTTCTCTGGCTATCCCCAATGCCTGGTATACTCTGCTTATCTAGATGTGTGTATATATACATACACACATATGTACATACATATATGTGTACATACATACATGCACACACACATATATGTGTATACACACACAACACACACACACACACACACACACACACACACACACACACATATATATATATATATATATATATATATAGGGAGACACAGAGAGAGAGAGAGAGAGAGAGAGAGAGAGCTCACTTTGTATATATTTACTAACTTTGTATATATTTACTTGCGTGTTGTCTTTAGGATTAGACTGCCCCTGAGGGCAGGTATCATCTTTGACTTCTCTTTGCGCCTTCTGTGCTTAGCTCAGTGCCTGGCACATAAAAGGCACTTAATGTTTTTTAGTTGTTGTTGTTGATTGATTGATTTTATTTTACTTTTCATTGGTGAGGGTATTTGAGGAAGAGAGGGATGGAGGCAGAAATTAGTAAAAATATTATTGCAAAAAAAAGAAGGGATGTAAGAAAAGAGATTATCATCAAAACATATTTGAGTGTGTAAAAGACAACAGAAGTAAACTGATAAGGAAACATAGATACACAAGAAAGTTTTGATTGTGACATGTTAACTTTGTTATGTACTTAAATATGAAAGCAAGTTGTAAATAATAGAGAGTTATAATTCCTCATGAAATTTTCTTTTCCCATTCTTCCTTGATATGAGAATGTTCTTTTTGAGGTGGGGTAGTAGTTAAATTCAGAATTCAGAAAAAAAGAACTGTTTTAAAAAATAAAGCGCCTATAGGTAGAATCTGACTTCATGCTTTAACAAGCTATGCCAGACCTGATAGGCCAGAGTTTCAGAAAGGCAGAGACAAAGGGAATAAATAGTTCAAGTCAATCAAACAATAAATATTTAGAAAATACCAAATGAGCAAATACTTCCAGATACAAAGAAATATAAAAAGGACATTGCCCCTGACCCAAAGAAGTTTCTGATGAAGATGGAAGAGAGACAAAGGACACACTAAAAACAAACAAAAAAGAAAACTAATGATAAAAGTAAGTATATGCCACATGCTAAGTGTGTACTAAATACAAGAAGAGAGTATGAGAGTTCAGAGAGTAGAGAGAGTGTTGTGTATTGGGCTAGAGTCTTTACTTTAGCTAGAGGCTAAACTTGAACTGTCCTTTTTTTTAAGGAAAGAGAATGGTACATGGGCATTACAGGAAGTGGCAACTGGAATGAGCTGTGATAAAAGGTAGAATGTATTCAGAAGGCAGTAAGTAGATCAATTTTGCTGGAGTATAGGAACAATGGGAGACAAGACTAGAAAAGTAACTTGGGGTCATTTTATAGAAGGCTTTGAATGCTGGGATAAGTAGCATAACTATGGGTTGATGGCTCTACATTTATCTTGCAGGCAAAGAGTTACTGTCCATTGATGCTTTCTGGCTAGGGTAGTGACATAATGAAAGTGGTACTAGAGAAAATCAAAGACATATCACATGTGAGATGAAATATGAGAAACTGGAGGTAGGAAGAGCAGTTAGGGGGCTATTGTGAGTGAAAATTGACTATATTTAAGACACTGTGGGGAAGTACAAGAGAAATAAGAGAGACACTACCAGGTTTGAGGTAATTAGACCCTGAACTCTGTGTGGAGGGAAGAGTTTGTCCTAATTCTGATTTGGCAGAAAGTGCTCTGGAGAATCTGCCTGGCTTTTCTCCTGTTTAATTTTGCTGTTTCATCTCTCATGGCCCTCATTTAATAAGGAAAATGGAGGAGGAGAGGAGAGCAAAGGAAAGGAGAGGAGAGGAGAAGAGAAGAGAGAGAGAGAGAGAGAGAGAGAGAGAGAGAGAGAGAGAGAAACTATTCCAGTTTTTTTTTTTTTCCCATCACTCCTTATGCCTGCTATGGCCCACTCTCAAGTCCTATTTATAGTCAAGGGTTAGCAAGGCACTTGTTCCATCCTCCTGACCACAGGCAGAATTACACCTAAACCATCTCAGAGAAAGCTTCCACAAAGTCCCTTGGTAACAGTGGCTCAGGTTATTTTGAGTGAGGATACAGGCTGAGCTAAGGGGAGGGAAGAGGAGAAGGGGTTTAATTGAACCACACATCTCCCGCTATAGCTTGAATCCATTGTCCATTGTTCTATTCTCAGCAGAGATGTGGAGCCTTCGGTTTTCCTCCTCCTGGGAATATCCCCTAACATGTGTGCAGGTCAATGGTAAAAGCTTTTGAAATAGGAACCTTGGGGGAAAAATGCTGAAAGGAATTGGGTTAGTCTAAAGAAGACAAAAAGAAGGGCTGATAATGTCAATCAATCGAGAGAACAAGCATTTATTAAGTGTCTACTCTATGTCAATAACTCTAGGAGGTGCTGAGAATACATAGACAACCCCCCCCCCCCAACAAAACAAGCCCGGAGTCCCTGCCCTCAAGGACCTTATATTTTACGGCATAGCAGACACAACATTGGAGTCCTCATTCTGCTAATGCCTTTCCTTCTCAGATTGCTTTCCATTTACTCTGTATATAGCTTGCATCTGCCTAGATATTTGCTTGTTGAGTCCCCAGTTAGAATATAAGCACCTTCAGCAGTCATATTGAAGGCAGAGAATTTTGCCTTTCTTTGTATCCTCATTGCTTAGCTCATTGTATAGCATGTAATAAATACTTACTGAATGATTACCATTGAATGGCCAAATGGCCTTCACTAAGTCACTTTGTGGTCCCCAGTTTGCTAAATATACAATTTAGAGACAAAGTGCCTAGAAGGTCTGGTCAAAGTTAACTCCTGGCAACTAAAAGCCATAGTGAGTAGAAGGCTGGACTTGAAGTAAGAAAGAACTGAATTAGAATCTTGCCTCACAGACTTACTAGCTAAGTGTGGCCATGAAAAAGTCACTCAAACTCTCTTACTTTACTCATTTGTCAGATAGGGATAATTGTATCACTTACCTCTTAGGGTTGTTAGAGGGCCATATGAGATAATGCATCAAGCCCTTTGCAGTAGATAACTATTATATGACTATATAATATAAATATTAACTGTTATTATTAGTAGATGAGACTTTTCTGTCTCGTCTGACCTGCAGTATTGAAGCTGTCTCCCTATCACTGGCAAAACATTTGGCTATTATTGATTAGTTAGTCACACCTGGGAAGCTCCACTCTAGGATTTGACCTTTTAAAAGGCGAGGCAGAGCACTGGAGAAAAGCAGAGATAATCAGAGCAGTGAGAAGCCAATCAGACACATATAGATTCTCATTCTCTGGTGTGTAGACTTTAAGGCCATGTGACCCCTCCAGGGAACATGTGTCTGTGTGTATCTGAGAAGCTTCTCTCTGGCCATCTCAGTTCTGATTCTCCCTTCTGAATCCGTTTTAATGGCTATTTGTAGCAGGGAACCATGTAACCTCAAAAGGTGATGGCCCCAGAAATGGCAATACAAAAAGATAGATTGATGACAAATTCAGGAGCCAAGTAGAAGTCCCTGGATAGCATCAAGTTCTTGTGCCAAAGAATCAAGCAAGAGGCAGAGCAAGGAGCAACAGGAGGAAGAGAAAGGATGCAGGAGAGCAAGCATCAGCTTTCCCTTCCACTAGTTGTGTAAGTTATATGGATTGTGCCAGTGAAGGGGAAAGGGTTCATCTTTTCCTTGTGATTTTCTAAGTCTGCAGCAATATAACAGTAAGTGGAGAAGGAAGGGATGTAATGGAAATGGGAGAATTGTTTGACTGGTGATACCCTCAGATGCTAGTCTTCTTTTATGAAAAGAGAAAAAGTTAAATAGAGCCTGTCTCATTTTCCTATACTACAATAAAAGGTCATATATACCAGTGAACTAGACATGTGCTACATTCTGAAGTAAAAACCACAGGAGCAAGGGTGGAAAAGCTGCAGGCTTGAGGCTCCATATGGCCCTTTATGTCCTCAAGTGTAGCCCTTTGACAGAATCCAAACTTTACAGAATAAATCTCCTTACTAAAAGGATTTATTCTATGAAACTTGGACTCAGTTAAAAAGCCACATCCAAGGATCTAGAAGGCCAAATGTGGCCACCAGGCTGCAGGTTTCCCATCCCTGCTCTAGGGCATGAGCCAATGAGTGTGATTTGTAAAAAAACAAAAAAACAAAACAACAACAACAACAAAAACAATATTGAACCCAGTCTAAATAAACTTAAAACTTTCAGTTCTGGGAATGAATTTCATGTAAAATGAATTGGTAGGATTGTGAAATCTCTAAAATTTTCTTCTAGCTTTTAAAATTCTACGTTTCTACGTAATAGCAGTCTAAAGCTGTTAATCTCAAAGGAAATGTTTGTGTGTGTGAGATGTGTACACACAGTTGTGTCTATGCATGAATATAGATAGTATAAGAGAGGTTTAAGAGAACAATATCACATTACAAATAAGAAATTCCAAGAGGAAAACTGATCACAGGAACACATAAAGCAGTTCTCATCAAGCTCTTCACACATAAAATTCCAGGCCATGTGAGGGTGTTAGAATTCCTGTGTGTTCTGTTTCATATTCTGCAAAAGTTGGCACATGCTCACCTCTGCAGACCCAGAGGCAGCCAGGGAAATCCCCACTGAGGGTGTCTTTGCAGGTGTAGCATCATATATCCAGTACTTGCTGTAGGGTCCAAGTAGTTGGGAAGGTGAGCTAAGAAATGTACTTCTTGAGAATTATTCTCTGTTGTCCACTCAAGGTTGTGTTTGCTCTGTGTATAGTCCACATAAGGGAGAAATAAGATTCAGATAGGCCACCATAAATATTTGAGAGGTCTATAATGCATTTAGGCAATAGGGAAAAAATAGGTAAGGAAAATAGTTACATGTCACTATTAAGACAGAACAATAAAGAAAAATATTTAAGAGAGGTTTGCAAAGTTCTGATAGTAATAAAAGCAGAAGTTGCTTAACTTCCCAGTGTCATGGTCAAATCTCAAAGACTAGGTTGGAGAATATTTACACTGTTGTATTTCTGATGGTGGGTAGCTAAATGGCACAGTAGATTGGGCCTAGAGCCAGGAAGATCTGACTTCAGTACCTTACTAGCTGTGTGACCCTGAGCAAGTCACTTAATCCTGTTTGCCTCAGTTTCCTCATTTGCAAAATGAAGTGGAGAGGTAAATGAAAAACCATTTCTTTGTCAAGAAAATCCCGGATGGGGTCACAAAGAGTAGGGCATGACTGAAATGACAACTAAAGCAACAACATATTTCTGATGGCAGCTCCTTACATTAATGAAATCAGAGGTCCTGCCTGACCCTGCACACACCACACCATCTGTCTCTGTCTCTCTCTCAGTGTCTCTCTATCTGTCACACAAACAGACATACACACACACACACACACACACACACACACACGTGCACACGAACACACACACACACACACACACACACACACACACATACTTTTGCACCTTTGGCAATTTCTCCAGGTTGGTTCACATCATAACTTTTTACTTTTATTATGCTCATGTTTTCTCCTTTTGATAGTATACAAACTCAATTAAGGCAGGAAAGGTTTATTTTTTTTTATCTGTCTCTCTAGTACTAAACATAATATCTAGCATACTATGGTATATACCATTCAGCAAGTAGGCACTAAAATGCATCTTAATTGGTTGATCTATAGATTAGCAGACAAGAGTTAGAGAAGTTCCTGAGGCTCAGCATTGTGATTTGCCCTCATGCTCACACTGGGTCAGAGACATGATTTGAAGTTGGATTTCCTTAACCCTAAATCTAGACCTCTAGCTGCTGTGTCATGCTGCCTCTCTGGTTCTGTCCCTTCCTTGTCCTGCCTTTCCTTCCCTTCTTTCTCCTACTGGTTCTGACACTAACTCATCTGTGAAAGGTTAAGTGACTTGAGGTTATTTATTAGATTCTCCCCTCCCTAGACATCTACTCTTTTCACAACAAAAACTACAGGTATGTGCCAATGTCCCAATATTAAGATAAAGCCTACCTAGACTTAGGCCAAGGCAACTAAGTGGATCAGTAGATAGAGTTCAGGGCCTGGAGTCAGGAAGACTCACCTTCTTGAATTCAAATCTGGCACACTTACTATCTGTGTGACCCTGGGTAAGTAACTTAACCCTATTTGCCTCAGGACTTCTCTGGGGAATGAACTAGAGAAGGAAATGGCAAACAATTCCAGTATCTTTGCCAAGAAAACCCCCAAATGGGATCACAAAGAGTTAGACATGACAGAAATGATTGAACAACAAAAATAAAGACTTAAACACATATTTTCCTGTGGGGGAAAAAGGAAGTGTGCTGTAGTTAGAGAAGGTCTGATTAAATAGCTTATAAACAAAGGATCTGGAACTGATTAGAATTAGAAGGACATCAGACCTTCTAACTTCAAGTTAAGTGATAATGAGGATGGATTCCACTCTTCTCCAAAGTACTGAAGTCTGACCTTTATCTATTATCTAGTAAAGATATAATTCAAATTAACAGAAATATATTAATAAGCTATGATGTCCAATTCACTGTGCTAAGAGAAATATTAATGTCTTAAAGAAACAGGAATGGCTTTTAGGTTAGAGCTAGGAAGAACTTGAGTATACAAACCTACAAAGAGGGATTTTTGAGGTTGATAGATGTTTCCTTCCTTGGACATTCCCCACCTCAAAAAAAGGACAGATTTGTGTCAGCCTGTCAAAGTTAAGATAGAGCCTACTTAGACTTAGGCTCATTTATTCCTATGAATAAAGCAATTTGTGTGGGATAGTATGGTGGAGGAAGCCCTGATTTTGGAGTTAAGAGATCTAGGTTCATATCCTGGCTCTGATACTTACTATTGTGACTCTAGGCAAGGCCTTTCACCTCTCTGATCCTTGGTTTCCTCATATGTAAAAAAGATAATAATAATACTTTACTTACTTACCTGACAGGGTTATAGTGAAAGAAGCAGTTTGTAAATCTGAGAACCTTTTTTAAATGTTAGGCATTACTATTATTCCAGGTCTCCTGTTTAATAGAGGTTGAGATTGTCAATAGCTGGGAATTTTTGTTATTGTTGTTCAGTTTCCAGTTGTGTAGAACTCATGGTGACCCAATTTGGGGTTTTCTTGGGAAAGACAGTGGACTGGTTTGTCATTTTCCTCCCTGGCTCATTTTTCAAATGAGGAAATTGAGGCAAACAGGGTTAAGTGACTTGCTGGAAATTAGTGGAGGATTTTTTTAGAAGAATTTGAAAAAAAACAAGCCAATGCTTAAACCTTTGGGTCCTTTATATAGCATTTTGTGAGTTAAAGACATGCATAGCTTGTAGCTCTAGTGGGGAAAGAGGGACAACCCAGGAAGGACACAAAGGACTAGAAAGATATATAAATCAGAATATGATTTATAGAAGTTTCTCAGTCTATGGCAGGAGGAAGAAATTTTGACTGGTTCCTCAAGAGGCTGACCTCAGGATCTGACTTATTATTGTCAATTTTTTTTTTGTCATTTCTCTTGGGTTTTATCAGTGGTGGGATTCCTGGATATTTCCTCATACCCTACATCTGGAAAATTCAGGGATCTTAAACAATGCACTGAATACTGATTGTCTATTTGTTGTTTATAATAAAATATAGTTTTGTTTTTTGTTTTTTGGTTTTTTTTTTTTGCTTTTTGGAGGGCAATTGGGGTTATGTAACTTGCCCAAGGTCACCCGGCTAGGTTTTCTGTTTGTGTGTGTTAAGGGTCTGAGGCCAGATCCAAACTCAGGTCCTTCTGACTCCAGGGCTGGCACTCTACTCACTGAGCCACCTAGCTGCCCCCTAAAATATAGTTTTAAAACCTGAATGAGTTTTAAAGAGTGATAGGGCTTTACTCAAGTAGTCTAGTTGGTTTGCTACCTTTGATGTCATAAGTAGAGGAGCCAATCAAGAAAGCTACATGGATAATGGAAGTTTCTAGTCTAATAGAGGCAGGGAAGTGGGACAGTGAGTAGAACACTTGACCTGAAGGCAGAAGACCTGAGTTCAAATTAGCTCAGGAATTCACTACCTGTGTGACCCTGGACATGTTACTTAACCTTAATTTCCTTATTTATAAAATCTAGATAATAATAAACAATATTTTACAAGACTCTTGTAAAGATCAAATGGGATAATATTTATAAAGTGCTTAGAGCCTGTTACATGGTAGGCATTTAATAACTGCTTTTCCTCTCTGGTCAATAAACTCCAGAAAAGAGAAGTGATGTTAGGCAGGAGAAAGGCTAGGGTATGGCAAGGGCACAAATAGCCTCTCTCATAAAGGAAGGAGCTCCAACATAGCCCCACATATGGTAAAAGATTCAATTCAGTATCTAAAAATATTGGCAACTTATACATCTTGATAAGTCACTGTGGCTTTCCGATGCTTATATAAGGTATTGGTTTAACATATATTTTGTGACATACTAAAGCCTCTATTAACAAAAAGTTGTCAGATGTCTCATTTGCCTGAAGTAGTAAATAAAACAAAAAGAATAGAAAGATGTATGATTTAAAACATCAAAAAGGTGTCTATAAGGAAAGGAAAAAAAACGACTGACCTCATTAAATAGTAACTAAAATAACGTAAGGTTTGCCAAAAAAACCAAACCAAAGCAAAAAAACAAAAAGAGAAGAGGGACTGCATGGTCAAAAGGTGGTGGTAATGGGGAGGGACCACTTGGTATTCAGGTAGCCAGAAAGGAAAGAGTTTAGGCCACTGAGTTGGAGCTGTTCAGGATAAGGAAATTCATAGCCACCTGAATTATCTTGCCAAATTTCTACAGGAAACTACATGAAGAATAACTTAATTGTCTAGACTATGCCATAGTAAGGTGAAGCAGGGTATAGTGGTTAGAAAATATGATAAAGAACTTGCCTCAAAGGCATGGGAACCTTGGTTCAAGCCAGATAGTTAGATCTCCATCACAGAAGAAGGGGGACATCTGTAGGGAAAGGCAATAGGCAGAGGTAGTCTAACTGTAGTGATGGAGGAATAATACAAGTTTACATTGCTTATATCTAGCATTTGTACAGAGCTTTAAGGTTTGCAAAGACATTTGCAAGTATTCTCTCATATGATACAACCATCCTGGAAAGGAGGTGCTATTATTATCCTCACTTTGAAGATGAGGAAACTGAGGTAGACACAGATTAAGTGACTTGCCAAGGGTCACACAGCTAGTAATTGTCTGGGGTCAAATATGAGCTGAGGTGTGCCTAATGCAATGCCAAGTGCCTTATCCATTGCCACACCTAGCTGCCTCTAGCTGCCTACCAAGGTAGAAGGATTAATGCTAAAGGAAGTAAAGATAGGAAAAACAGCTGATCTATGTTGAGACTAGAAAGAGACAATCCATTGGGGAGGAGACATTTTGGGGGGATGATAAAGGATTGATTCTCAAGCTATCAGAAAGAGGGGAGAAGATCCAACCCTCAGGGAAAAAAATCATAAAATTTATCATGTTGGAAAAAAAAGATAATTGACAACATATATTAATCACTACCATATTCCCAATTTCCCCTATGCACAAAACCTTTATATAAGAACAACGTGAATATGAATCAAAGCCACCTTTGATGATGGTATGATGAGGGAACTGGCAGCCTTTGATATCTGTCAGTGATATTCTAGAGCAAATCACCTTTTATAGTCATAAATGACTGAAAGGAGTAGAGAATACAAAATCTCACAGTACTTACTGTATGTTGATTATTTATGAGTGAACATGAGTCAATAGAGCAAAATTCTACCTTAGAGGCATTCTTTAAACAAGGTGTCAGAGAAGAATATTTTAAATTACACGAGATTCCTTGAAAGATGTAGCAGCAGAGATAACTTTGTTTTAGGACTGTATAATTACAATTAAGAAGCAAATATTGGCAAGGTTTTTAATGTAAGGTCATCAAATATCTTTGTCATTTATATGAATGGAGAGCACAGAGTCTAAATGGAAGAAGGGCTCCCTAGAGATGGTGTTGTCTTTTAAATACTTCTGTTGGCAGATCCATTGTAGTGGTTGGATCAAGTCCTGGAATATTTCAGAAGCACCAAGATGCAATCCATAATCACCCAGTGTCTTTCCTAACTGTAAAGGCAGGAAAGAGGTGAAATATGACTTTATTGCTTGGATAAGAGGTAGCTTGATAAAATGCATAATGGATTTACCTCAAAGCTGTGAAGAGCTGGATTCAAGGCCTACCTAAGCCATCTACTATTTGTGTGAACTTGGTCACTTACAAGTTATTTAAGCTCTCAGTGCTACTCTTTTATAATATGCAGAGAAGATACCAACCTGCATCAATAGGGAGAATTTACTGTGCCAATGAAATAGTAGATCCTCTTCATATTTCTGTGATGGGATTATATAGTTCATAGCATCCTAGAGATGGAAGGAACCTCAGAGGATGTCTAATTCAATACTTCTTTCTATAGATGAGCAAATGAGGCCCAGTGACATAATATGGCATGTCCAAGGGTGCACAGGAGGTAATTGACATGCAGGATTTTAACCCCAAACCTCTGATAACAGCATGAGTACTCCTCTCATCAGGTCAGGGAGAACTAATCCTAAGTACAAATCATAAAGTGGTAAGTAAGTCTTACTGGGCATTCTCCATTTCAAGTTATAACCATGTCTACCCTTGTATGGCTTTCAAGATCAGATGAGATCGGGTACTTTCATATTTATTAACATGTATTTTTGAGCCTCATAGAGAGACCTTGTATAATTGATACTTTAGGGACTGTTTTATCTATTTTAAAGAGGAGAAAATGATGATTAGTGAAGTTATGTGACTGGGCACTGATTTAATCAATTAATGGCCCTGAAGGAAAAAAAAAGAATACATTTCTTTCCTTTCTTTGCAAATGTGGAGGACTATGGATGTGAAAATTTTTAGTTGGGCTTCCTGATTCATGTATTGCTCAATTTTACTGGATTGCATTTTTATCCTCTTCCTTTTTATTTCTTTGTTATGAAGGATAACTGAGGGATAGGGATAGAAATATTGGTAAATGAAGGGGACATAAAAACAAAGGGTTTCATGTTTTATAAAAGAAGGCAAGAGAAATCAATTTAATAAGAAAGGCTTTAAATGGATCCACCTGGGTTGTTTCATTCCTTCTTTTTGTTCAGTCTTTTTTTTCCAGTCATTTCCATCTCTTTGTGATCCTGTTTTGGGGTTTTCTTGGCAAAGATACTAGGGTGGTTTGCCTTTTCCTTCTCCAGGTCATTTGAAGATGAGAAAACTGAGGCAAATAGGGTTAAATGACTTGCCTAGAGGTAAAACAGCTAGTTAGTATGTCTGAAGCCAGATATGAACTCATGATGAGTCTTCCTGATTCCAGGCCTGGCCCTCTATCCACTGTGCCACACCATTGCTGTTTAGAAAGCCTGATTCCCCTGCCCCTACTCCCAGGGGATTACCATACTTATGCCAGATTTAGTAAGGGCCCCTGATCAAAGTTATCCTTTACTGAAGCCCAGAATTCCTGAGCTCAAGTGATCTAATACATTTAACTTTCCAGTAGTGGAGATTATAGGGATGACTGAACCACCATGATGCATTTGTATTTTGAGGTTTATAAAATACTTTCCTCATGAGAACCCTATGAGAGAAATAATTGGAATTATTCTCATTGTAAAGGTGAGAAAACTAAGGTTCAGAGAGATAAACTATTTTTATCCAGGGTTCCAAAGAAAGTACATATCAGAGCTAGGATTCACACTCATGTTTTTTGATTGCAAGGCCAATGCATTTACTGCTACACCATAAATGGCATAAAATGCAAATGACTTGTTGAGTAAATTTTAGTATGAATGTATTTTAAGTCAAGCCTGAAGCTTGAATCATGAAATCACTGAATACATGGAATACACAGTGAATACTCCATGAATACCCCAAAGCCTGATTCAATCAACAAGTTATATCAGATCCTTCCCTATTTTGAGGATAAAGGTAGCCTGAAGGCACAGGGAAACTACACTAAATGGTAAGGAAAGGAGGATAAAAAAAAAGTCTAGGGATGGAAAAGATAAACAACGGATTTCACGGGTTTGCTTAAGTTTGATCTTATTTACTGTAAACTGGGAGGAGTGGGTTGAAGCTGTGTAGGAAGAGTTTGTGTTCATTCTTACTTCACCTATTTCTGCATGTGTCTGGCTTTATTTAATGAAGTTTCGCTCCATATCATTTTTGATGATTTTGTTGTTGATTAAAAAATACTATCATAATTTTCTGAGCATTCATTTAATGAAGTATCACTGTGGTTGAGTGTTAATAAATGGGAGGAGGAGGAGAGGACAGAAGAGGAGAGAGAGAGAGAGAGAGAGAGAGAGAGAGAGAGAGAGAGAGAGATCAATTTACCAAGAACTGTACAAGAATGTTGAGAGGTCAGTAAGGGCTCTCTCTCTTGGTTCTGGGACCTCTATAATTTCGTTCTCCTGGAATACCTTATCATCATTATTATTATTATTTTAAATTTTGTCATTATACTTCTTTCACTCTGAATGACTTAATTGTATCTTACTATTGGTTCTTCTCTGATCTCTTCTTCAATTAATATTCAATTCCCATTCTTCCTTTTGTTTTAAAACACAAACACACTACACACACACACACACACACACACACACACACACACACACTTTATTTTCCCAAGTGACTCAGTGTTCTTTCTTCGTGTCTCTGCTCCACAGAACACATCCTAAAAATGAATTAAGGAAGACAGAAAAAAGTTTCCCAGTCAATGTACAGCAAATATGGACAGAACAGGGACAAACAGCACTTTTATGGCTAGCAGTACTGTAGTAGTTCAGCTGGAGTCCTGAGGAAATGAGAGTTGTGGAAAATGGATTTTTTTTGACAATTCATATACAGTGAAAGCCCAGTGCAACAATCATCTTTAAGCCATAATGATGTGAAAATGGGAAGACAGCTTTTGACTTTTAAGAGCACAGTCCTTAGAAGCAAGGTCTGTAGCCAGGTTACCTCTGAAGGATTTTTCCAACAGTAGCATTCAATGCTTTATTTCCATCACCTCATATGGATCCATTTAAAGATTTTCTTATTAAATTGGTTTCTCCTGTCTTCTTTTATAAAACATTAAACCCTTAGTTTTTATATCCCCTTCATTTACCAGTATGTCTATCCTTCCCCCACCCTGTCATCCTTCATAACAAAGAAGTAAAAAGGAAGAGGGTAAAAATCCAATCCAGTAAAATTGAGCAATACATGAATCAGGAAGCCCACCAGAATGAAAAGTTTTCCACATCCATAGTCCTCCACATCTGCAAAGAAAGGAAAGAAATGCATCCTTTTTATTTATTTTCTTCTGGATGAAACCAGGGTTTTGTTTCTAATATTTCCTTTTGCTATTCTTTGAATTTTCATTATCTTATTTATTGTGGATGTGGTCTTTCTTACATCTCGTTTCTTCACTTTGTTCTCATGGCTTCCTGTGTTCTCCATATTCAGTGTTTCTAATAGTAGAGCAATATTGTGTTTCATTCACTGCCAGAATTTAGCCATTTATTTAGCAAATCTGATTGGTAGAATCTTCATTTCCTTTTTTTTCCATACTACTAAAAGGGCTGCTATAAATTAATTAAGGGCAGCTAGGTGGTACAGTGGATAGAGTGTTGACTAAACAACAAGAAATAAAGGGGCCTCCTTTTAAATCAGTTATCCTGTCTCATAGCTATAGAAGTTCTAACTATATTTTATCTAAAAATTAGTCTAATCAAATTTAAAAAATCTCTTCACCAGAATTCTGCCCAGTAGGAGATAAATTTGATTTTGACCACAGAAACTCAGCAAAGTTATATACTAAAGAGTAGAGGGTTGTAATATGCCTCAGTAGAGGGTTTATCCACCTCGATAAGATCTGGGATCCTTGAAGATCTGAAGGGTTTGATGTCATTTCAATAAATATTTAATGCATCTAAGGTTGTCAGTTTTCTCTTGTGATCCTAATATGAACAATATGACTATTAACTAATAACATTCCTTTTACCAAATCTTTTAGATAGAAAAGGAAATTAAGTCACAACAGGTGAGAGTTGATTATGAAGATGAGTTGAAAGCAAGATGGTACTAGTAATAAGAGACAGGAGCTTTGAATAGCTATAGCCTAGATCTACAAGAAACTAAAAAACAGCAGGTTACAAGGTAGACCAGAAAGTAGGTCTAGATTAGAGACGCTTCATATTTTTTGTGCCATGGACACCACTGGCAGTATAATAGAAAGCTCTGCACCTCTTTGTTGTTTGAAGTGTTTTTAAATGTGTAAACTAAAATATATAATATAACAAAGGAAATAAATTCTATTGAACTGTATTTACCAAAATACTTTTTTAAGGTTCATGGTCTCCATTTAAGAGGTAGTATAAAAAGCAGGAATATCCCTGCTGAGTCATGGCCTTAAATGCTAGTGGTTTGTATTTTAACTTAGAAACTATAAGGAGCTGATGAATGTTTTGGAGGAGGGGTGTGATGTGGGCAGACTTCCTAATGTGCCTTAGGAAGATTTTTTGGCAGCTGTTGGAAGCCTGGATAGGATGAATGAGAGATTGGAGGCAGGAAGACTATTAGGAAGTTATTGCAAAATAGTCCAGGAAAGAGACAATGAGAGTCTAGGGTGGTGGCTATGTTAATGAAGATAAATGGATAGATGCAAGAAATGATATGGAAATAGGAAAAAATAGGGCAAGTGTTTAGTTGTAGTGGGTAAGGGAGGTGAAAAATCAGGGAAAACTGTTTACAAATAACTAGTGACTGTGAAGATGGTATTACCCTAAGCAGAAATAAGGAAATTTGGAGAATAGGTAGGCTTAACAAGGAAGATGCTGTGTTCAGTTCTGGACTTGGTGAATTTGTGATGCTTATAGAACCTATAAGTGGAGATCCCTAGAAAGAAGTTGATGAAACACCAGAGAGAGGTTAATGTTAAATATTAGTTTTGGGAGCCATCTGCATAGAGGGAGCGATTAAATGAAATCATCAAAGTAGAAGGAGAAGAGGACCCAGAATAACATATAGAATTCCCATACCCAGGTGACAGGAGATAGTTGATTCAATAAAGGATATTCAGTAAAATTTCTGGATAGATAGGAGAAAGAAAAGAGAGCAGTGCCACAGAGGACAACACAAGATGAGATAGTCAAAGGTGTCAAATGCTGTAAAGGGTGAAGGAGGATGAGGACTGAGAATAGACCACTTTATCTAGCAATTAAGAGATCACTGGTATTCCTTGAGAGTGAAGTTTGATTTGAGGAGGGAAAGGTCAGAAACCAGCTTGCAAAGGATTCAGGAGTTGATAATTGATGAGGCAATGAGTTCAGTATCTTCGACTACATAGACCTAGAGGTCAAAGCAAAGTAGAAGGCTGTAGACCAACTAAACAGTTAGAAAAGCAATCATAAGTGATAAGGAGACCTTGAAAATGAGACATCTACTTTCATATAACTAATATACTTTGGATGAGGCTAAAGGTCATACCAAAATGTAGCCTTTGTAGGACCTGAAATAGTATATTTTGGAGACAGTCAGTGGGTAATCTAACTGTAGTGAGAAGTGAAGTATTCAAAGAAAAGGTAAATAGCTTTTGATACATGAACCAGATGATCTACTAATACCCAATTTCTTAGAAATTAATTTCAAAATTGAAGATGGTGAAGTTGAGTTTGGAATGTAACAGCACTCCACAACCCTTACTAAATAAACACTTACACTGTGAGAGAAGTAGGTGATCTAAATTAAAACATAACCAACCCCTCCACACTTCCCCCTCCACCAAGAAATAACACCACCGACTATGTTATAGTTGTTGGACTGAGAATACAAAGACAAAACCCCAAGATTCCAGGACTTTTCCTTTCTTTAGAATGCAAGAATCTATGGTCCTACTACTCTCATGAAACCAGATAGAAACTTATCTATAAAAAAATTGCAAGAAAAAAAGACAACAATTCTGATTGGTTCCTTCACTATAATGGAACATCTGGATGAAAGGTAAAACAGATCAGTCTGGTGCTTATATGTTTGGTTTATAACCATCTCCATGATTACCTGACATTTTCCTTTTTTCTTGTAGGTATTTTGTTATCAGTTTATAGACTGTCCAAATGTGGCATGAAGAAAAATCTTGGCATATCCCCTTAGTGTTACTAAGAAAATGCCCCATCTTTAAAGGCCTCAAGCTCCATTTCATTTCCTATTGTAACAAAGAAAAAAAAAGAAAAAAATCGACCAAACGAGCATCCCAAGTACCCCCTGGACAGTTCTTTGGTAATGCTGTGCTTTCTTTTTAAGGGTGAAGTGGAACAGCCTTGCCAGGGCCACTTGTACTGTTGCTTTTGACAAATGGCAGACTGACAACACTTGGACTCGGCTGACAAGTACAAAATAGCATTCAGTGGGCAGGAGTGGAGAGGAGGAAAGCAATCCTTATGCGTTACTGTCTGTGTTGTGCCAGAATTTAGAGAACTTAAAAAAAATGTATACAAGGAATTAAGAATGTGGTGATCCTTTAGAAGAATCTGCTGCTATCCCAAAGACAGACTATTTTTGAAAGTATTTTTTTTTTTGGTGTACCGTATGGGTTTGTGTTGGAGAAATCGCCCCAGAAAACATAACTCAGCAGATTTTGACAGGAAACATTTTCCTTCCGTTATAAACATCTAAATAATCCTTTGTGAATGTCTGAAGTTATTGAAATCTCCTATGTGGTTGTAATATATTCCTTCCTGGAGCATATAGGCATGTTTTCTGAAGGTTTATTGAAAAATGAAACTCTCATATAAAATGTATTTCAGATCATTTAACTTTTCTATCTTCCTTTATGATCCAATGAATTTTATTCATTTTAGCAACTCTCTCTGAACCTAAATACTTTAAGACCAAGATTAAAATACTGAGTGTATGAATCAGGGTTAATCAAAAATAAATCCTGCTCCCCTTTTTGCTTATTGCAGCTCCCATCACTTAAATGAAATGATGCAGCTGTGATGCACTATGTGGGCAAACTAGCTACTAACTGATTTTTATTTTTTTAGTGTCTACACAAATCAGGCCCAGATGGTTCAGTTGTTATCTAAATTAAGGTTGATCAAACTGACATTTCTCCACAGGGAATCTTTTCTTGAGACATTAAACCTGGAGCCTGTAACAGTATTTCTGTAGCTCTATCCCACAGCGTAATCAACAGAAAAGATTAGTGGTAAGCTCTGGACAATAGCAATATCTCCCAGATAGATTTCAACTTAGATTGGTTGGGTTAGCAGCTAGACTGTAAATATAAAGGAGAAATACCTCTAAAATGTACTACAGACAATTTAATTTCCTGAACCGTGGTGAAAAAGTGGACTGGAAACTGTGCAGATAGGGGCTATAGAGACCAAAAGGAAAACAGTGTTTGCTCATTAGACTAATAATGGAGTGAGGCCAAGGAGAGCTACTTAACATTGTTTTGTCTTTGGAGCATGCACAAGTATTTGTGTGTTCTCTCTCTCTCTCTCTCTCTCTCTCTCTCTCTCTCTCTCTCTCTCTCTCTTTCTCTCCCCCTTGTGTTTTGTTTTTAATAGAAATGGGTAAATATAATCTATGTCTTTGATTCTCCCTGTTTCGATTTAATGGAGAACATATTTAGAGAAGTTTGTTTCTTTTTCTAATCTTCTAAACTTCCAGTTTTCTTACCAGTAACTATTTAATCTTTCCTCCTTTTCGATATTGATTTTAACTTCTTTCTAACAATGTTCAAAATTGATCAACAGTAATTAGTCTGAGTATAATCCTGGAGCCAGTGAAATATCTTAGTTATGGTCCTGGGCCAATAGCAACCACATGGTTTACAGATAGACACTTTAGCCTCGGGGGAAAATTGTGTCTGGTAAACAAAACATTGACTTATACAGATTCTCTTTGGTTTTGTTCTTTTTATCATCTACTTTCTTCTTTGTGATAAAATGTGTTATTAGGCTCTTGTTACTCTTGCATTTTGTCTTACAGGATACTTTATTTTATGGGTTGGAGAGGAAGACAGTGTCTTGAGTTCTTGGTTATCATGAAGGTAGTTTGTTTTAAGGCTTCGGTAAGCTAACTGAAACAGATTATAAGGGAAGGATTAGGATCTGGGAAACAGGATTTCATGGGACATGATCCTAAAAGGGATTCTTAACCTGGAATTTGTAAACTTTTTATTTTAATAATTATATTTCATTATAATTGGTTTATTTCATAATTCTATGTATTTTATCTTATGCATGACACACAAACTTTGTCCTAAACCATGGAATAAATAGAACTATAAACCACTGGAAATTAGGAGATGTTGATGGATAGTAGGCCCTACCAGGTAGGCAACTAAGTCATAAAGTTATCTTTGTTCCCTGCATAACAACAGGCTTTTTACTGGTAATGTGGCTCCTAGCATCCCATCCTAATAATTCTAGAGAAAACATCCTCTACATCATGGTTTCTAAGGTCTGGGGGATTTTTCACTACATGCTGACCGTATATGCCACCATTCAAGCACCATCTCTGTAAATAAAAAGAGAGAGAGAGAGAGAGAGAGAGAGAGAGAGAGAGAGAGAGAGAGAGAGAGAGAATGGAAAGTTTTGGTGCTCATTAAACTGGGAGCTGAGGCAGAACTGCATCTCCAAACACGAATCTTTGTCCTGTGTTTGACAACTGTATTCTTACAGGTTAAGTAAAACTAATCCATTACAACCCTCTTGCTTGTTTTGGGACATCAATTTATAACTGTACCTAGATATGAACAATATAAGTAACTAATTCAATAAAAAGGATGTCATATTGGTTGTTTGCTGTTTGTATAATAACCGTTTTTGATGGTTTGACTGTTTTTTTTTTTTTCAATCAGTTGTGCCAACCTCTGGTCAGGATGCTGAAGGAAAAGACTCCAGAAAGAAACCAACAGGATCTAGTAATCTTTATCACATCCCTCTCTCCAGTCCATTACATTAGAGATTTCAAAGAACTTCCCCTTGGGTGAGATCTAGTACTCACTCCAAATGGGAGAACTTGTTCACTTTGTATCATCTGGTATAGATCTTCCTATATATACCTCATCTGATTTCTGTTTTTACTGATTTGGATATTTTTTATAAGTGATACACTTGATAAGTTTGTTCACTGTACAATTGGTATTTGGTGGGAAAGGGATCAAGCCTTTGGAGTCCTGCTCTCCCTTCCAATAATAAGCAGTTATAAGAAGTTAGCTTGAACTTGAAAATCATATCCCTTATACTAACAATATAGAGGAAGCAGACAGAATTCTTACCTAATATTTGTTTCTCTTTGAGGAGAGTAGAGTGGCTAAGCTTCTATTGACTCAAACCTCCTGCTTCACCTCCTATCAGGAAATGTCTCCCTTGGAGAAGCATGAGAGAGAACAGGCTTTCCTTTGGGCCATGCAATGACTCTCCTGTGCTGAATGTGTGGGAGAGCCCCTGCAACATGTGGAGCCTCACTACATATTGACTCATGATACCTACTTGAATGTTTCTTTTTAAGCAATGAAAGGGATCTAAGAAGTATACAAGTGCCATGAACACATAAATAAAGAAAATAATAGGGCCTATGTGCTGGCATCATTCCTTTCCAGCTGTTCTGGGGTTTGTTCCTCAAATTCTCCAGTTTCTTAGCTCCACAGAAAATTCAGCTTTTCTCAGCTATAGTTAGACATCTAAAACAATATTTTCCCTTTATCTCTCACTTTATCTACAAAGTGCACATGTGACTGATGTGAATAGACTCCCCGTCTTAAGATCATCAAATTGAAGAATGAGTGTTGGTTCATTAGAGCAGTATACAAAGTACCCAAACCACATTCTGTGGTACTTGTGACTTCACAATGAGCTAATGAACAATTTCTTGACTTCCCACTGAGTGGAGCTCATTCAGGATTAGCTACTCTCAGTAGATTACACATTAGAGAGAAAAATGTCAAACATCAGAGTAAAAGAGGATGCTAAGTCTTCCCACACAAGCATCCACGATGCTCTAATGAGCTAGCTTCTTTGTCACATTTGCAACTAGCAAATGACCTAAGAATAAGTCAGAAAAGCCTTATATTGGAAGGGATTATCTTAACTCTAAAATAGTGAGAAAAGTAGGTCAATTGGTAGTCACAAAAACTATTTTAGTTCAACTGAAGAAATTTAGTTATACTCCTAAAGCAAATGGCTTATGGAAAAATTGGCCTGCTTCATCTAGCATGTAAATCATTAATACTCCTTTGAATTAGAGCTTATAGAACCACTGACTATTACGTGTGAAAGGAACCTCGAAATAATCTAGTCTAATGCTCTCATTTTAGAAATGAGAAAATGAGACCTGGCAAAGTAAAAATGCCTTATCTATCATCACATGGCTAGTAAGTGGGGAGAGACAGGACTAGAACTCAGATCTACTGACTCAAAGTTTAATATTCATTCTACTTGTTATTCTGTCATTCATATTTCAGTCATGTTCTACTCTTAATGATCCCATTTGGGGTTTCTAGGCAAAAATACTGGAATGATTTGCCATTTCCTTCTCTAATTTTATAGATGAGGAAACTGAGGCAAACCAGGTTAAGTGACTTGACCAGAGTCACACAGGTATTAAGTGTTTGAGGTTAAATCTGAACTCATGAAGATGTCTTCCTAATTCCAAGCCCAGTGCTCTATCTGCTGAGCCACCTAACTCTTCAATTCTTCCTGCTATGCAATACTAAATTCCTAAATGAAGATATAATTGTATTATATACATATATATATATATATATATATATATATATATATATATATATATATATATATATATATATTTTTTGGAGGGCAATTGGGATTAAGTAACTTGCCCAAGGTCACACGGCTAGGTTTTTATTTGTGTGTGCGTGTTACTTGTCTGAGGCAGGATCTGAACTCAGGTCCTTCTGACTCCAGAGCCGACGCTCTACTCACTATGCCACCTAGCTGCCCCAATTATATTTTATTAATGCAGCATCTTTGTCTTTTATAAGGCTCAAACTTCACAATAGAAAGTAAGGCTCAGCAAATAATCTCATTTACTAAAGGAAGTATCTAGGTTCTATTCAAAACAAACAATTACATTTAAGATTAGAATGAAAACATGGCACAATTTATTTATTTGCTAATTGTCATTTCCTCCTTTGAGTACCTCCTGGGACTTTATTTTTATAAATTATAAATCAGTACATCGAATGAAGGGGAATCGAAAAGTACAAGATAAGACAAAATCTGAATATTGTTATACCTTCCAATATTGTTTTCATTAACTGTAAATGTTGATATATTTCAAAGAAAAATAGGATAAAGGAAAGGTACTTTTTGGCATTCGAGCTTATAAGAGCTGAGTATAGGTATTCACTTTTCTGACCTCCTACCACCCTCTAGGATTCTGGAACAGAATTGTAAATTGCCAGATGTTTCAGGCTCATATTTCACAGTATGATATCACAGAAATATTGTTAGAGGAGGTGTTACACATGAAGGTTTAAATGACTAAAAAGATATCTTTACTGAGGCAAGAAACATGTTTTTGGAGTTTCATAGGTCTAATATTTTTCTCAAAATTAGACTCACAAATAGAAATCAAAGAATTCTAGTCATCTGGGAACTAATTTTAAAGCTGTTGATATCTAGTGCATATGCTTTTTCGGACACTCAGAGCTATTGTTAGTATCAGGTTCTACCTTGTTGGTCTTTACAAAGAGGAAAGGTAAAATTAGTCTTATTTCAATATATTTATACGTCATATAACATAGCATGCTGGTTAGGGCTCATAAAACATCCTGGTCCAAACTCAGCCAGTTTTGAAGATAGATGTCTTTATTGTAGCAGCAATTTGTGATGAAGCAATTGTGAGATATTTATACATGTTGGATTCTATACTTGAGGGTCTGTTTATTGTGAATGGAACAAAGTCATTCTTTTCTTTAATTGATGTCTTTTAATTTACTTTTAGTTTAAAACATTCAGTTCCACAATCTCTTAAGTTTCCGATTTTCTCCCCCTCCATCTCCTCTCCCCTCCCCCTCTAGCGGCATGTAATCAAATATAGGTTCTAAAAATACCTTCACGTTGAACGTTAATCATGTTGTAAAGGATTATAAACAATGGGCTGAATAATGATAAAGAGGGGATAAAACAAAACAAAACAAAACACAAACGAGAGAGCAAATAGTTTGCTTCAATCTGCAGACACTGTAGCTCTTTCTCTGGTTGTGGATATCCCTTTCTATCATGAGTCTTTTATCGTTGTCTTCTAACCTTGTATTGCTAAGAGGAGTCCAGTCTACCAACATTAGTCATCACACATATGATGTGTCTGTAACTGTATACAAATTTCTCCTGGTTCTGCTCTCCTCACTCAGCATCAGTTTATCTAAGTCTCTCGAAGTTATTATGAAGTCCAACTGCTTTTCATTCCTTATAGCACAGTAGTATTCCATAACATTCATATACCACCACTTGTTTAGCCATTCCCCAATTGATGGGCATCCCCTTGACTTCCAATTCTTGAGCAAAGCCATTCTAAAAACAATGCAGTCTTACTTTTGAGAAAAGTTGGTTGACCACCCCACAGCTAACAAAATAAATATTTCTTCTGACCATGAATATCCACTAATTTCTCCCAGAGGGATGAACAATTAGAAAATACATAGCCCCCTCTTTGCACTTATATTGTGAGGAATAGTTATTTGCTAACATTTTTTTTGA
Source organism: Gymnobelideus leadbeateri (assembly GCA_011680675.1). Lineage (NCBI taxonomy): Eukaryota > Metazoa > Chordata > Mammalia > Diprotodontia > Petauridae > Gymnobelideus > Gymnobelideus leadbeateri. Next base: position 250,569 of record WOXC01003771.1, on the reverse strand, counting down.
ATTTTATTTACCATCTTAAATGTTACACTTTAGCTGACTTCTATTTACTATCAGTCAACTCAGCCAGTCAACTAATATTTCTATTAAGTGTCTACTCAAATATACTATATTAATTTGTACTTCTTAGTCTTTTCACATTATATTTTCTTTGCCTGTAATGTTTTCCTTTTCCTCTATTCTTTACTTATTTAATTTTTATTACTCTCTCACGGCCCAATTCAAATCTCACATCCTTAAAACATTCTTTGGCCATTCCAGCCTATGTCAATCTTTTCCTCTTCTGAATATCTAATTCACTTGTTTCTACTAACCATTTGGGCACATGTCACAGAATATATTGCTATATAATGACTTTTCGGCTGTTAGTTTTCCCTATGAGGTTTTAAGTTCTTTGTAGATAAGGAGCAATCTAAATATATATAATAAGACTGGTACTTTTCTTCATACTTAGTATGAATTCTAAAATATGCTTGTGAAAGTCAAAGTAGTATCATTTAAGTAAAGCTGTAACACCAACTACTTTGAACCGAAGTGCTCAAAAGCCAAATATCTTACATTCTTCTCTCCTCCAGAGTTTTCCAGTATCTTTAAGGTGGTTTGGAGTATGTAAGCTTTCTGGAAATGGCTCCAGCCCCCATTGATGATGTTCCCCTGAATATGGGGGATAGTAACTTGCACTCTAGTTCCATTTAAGCAATAATAGTTGCATTAGCTTTTACACAGAAATATTTACTTCATATGCATAATCATAAATATATAACCTTACTCCTTTAATCCCTGCTCATTTCTCCCCTCGAATACCACCTTAGTCAAGGGGATTAAAGTTCATAGCTTCCCTCAGTTCTTATAAACACAGCTCCAAATTCCCAAACCAAAGCCTCATTCAGGCTCAAATCCCAGACACAATATCTTGTCAGGGCATCCCTGTAAGACTAGTTGCAAAATCCCACCTGGAATCCTGCCTCCAAAGTTGCCAAGGCTCAAACTTCCATTCTTCTGGGGATTGTCATCAGTACCTAAGAAACTAAGAAGGACAAATGACACAGAACAGAAATAAGCACACCCAGGAAAGCTTCTTGATCCATTCTCAGGGCTATTTCTTAGTTAAATGGTAAAAGAGATAGGGGGGCCTTCTGTTATTTCATGGTATCATTTCATAGAAACATTGCTGTTTCTGAACTATGTGTGATCATCACCCTTTGAGTGCAGCAGGAAAGAGTGTACAGGAAAGATAGAGACTGTTTCTGTCTGAGAGTTTTTAATGATGTATCCTATTCCAGCAAGGTCGCCAAAAGTGTCTACTTCTATCCACATGGTAGGGGAATATTGAGGAGCAGGGTACCTATATATTAGGTAACCTGGGAATTCTTCAAGGCCCCAAGGTCTTATTCTTAAGCATTGTATGGTTTAACAACAACAATTCTAGTTCAAGCAAATAATTATTTTGGATAAAAGAAATTGAAACAGGTTTCTAGACAATTCATCTGCTAATTATTCTTCCCTTCTTTATTATCTTCTCTTTCTGATCCCTATGGCTTTCTTTAAGTTTTAGCTAAAATCCTACATGATATAGGAATCCATTCCTGATCCTCCTTGATTCTGATTCCTTCCCTTTGTTGATTACTTCCTATTTATCCTGTATATAGATTCTTTAGATATAATTGCTTATATATTTTCTTTCTTATTAAACTGAAAGGTCCTTGAGATCAGCAACTGTTTTTTAACCTTTTTTAGAGCTTAGCACAATGTCTATCACACAGTAGGTAATTAATAAGTGTTTATTGATTAGCTGACAGGGAAAACATAGTTTTAGTATGTTCTCTTGTAGCCATGACATTTTTGATGGACACATTTTCTATAGTATTTTGAGACTTTGAAATAATAATCATATAACTACAAATCTACCATCATTACTATTTATTTCTAAAATAAAGCTCAATTTTAAATAGCTGGAGGAATAATTTTTGAACATTGAATAACAACCTAAGAAATGCTCTCTTTTTTTGAGAAGTGATATGAAAAAGAAACCCATACATGTATTGCTTCTGTTTCAGTCAGAATAATCTCTTTATGACAACAATCACTTAATGCCTCTTGGTGTCTGGTCACAAATTCAGAAAGTCAAATGAAGATGGCTGAACCACTTGGTCCCCATTTTCTTTGAGGAAGGAGGAAGCAGAGAGGGTACAATGAAATGAAACCATGTAAGTCACAATTTATGGAGCAGTAAATGACTGAATTGTGAAATAAACATCAGCAGTGAATATAAAGATGTCATAAAGCATTACATCCCAAATGGCTGAAATCCCCCTTCATGGACAAATCCACACAAAGACATTTCCTTTTTGGCTTAAATAAAAAAAAATAAAAACACTAAGCTCATCTGAGAAAAGAGAAAGGAAGAGATTAAAAACAAAAGAATTTTTAGGTTCGCACATTATATGTCTTTCAGTGATGCTATTAGGAAAATTAATGAAACCCATTTTCTTTACTCTGGGGCTCTAGGAAAGTCATTAGATTTAAATGAATATATAACATTACATCAATCTAATTTCAAGGAAAAGATTCAGCAAGCCAATGAGAGCCCACAGTTTCAAACTACTTGGAAGAATTTCACCTTAATGGAAGTAATGCAAGTTTCATGAGTTACTGTATGAGGCAAATTATAAAGACAAAGAAACAATGACTAGAGAGAGGCGACTTCCACAATTTGTAGCACCTTTCAGTTCAGAATGCTCTTGACAATTAATAATACAATTTACCCATCTTTCCTATTCCTTCTATTACTTATCTCTATGTTTCTCTGAAGCTTAGTGAGAAGCTCACTTAGAAGAGCCATTTGAAGTATTTTGAAGTACCTATACATTGGGTTGCTATTCTGAGGTTTCAAGACCAAAATTTTGCTCTGTATTTTCTACCAGAAACATTTTCAAATTTAATTGGATTTGGAAAGATCCTGGACAAAAATTGGAATCTGATATATTTTGCTGTTCTCTAACCACCCACCCTCTTCCCCACATAAATGGTCAGACATTTATCTGAAAGCTTATCATCAAATTTGCCTTGTGGTTGAGAAGACACTGTGTGGGTTCCAACCAAGGTTATTTTTGACAATCATGTCTTTGTTTGGATATGATAAGCTGTGAATAGACACAGAATATATAGCACAGGATAAATCAATGATCACAGAGAAACATGCAAGGTCCTACACTGCATCCTGGATAAAGGAAGGAAAACTGTACTGTGTAACTAAAAAAAAAAAAAACTTTTCTCAGACATTATCTTGCATTTAAGGATTTAAGTTAATACTTAGGAGATCAGAGCAAAAGTGGCTTTCTCTTTGTTCCTCACTTACTATATTCCATCTCCCATCTCTATGACTTTTCACTAGGCATCCCTAGGGCCTGGAATGCCCTCCCTCTTTACTACTGCCTCTAGATTGAATTTCTTCTTTTAAGATACCCTCTCTTTTTCATGAAGCCTTCCCTGATTCTGCTCAAATATGGTATTTGTGCATGCAAGTTTTATATTTATGCTATAGATATGTACACACATGTATGTATATTTGTCTCTTATCTCCCCTTGCATAAGAATGTAAGTTCATTGTGAGTAGGGATTGTTTCATTCTTTATACTTGTAACATTGGACCGAACACAGTGCCTGGTGGTACATATCAGGTCTTAGTAAATACCTGCCAATTTGCTGATTGACACAACCCTCTCATTTTACAGAGGCAAAAACTGAAATCCAGGGAGATGGAATGATTTACTCAAAGTAGCATGGGTAATAGGTGGGAGACTTGAGATTTATACTCATGTCCTCTGACTTTAAACATATGCTCTTTTAATTGAATTATATCCCTATAGAAATCACTTCCATTTGCTTATTTACTATGTACAAGAACTTTTCTTTGCCAACTATTTACTTGGGCCAGTTGCCTGAGTAGCCAATAGGACTTGACTGTGTATTAGAAGGGGAAGGAAAGGGAAGAATAATTTATATAACATCTACTGTGTGCCAGGCACCAAGCTAAATACTTATATTAGAGAAATGTAAGTTGAATACTGATGTTTCTTCAGAGGGGTGCTATCTTCTAGTGACCACTGCCCTAAATACTATTACATATAAATGAAAATGACTTAAAATTAGGAGTCCTCCACTACAGGAATTTGTCTCACACTTCCATGTTTAAAATTTATTTTTAGATATATCTGGGTTGTCATAATGCATTGACTCTCTGATCATTATTAAAACAACACAAATGTTGGGGATGGAGTCATGAGGGCCATGTAGAAGCAGGAAAACTCCATATGCCCCCTCCATAACCAATTCAAATACCTATAAAAATGACTCTAAACAAACTTTAGGGCCATAGAACCCACAAAGTGACAGAGAGAAACAAATTCCCCACTGAAGATAGCCTGGCAGGCAGACAGGAAGGGACCATCACAGGGAACTGGGAGCAGAGCCCAGCCCTCCCTTCCCCCTGGGTGTCCATGGTTTTAGCCTCAGTGTGGCCACAAACAGGTCATACCTGGAGGTACTTCAGGAGAGTGGATCACCATAAGCTGTGGCAGTTTCCAGAATTATGAACCTATAAATACCAAAGACAATGTGAGAGTTCAGTGTGGACCCTATAGGAATAGGGGGTCCAGGAGTGTGGTCTGGCCTCTGCCCCCCAGAGGGAGAAGCAGCTGAGGCACAGCAGACATACAGCCGCGTGGCTGCTTCAGAGCTATTGGCCTGCAGATTTTAGGGGAACCAAGCAACCAGTCTAAAGGATAATTGCTCTTGCTTTAACCTGCTTGGATCTAAATTGCTGTCTAGGGTGGAGGTCCTGGGGTGAGTGACCAGTGATCCAGAGCATGTGGAGGCTTCAGAGAGGGCACCCAACTAATAGCTCTGGCAGTGAGAAAACCCCAGAGATTTGGGACAAAGCTCTCCTCTCTGGAAGTAGAGTTCTATTGTGGCAAAAAGCTCAAAAGTCAAGTAATTGAGTGGCAACCTGAGCAAGTAAAGGAAGCAAAGCAAGTACTTTGGACTCCTTTTTGGGGGACAAAAAGGATCAAAGTATGGAATGGGAGGAAGAAAACAAAGTCAGAACTCCTGCACCAAAAGCTTCCAAGAAAAATATTAACCGGTTACAGGCCACAGAGGAGCTTAAGAAAAAATTCGAAAACCAAATATGAGGAAGTGGAAGAAAAATTGGAATAGGAAGGGATGATACTTAAAAGGGGAAAGTGAGATGTGAGAGAGGAATATAATGAGAGGAGATGGGGAGAGACAGAATGGGGTAAATTATTTCATATAGAAGAGGCAAGGGGAAACTATTACAATGGAGGAGAAGAACAGGAAGGCAAAAGGCAATGGGTCAACCTTACTCTCATTGAATGTGTCTTAGGGAGGGAATGACATACACACTAAATAGGGTATCTTACCCTACAGGAGAGTAGGGGAGAAGGGGATTGGAAGGGGGATGATGAAGGGGAGGGCAGGTTGGGGGGTAGTTAGAACCACACATTTTTGAAAAGGGACAGGGTCAAAGTAGAGAATAGAACAAATGGGGGGGGGGGTAGGGTAGGATGCAAGGAAATATAATCAGTCTTTCATAATATATCCACTATGGAAATGTTTTGCATAGCTACACATATACAACCTATATTGAATTGCTTATCTTCCCAGCAAAGATGGGTGATGAGGGAGGAAGGGAAAGAATCTGGAATTCAAAGTTTTAAAATTAAATGTTTAAAAATATATGTATTATTTTTTACATGCAATTGGGAAATAAGATATACAGGCACTGGGGTATGGAGATCCATCTTGCCCTACTGGAAAGTCAGAGGGGGGATGGGGAAGCATATAGGAGAGAGCAGATTGGGGGAGGGGGTATACAGTAGGATCGCTGTTTTGGGGTGGTGGGAAGGGAAAGATGGAGAGAAAATTTGTAACTCAAATTCTTATGGAAATGAATGAAGTAAGCTAAAAATAAACAAAATTTAATTTATAAAACACAAATGTCTAGGAAAAAGGTAACACATTAAGTTCTCAGTTGTTAACATAGTAAGGTATATTGGCTTGTCAAACCATTGCAACACACTGTTATAGAAGCAAAGGACTTTAGATATCAGATATGTTATAAATGAAGAAATGTTCTCTGTGACAGCTACTTAGCATATAAAGCTAAGGATTAGAGAATCTGAGACTCTTAGAGTTAGTAGAAACCTAAGAGGCCATCTTACCCAACCTGTATCTGAGTAAGAATTGCTTCTAAGAAATCCCTGGATGAGTGATTATTCAGCCTTCACTTAAAGATCTCTGGTTAGGGTATAGAGACAGGAGACATTTTTTATGTATCAGTTTATGTCACCTAAGACCATTTGATGATTGCTCTAATTGCTGGTAAGCTAGGCAATGCAGTGGGGATAGTGCTGCACCTGTAATCAGGAAAACCTGAGTTCAAAACTATCCTGAGATACTTACTAGTTGTGTGACCCTTGGAAATCCACTCAAGCTCTGTCTGCCTCAGTTGGACAGCTAGGTGGTGAAGTGGATAAAACACTGTGCTTGGAATCAGGGAGACTCATCTTCATGCATTCAAGCCCAGACTCTATCTGTGTAAAGTCCCTTTACCCTATTTGCCTCAGTTTCCTCATCTTTAAAATAAAGAGGACAAATGGCAAATCACTCCAATATTTTTGCCAAGAAATCCACATTGGGGTCACAAAGAGTCAGATACACCTAAAAACATGAATGAACAACAACAGTTACCTGTAAGTTTTTCTTTACATCACAATGAAACCTACTTCTCTGAAACTTTCTCCCAATCATTACTCCTGTCTTTCCTTTAGGACCATGCTGAATGAGACAAATTCCTCTTCCACTACGGAGTATTTCACATATTTAAAGATAGCTAACATCTCCCTTCACCCCAGTCTTTACATTCTAAGAAAAATAGTTCCTGACCTCTGACCAATGCTTATATGGTACATTCTCTGCTCCTTTTGCCGGTCTACTCATTCTTCTCTGGATCCATTACAGTGGAAGACTACTGTAGATTATCACCTTCATTCTGAACATTTTGCCTTTTTTGAACAAGCCACATGTAGCATTAGAACTTTTTTTGCTTGACAGGTGATAACATTGACTCATAGTGAGCTTGTAATCCTCTCAAACTTCTAATTTTCTTAAAAATATAGAATACCACCCAGTCCTTCTCTCATACATATTTGTGAAGTCTATGTTTTGAACCTGTGTAGGACTTTACATTTACTGCTATTAAAATTCATATTATTATATTTGAGCTATCATGCTAACCTACTGAAATATTTTAAAATTTTCTTTCTGTCATTCACTGTGTTAACTATCACTCTGAGTTTTGTGTCACCTGCACACTTGGTTATCCTGTTTTCTATGCATTTATTCTAATCACTTACAAAAAATCTTAATAACTGAGCCAAGCACAGATGCCTCCACCAAAATAGATGCTTGAAAATGTAATAATGTTTGATGAAGTAGAAAGGCAATATATAATTTGGGAACCCAGGACTCTGCATAGAAATTCATCTAAGCACTAGAATGTTCAAGGACTGTGCTAAGTGCTAGATACAACATGTACACAGCTAAATAAATATTGGATTATTTAAAGGGGATAGAGTATTGTGGGTTGATCCAAGAAGTCTTCATAGAGGAAGAGGAATCCTAATTGAGATAATTTCCATAAAGATTCTAACAGGCAGAAATGAAGAGAAAGCATGCTGCAGGCAAGGGCAGGGACAGGGTTTGGACTTCACAGAGTAGGGCTGTGAATATTAATTCCAGAGAACTAGAAGCTCATTTTGGCTGGAATGAGGAATACGTGAAAGAAAATAATATAAAGTAAAATTGGAAAGGTAGGGCCCGTAGGACTTAAATGTTAGGTTGAAGAGTTGCTGTTTTATCCTTGAGGTGATGAGAAGGTGCAGAAGAAAGGTTTTGAGTAGGGAATGACATATTTAGCCTTGTAGAAGATTAAAATTATTATTTTGGAAGCTGTGTGGTGCAGTGATAGGAGAGGAGAAGCACTGGAATCCCAATTAGCACACCATTAAAACTGTCCAGGCAAAAGAGTATAAAGGTGTGAACTTGGATAATGCCAGTATGAGCGGAAAGAATAATAAAGATATTATGAACTGCAGTGGGCAGCATGAGGGCACTGAACCCACAAAGAGCAGGAGGCCATAGAAAGAGATGATTAAAGACTTCTTAAGACAAAATTCACCTATTTTATAATTTTTCCATGGGCAGACACTGCTTCGAAGCCTTGCATGTTCTGATCTGGGGTATTTTAAAAATAATCTCACCAAATGAACTAAATTCTAGTTGTTCTCTTTCATAGAGGTTTCAATTAGGGAGCTATTTTCAGCACAGCTCAGCTGTTACTGTGTAGATTTCCTGTATATATTTGAGGGTTTGTTTTTTTTTTGCATGTGGATATCATCCCTAACATCAAAGTTTTTCTTAGGAAAGCTCTCCTGAAATTATTCAAGCAGCCATCCTATCTCCTACTCTCAGGTTTTTCACTTAAGTTTCCAGTTCTCATAAAAGTATTTTGTCATTTTCCTAGTTAATGAAAAACTTCCTGAGGTTTTGACACTGTTGATGTAGAATTGGGAATATACCATTTGCCATGCCCATGGGCCACCTGGCTTAATTTTCTGTGTCAAGCAAGGGTACCAAATGGTATATTGTACAAGGGCTCACATTGATTACAAAGAGAAGAAAGGGTTTCATCAAGGACACTTCATGTCAGAAGTGCCTTATTTACTTGGTTGAAAGGTTTGTAGACTGTTAGATGAGGGGAATGTCATGGACTTAGTCTATCAATATTTTAGCAAAATTTTTGCTAAAACATGTCATTCCATTATTCTGGAAAAAGAAAATGGAAACCTATAGGTTAGCTGATAATACACTCAGATTCAGATGTTCTGAGATGACTGGCCTCAAAGTGCCTTCATAGAGGGAATAGGTCTTCTGTGGATGACTCCAGTGATTTGCACTTGCTGTGCTGTTTAATATTTTCACAACAACTTGGATAAAGTCATAGATTGTATGCTCATCAGATGACAAAAAGCTGGGACAGATAGCTAACATGCTGAATGATATCCAAAAGATCTCAAAAAGACCCTGACAGGTTAGAGCATTAAAATGAATCTAATAAGATAAAATTCTATAGAAATAAATGTAAAGTTTTGTACTTGATGTACAAAAATGTATGATAGTTATAGGCATTCTTTGATGGTGATTATTCAGAACAAGATCTAAGGATTTTAATGAACTGCAAATTCAATATTGGTCAGCAGTGTGATGCAACAATAAGAAAAACTATTGTAATCTTAAACTATATTAAAGGAGATAGCTTCAAGGAATAGGGAGGCAATAACCCCACTGTATTCTGCCGTAGACCTCATGTGGTATATTGTGTTTAGTTCTAAGCATCATGGTTTGAGAAAGGAACTTAAAAATTGGAGAGTATGTGGAGGGGAGCAACCAGAATGATAAAGTATCTTCATGTCCTATGAAGATAAGTGGAAGGAACTGGGGATGTTTAAATTGAGAAAGAGAAATTTCAGAGGGGACATTATAAAATTCTCTGGGTATTCAAAGGGTTGTTATGTGAAAGAGATTAGATTCTTTTTTTGAGCCCCAGACAACAGAACAAGAAGCAATGGCTAGAAGTTGTAAAGCAGGTCGATTTAGACTAGGTGTCAGAAAAAAAAATAAAAAAATAAGCCAAAACTTACTATAATTAGTAGGGCTGTTTGAAGGAATGGGCTGCCTAGAAAGGTGGCATGTTCCCCTACATTGGATGTCTTCAAGAAAAGGCTTAGATTACCACTTTGATCAGCATTCTTTTCATATGTGGTTGTACTAAGGTCCTTTCCAATACTAAAATTCTGTGATTCTGAGACAACTGTCCTTTAAATTCTAGATTAGGGATATACTGAAAGCATTTTTGCTTCCTTTAACAAAAAAATGTTGGACAGTATATCATTAAGTCAAACTCTATACTTTATATGTTAGGCTCTCAGGTATAATTTATTGGGGTAGAGACCCCAGAATAAAGGCATGTGTAAAACCTGGACTGAGCACATATTATTTGCCCTCCTCTGAACCCTCTTGTTATAGGAATGTAAATTTTAAAGATCTTCCCTGCCCCTAGATTATGTGCACCTGGAGCCCGTGGTGGGAGGCTTGTTTTTCAGGAATGCCCACACCTTGATGCTTTGTGATTGGGCAGTGGGTCAAGAGGGTTGTTACATTCTCTGACCAAGGAGAAGGCTATAAAGTCCCTGATGTGAGACTTTGTTTTGGGGCTCACTTTGAGAAATGTTCTGTGATTTCACCAGATGAGACTCTGGGCAGTGGTTGAAAGACCCTGGCTTTGAAAACCCAGATGATGATGCTTCCCTTTCTGGTAACTGTGATTTGGTATGGATGTTATGGTTGGGCAGTTGGAGGACTGTCTACTTGAAATGTTTCTGTCTGTATACTCTGAAGTTTGGGGTGTTGACCTTTTCCCCTGAACTAGGTAAATGAGATGTTTGATTGATTAAAGCAGGATTGTTAACCCATTTTGAGTGGCTTTCCTTTAGAAAAGCAGATCTAAGAACCTGTGTTGGCAGCCACCCTGGGGATGCTGGGGTGCTTGCTGCTACATCTCTCCAACTCAGGTCTTTCCTAAATTGTAACAGTTAGGATTGGATACCAATATTCTAGGTCAAATCTGACCATGGGATAGTCCAAAAGGAGTATCACCTATTTATTGCTTTAGGTGAATTAAAACAATCCAGTCTGTCAATCAGCAGCAGCATGAAATAAGGGGGAGGGCTCTGGGTTTGGAGTTAAGAAAGATAACAGCTAGCCAGAAAGTGCCAAAAAGAAAGAAATACAAGGTGGTAAAGGACCCCGAGTTCATTTTGTAATGAGCACCACTAGGTGCTTTTTCAGTTTGGAGATAAGACATGGGTGAGAAAGGTGGCATAATGATAGATCTCTTCAAATATTTGGAGGCTTAGTATATGGAAAAGGCAATAGACTAGTTCCTCTTGGTGATACTAGAGGCTAGAATAAGAAGTAATGGCTAGAAAAAGAAAAAAAAATATGTTTCCTAATAATTAGAACTACACAAAAGTAAAATGAGTTACAATGACTTATAATTGAAGTAGCAGATTTCTCCTCACTGGAGGTCTTCAGGCAAGGACTACATGACTACCTTTTGGTTAGCATACAGATTGGGATCTTCTTCAGATATGTGTTGGATAAGATGACCTTTGAAGTTTCCTCTTTCTCAGATTCTATGAGGGACCAGAAAGAGTTCCACAGAACAAGCCACCTAGAAATACTAATGAAAACAATAAAAAATAAACATTATAAAATATATGAGAAGGAGCACAATATTGGTTGGATTTTTGGTTTTTGGTTTTGGTTTTTTCTTTGGTCGAGAGCTTTGATTTAATTGGTATAAAAACACTGCAGAATGGAAGCTCCCTTTACTAACATAGATTGTCAACTATTCTGCAGTTTATGATCTTAGAGAATTACCCTGGAGGAGGGGGTACTAAGAGATTAAATTACTTATGCAGGGCCAAACACGTAGTCCATTCATATCAGATATAGAACTTCAACCAAGGACTTCCTGACTCTAAGGCCTCTTTATGCATTATGCCATATTTTTTCTCTTTTCCTATGTTTGCTAAGAGAGTAGTGCTGTAATTACTGACCAATCAAAGATGTAAAAATTCTTCCAGTAGTAAATGATTGTAAATAATTATGAGTCAGTAATTTCTTGGGAAATAGGGTAGAGGGAAAATTTAGGGATCTATTATAGAGGAAGGATTTGAGGTAATTGTATAAGAGATAAATTCACAGCTGAATGAATGCTTCTGTGTAATAAAAAAGGAATTCAGGAATAAGAAAAGGCTAGAAAAAGAAAGCTCTCATGGTGTGATTAGTCAGTTATTGCTGATTGTGCAAGGCATTTATCTTTTAGAGAAAAACTGGAGATAAGTGAGTCAGTGAAGGGTAGGAGATAGAAAGCTGGCTTCAATTCAGAACACAGGGGTTCAAGCCCTGACTCTATGACCTTGGGCAAATCATTTAACCTCTCAATACTTCCAGCTACTTAAATTGCAAATCAGTTGCCAATCTACATTGATAGAGAGCATTTTATTCCAAGTGTGAAAAGCCTCTACACCCATGAAATTACAGACCTGGACAAATTATATATAGTAACAGGATTTTGGAAAAAGGACTGTCTGCATTGGAACTGGGGGTTCTTAGAGCAGATGGACATGTTAGATAGATAAAAGGATATCATCTAAAATTGCCAGTGAAATGGGCAGAGTTGTGAACTTGGGTCAGAAAAACAGTGTATAGACGTTGAGTTCAAGGCCTGTCCTTTATTTCAGCTCAGCAAATGAGTTAGATGCTAGAGGGGAATCCTCACTTCACCTCACCACAAGTGAAAACTTAGTGGAAAGGCCTGAAGGAACATGGGTTTCAAAATGAGGAGGAGGGGCAGGGAAGAAAGATAGGCTGCCTGTGGGCTTTGTAAGGAATATTATCATGGACTTATGTCAAGGATTCTTAATCTTAAGTCCCTTGGGCATCTGTGGATAGATTCAGAAGGTTCTGTGGACTTAGGGAAAAACATATCTTTATTTTCACTCACATTTAACTGAAATTTACCACTTCTTTCAATTATGGATATATGCCATGGTTTTTGTTTTTGTTTTTTTTTTTCCTCTTGAGGAGTCCAGAGGCTTTACCAGACTGTGACAGGGTGGCCTGATTTATACAGATGCCAGGAAATGATGTTATTTGCTATGGTGACTAACTACTTGATCTTAGGGTGAAACCTGGCTCAAATATCAACCTATAATTAGTGGCAAAAAAAGACAAAACTCATCTACAAATGATGGAAATAGTGAATTTACTTCTGGCAAACTGACTAGGAAAGAGAAGAATTAGGTTAAGGGTGAGAGTGGACTTTAATGGCAGACAGTCATGAAGATCTCCAGTGAAGTCAAAAGGATAGTGCTTCAAGGTCATTGCATAAAGCTTGGAAAATCTGGGGAAACTCTGGGGACTGAATTAGAAAAGAGACATCCTTAAGCTAAGGATTTGATACCCGGAGAGAAGATTTGAAAGCAGGCTCTAAAAGGGTTGAGAATCTGATCAGCCATGCTACCAAAATTCTACTTTGGGCAAAGAGCCTGAGTATTTAATCTCTATCTGAACTGAACAAGGAGAGCCAGAACACTGATTTTGTGCACTAGGCAAGGTTGTGAAAATTATGACCCCTCTTTCTTTCCCTAAAGGAGGCTTTGTGCATTTATTTTTATTTTTGATTCATTGCAAAAATAAATACCTATATGCTCTAGAATATAGAACTTAAAGGCAAAGAAAGAAAACACACATGCATAATTCTTGTCAAAGAACTTACCTAATTGTGGAGACAACATGCAAACAACTATGTATAAACAAGATAAACATGGTAAATTGATAATGAATGTAGGGAATGCATAAAGGTTAAGAATGACCTGGAAAAGCATCTTGCAGAAGATGGGTCTTTAGGTGAGACTTGAAGGAAGTGAGAGAAAGTGGGGGTAGGGATGAGTGGGGAGAAGATTCCAGGCATGGGGTACAGCCCGTTCAAATGCCCAGATTTAGGAAATGGAGTGTCTTATGGAAAAAATGGCAAAGGGGAGAGTAGATCAAAAAGTACAGGAAAGAGAATAAGGAAAACTAGGAAGGTAAGAGGGGGCAGCATACGAAAGGTTTTAAAGGCCAGACTGATGATCTTACATTTTCACCTAGAGATAACAGGCAACAATTGAAGTTCATTGGGAGGAATGACTGTAAAACATCATTAGACCTGTACTTTAGAAAGACTACTTTGACAGCTAAGTGGAGGGTGGACTAGAGTGGGGAGAGACAAGGAAACCCACCAGTAGACTTTTGTAATAGTCCAGGCATGAGAGAGGAGAGTATTACTAGGGTGATGTCAGGGTCAGAGGAGGGAAGAAGGCAATATGCAAGAGATATTACAAAAGTGGAAACTACAGGGAATGAGGTGATATTGAATTGTGAAGTTGGAAGCTAGATTGCAGAGGGTTAAGAAGGAATTGAGAGGAAAGGAAGTGAGAGCACTGATTATTGATGACCTTCTCAAAGAAATTACCCATGAAAAACAGGAGAGATATAAGGCAACAGTTAGAGGAACCAGACAGATCCAGTGAGGATTTTTGAGGATGAGGGAGTTAAGCGTATGTTTGCAGGCAGGAGGGGACCCTCCATTAGATCTGGAGAGGTTGACAATAAGTAAGAGAGTATGGATAACAGAGAAAACAATATTCTTCCCCAAATGGGATGGAATAAGATTTCTTGTCCATGTAGAGGAGTTTGCCTTAGCAAGAAGAAATAGCAGAAGTTGTAAAAGACCTCACTTTTCTTAATTCTATAGGATATATGTGACCTGAGGTTGTTTGAGAGGTTGCATGGGGACATAGAAGCCATGGGGGTTTTGAGGAGGGATGTAAAAGTCTTTGAAAGACATTGTAATGAGTAAGATCACTCTGATCCAGGAGGGCCCCAAAATAACCATTAAGTAGTGCTTGGGTAGGGAACTATTGCTGTCCACTCCATGAGATTCAGAATGAACTGAGTTTCAGACTTGGTCTTTGAGAAAGAAATGAGGCCTATTCACCGCATGGGCATTACCTGGCTCAAAGTGAGGGTCATACTGGTGGTAATGTCTGAGGCCAGATGTGAACTCAGGCTCCCTTGACTCATTTCTTAAAGAGGTCTATTTAAGGAGTGGGCATTGCCTCACTGAAGGTAAGAACCTCAAAAGACCTTAGCTTAAAAGGGCCAGGGCCTCCCATTTCATCCAGGATCATCTCCAGTCATCCTGATGAATATCAAGCCACTGAACCCAGGTGGCTTTAGAGGAGAAAGTGAGGCTGGTGACCTTGCAGAGCCCTCCCTCGCTCAGATCAAAGTCAACTGCAAGTCATGTCATCATCTCCCTGATGCCATGATCCTCTTCAAGAACAAAGGAGAAACACAACAATGACACAATGAATAAGATAGTGGAGTAGGGGGATGTCATACTAGAGGCCCAGGTGAAATTATGTAACATAAAAAGTAGAGTGTAACCTTCCATTATGTTTTCTTTTTCTTCTTCCATCTTTTTTTGAGCACTGTATGAGTAGAAGAGAAGGCATCAGATGGTGGGAGTAATCCAAGGCAAGGCTGAGGCTTGACAGAGTAAGATTAATGATAAAATCGTGGGACAAAGGAGTCAAGAGGAGTCCTAGTCCTCCAGCAAATCTATGTCTAGAATCTGCTAACTTGCACACATCTTTGGAATCATTAACAATATTCCTAGCTGTGCATTACCTTGATTCACATTGTCTCTTAGCCACAACAAAGGCAGAAGTTGCAATGGGAACAAGATGATTAGGCCCAGAGGCTTCCTAAACTGATTATTCTTGCCCTAGTACCTCAAGGAAGGAATACAGCATATCAAGTACTTTAATTCATTTGCTTAACAACTACTGATTAACTAGTTTCTACATATCTGTAGTCTCTAGTTTTTTGCCGGGCACTGCAGGAACTATGAAGGGATAGAGGGCATAGTCTCTGTTCTACAGCAGCTTACAGTCTAATAGGAACACCAATAACTTGTAATACAAAGCAGGAGATGATGCATTATGTGGGTGGTACTACTCATAGGTTGCTGCTTGCCTGTGTGTGTGTTCAGCTATTCCAAATATTTTAATAAAGAGTTCTCTGTAAAGCACTTAAAACACCAGTTTGTGAGGATAAACTCCATTGGGGAGAGAGAGAATAGCCATGGAGCTGAGGAATTTTCTTGATTTGGGGCAGGATCTGAGAGTCTACTGTTTTCTGATCAACCTTGCACTGCTCTTTAATGTCCTTTTTCTCTTTTTCTGTGTCAAAAATCTCTCCTCCTTGGTGTCTACGTTTATGGGACCTCTTCTTCTTGAAGTAAGCATCAGTAAGAAGATTTGGGATTTTAATACCTGGAAGTTTAACCCTGTTAGAGCCGGCAGTGATAAATTTCTGACGGGTTCTTCTCAGAGGAGCTTGATTGATGGTCAGAGGTCCAGTTACCAGTAGCAAGCCACTAACCAGCTGCTTCTGGAAAACCACACACTTGCCCCTGTGGAGGCCAGTGATGCTAGTCCCAAGTCTCCTCACATGCTGGCTAAAGAGCTTTTTGCCATGACTTAGCAGCTTTCTGGGCACATCCTCAACCAGGCATTTTGGGAATCTTTACCACTTGGCGTCCTCCATTTTTATCAATACCAACAAATTTTGAAATACTACAGACACCTTCTCTTTCTTTTTCCTTTCTGGGTTTTTGGTGCAGTGTGTTTTTGCTCTCTCTGGGAATACATGGCAGACTTGGAGTATCTACCAATCCCCTGGGCCAAGACTGGGTTCCGACTGTAATGCTTTCAAGGCTTTTTCACGAATTTTTTAAGCCACAGCTTCCTTTTTGTTACCATTTTCCCCCTTTTATACCTTCTTTTCCTTTGGTTCCTTTGGGGGCCTTTTGTCTATTATCTTGAGAGAAGGGAAAGAGCTTATCTTTTTTCCTTGAAGAAGACCATGACATCAGGGAAGAGATGCCATGATTTGCAAGTGAATTGTATTTAAGTGAGGGAGAGCTGTGCAGTCATCAGCCTCACTTTCTCCTCCAACTAGTCACAATGGCAAGATATAGATCAGGAGAGATTCCAGATATATGGAATGGAGTTTAGAAAGGAAAAGTCCTTTACTCTTTCAAAAACATATTTGGATAATACCAAGAATGGCATTGATTCCTGGAACAACATATTTATTTTGCCAAATGTATAACTTGACAAGAGACATCAATGTAGCTCATTCCTACATCTGTGACCTTACCTGATGTAATAAAATTAGGTGACCCCAGTCTTCTCTACTGTCACATCAGTCTTTCTGTGCCCTTGACCCTGGTCTGATTCCCCATCTGAGTGTAAACCTTTCAAATGCTCAAAGACCTTAATCTTTTCTGCTGTCACCTGAAATTAACCAAATATCTTGTAATACTTCCTTTCATGCTCAAGTGGAGAATTACCTAGGTCTGTTCACTTTTCTCTGAATCTGTACATAAAGTTCTTCCCAGATTTCACTGAAATTATCCATTTTATTATTTTTATGCAATGATAATTTTCCATTATGAAGAATCACCCAGTCTTACTAATGAATGACACTCTATGATTTTGAACTCACTAAAAAAATCCTATTTGAATTAGAGCAATTGACATTATTATGGCTAAAATTAAATACACAGAACTCCACAAATCAGAGGTTTAAAACATTGGACTTTATGAAAGTATTATGACAGCAATCCTCCTTACTATTCTCCACTTAAGATTATTGTGTGTCAAGCAATTGATTTTATACAAAGATGGTTTGAATCATATATGTTATATAGCTATTCAAACACATATTTGGCAACATAATAACTATCAAACCATGAAATTTGGTTAAATGTAGATTTATGGATGACATTCACATTTCAAAGCTTAATTGTTGCTATAAAGTCAATAATTGATAATGAACAAAAATGACATTGTAAAGATTGTTTATGTTTTCTGGAAGGATGTTTATGAGCTTCTAAGAATCTGAAAATGTGCTAACTCAAATAAAGATCATATTTCTTTTCTCAGATAGCTTAAAGGACAGCAGATAAGCATAAGGACAGAAGTTGAGGATGGGATAGTATTTAGAAAGCAGTTAGCTTCATGGGTATTCTTACTTGCAGGAGTGGGAATGATGACCAATTATGTCTCATAATTGGAGGGCAGAAGAATACTTCTCAGACATGCACCACACCCCCAAAATATATCATCACTTAATTGTCACATTGCATTAAAGATTCATGAAATATCCATTGCTTTCAATAAATAATTATAAAATACAAATACTCCTTGTAGGGTAAGCCATTGAGCATCAGTAATTTACACTGTAATGAGAATCATCAAAATCACAAGGTCCTAGATTTGGAACTGAAAGGGACCGAAGAGATTATCTAGTCCAATTTTTTATTTTATAGATATGGAAATTGAGGTCCAGAGTGGTTAAGCAATTTGCTCATAGTCATAGAGGTAGAAATTGACAGAGGCAAGATTCACATTCTAAAGATCACATGAAATATTAGAATGATATCATTTTAGAGTTGAATTTGAGATTATCCACTTAAAGATGTTTAATTTCAAGATCTTAAGGAAATATGATCTTTTTCCTCTTCCTTCTCCTTCTCTTTCTGCTCCTCCTCATTCTCCTCCTCTTCTTCCTCTTCCTCCACCTCCTTCATCTCCTTCTCTTTCTTCTTCTTCTTCTTCTCATCATTTTAATTTATCATCATCATCATCATCATCATCATTAGCAGCAGCATTAAATTTCTTCCCACTCTAATCTATCTTCCATAAATCTTTGGTGGCTGTTCAATCATTTTTTTAGTCATGTCTACCTCTTTGTGACCCCATTCGAAGTTTTCTGGACAAAGATATAGAAGGAGTTTGCTATTTCCTTCTTCAGTGAATTTTACAGATGAGGAAACTGAGGCAAACAGAACCAAGTGACTTGTCCAGGGTAACAGTTAGTAAGTGTCTGAGGTAAGATTTGAACTTACCAAGATGAGTCTTCCTAACTCCAGGTCCAGCACTCTATCCACTGTGGTACCTAGCTGTCCCTCCACAAAACTATGTGTGTATATATATATATAGAGAGAGAGAGAGAGAGAGAGAGAGAGAGAGAGAGAGAGAGAGAGAGAGTGAGTGTAATATGGTCAGACAGAAATCAATTTGCGTGTGTGTGTGTGTGTGTGTGTGTGTGTGTGTGTGTGTGTGTGTGTGACTTTCACAAAACTACCAAGATGATTTCCCTAAAACATAGTTTAACCATGTTGCTCTTTCTCTTTACCCCCTCTACACACACCTTCAACAAACTCCTATGGCTGCTGATTGATGTTAGGACCTATGATGAAATATAAGCTTCTTTTTATGGCATCTAAAGTCCTTCACACTTGACCCAAATCTATGTTTCCAGTTTTTAATTTATGGAGGACCATGGCCAGTGGAGCTCTGACCCTGATGGCTAAGTAAGCCCTCTCAGCATAAGACCCTACTAAACAGGCCCAGATTAGTTCCCCATCCCCCAAGAAGGCTCACAGGCATGGGCTTCACATTCCCACAAGAAGCATGGTATGGGCTCCCAGCCTGGGAACAAGGACACTCACAGTGTTCTCAGGGGTAACTAGCATAATGGAGCAACATAGTATTAACTAGAAGCCTTAGGACAACTCCATTCTGTTCTAGGGAGGTTTAGGGAGGTTTAGAACATCCAGCCTGGTACTTGTACCCTGATAACAAGGATAGAATACATGGCTGTCACATATGAGGCAAATGGGAACTAGGGCAATGGTGTGATCCCAAAGATAGTGGCTTATGATGACTATGCAGTTTTACACTATATATACTGGACTGTTAGCTGAATAAAGTTGACTCTGTTTTCCACCATACAGTAGTCTTGTCTTATTTATGATTGTCAACCTCTAGGTAAGTAACTCTTTGGAAATCTATCTTTTCACCTGACTTTTCCTTCTCAGCTTTGCTCTTGGCCAGCAGGGCTCCTCTCTACCACTATCTCAGACACTGCCACAGAAGGGCAGGGGTCCCTGGGTAGGCTTGGTTTCCCACATTAATTTATTTTTATTTTTATGAATTGCTTTCCTTCCTGGACTTTACAATCCAGGCAACTTTTTGCCAATCAAGAATAACATACCCACTGTGCAGAATATTCGTACATGAATGAGAAACTAAGGTATAATATTATCCTTTAAGTAGAACTAGCTAATGAAATTTTAACTGAAATTCCCTGCTGAGTTGAAATTAGAGACAATTCACTTCTACTTTTTTGGTACTGATACAGTGAATATGCAAACTCAGAGAAAAGAGGACTTTTCCTGAAAAGCTGTTATAATCAGTGATTGTTATTCTATTATTTGATTCTTGACTTATGTATGTTTCAATAACATATTATCCTAAAAAATAAATTCACCTTCAAAATGCTCAC
This sequence comes from Gymnobelideus leadbeateri, assembly GCA_011680675.1. Lineage (NCBI taxonomy): Eukaryota > Metazoa > Chordata > Mammalia > Diprotodontia > Petauridae > Gymnobelideus > Gymnobelideus leadbeateri. The sequence goes on along the minus strand of WOXC01003771.1, from coordinate 230,397 downwards.
TATAATTATTAAATTAAATGAATGATTAATTGCCAATGAATTATATATATATAATATATATATATAATTATATATATAATTACATATATCTATATATCTATGTCTATATCTATATCTATATCTATATCTATATATCTGCTTTGTTCCATAGAAAACACATAGGATATACATGCCTATGTATACACACACACACATATATATATGTACACACATGCAAATGTGTGTGTGTGTGTGTGTGTGTGTGTGTGTGTGTGTGTGTGTGTGTGTGTCTAGAGAAGGCATTGAATCCTGATGGGGAAATCCAGGAAAAGTTTCAGTGAATCCTTTGTTCAGCCCACAGTGACACAGGGAGACAGACAGGAGGTCTGCTGATACCGACAATTGGGTTGAGAAGCAGTACACCATGAAGACCACTTCAGAGCCTAGGGAGAGGCTATGCACTAGGGCATAGACCCATACTTGGCCATTATGATGAGAACAGGTGTCAGCTGGCAGTTTTTTTGCCCACTGCCCAGATCCAGTTCACAAATCCAGGATGGAATGGGAAGGAAGACATGCAAAGGGGAGTGATACTCAGGGTAGAGAGTTCTTGGGCTATTTTTTAAAAGGTGCAAGTTCAGAAATCAGCAGTAGCAACTGGCATGGTTAGGACCCTCTAGCTCAGATTAAGGTTTCATTTTCACCATCTTGCCTAAACCAAGGCAGGAATGCCAGATCCAATGAGAGCTTAACATTCTGTCACTTTAAATCAAAAGAGCTTTCCATCTGATCGGGCCTATTCTTGAGCTCCTGTAATAGCATAATACTCAAAAAACTTCAAGAATGAACCCAAAAGACCAACCTAAACCTTTCTTTCACTAGCATGGCAGATGTCAGACATAAAATCATACCCAAAGTCATGAAGTAGGTTAGAATAATGGGAAAAAAGAGTCCCAACATAACAAGCTATTATGGTGCAGATATGCTCATGACATAAGCACAGAAGAAAAAGACTACAAAACCTCTAGAAGCAATTTTTCAGAGCAAAACCACAGTTTGGGAACTAACAACTAGAATTCCTGAAAGATATGAAGGAAGAGTTTTAAAAGAGATAAAATAGAGGGCAGAGCCAAGAAGGCTGAGTAGAAACAGCTCATCCAAGCCACTCTGCCACCAAATTCCCCCCAAACTATGTAAAAGGGGACTCTGAACAACTTCTGGAGCCCCAGCACCCACAGAATGACACAGAGAAGCTAACCTCCCGCTGAGGACAGCCCAGCAGCCCTGCAGGAAGGACCAGCGCAGCACTCTAGGAGCTGGCAGCAGGGAGTGAGCGCAGGAGCCGAGCCGATCAGAGCCCAGGTCCGCCTGAGCCAAGGTTTTAGCCCCAGGGCGGCAGGGCCAGCAGCCGGCTGGAGGAACCCCAGAACACTAGCAGCTGTGGCGACTCCAGAATTATCAACATAGACGTGCCTAGGACAAAGTAAGTGGTTAGTGTCCTATGGACTTTGGGACCAGTATTTGGGGAATGTGTCAGCTCCCTCCCCTGGGGGCTAGAAGCCACTGAGGAGACAAACCATTTTGTAGTTTTCAGAGGCAGCTCCAGCTCCTGGCCTGCATGCTAACTGTAGGGAGATCCAGCGATAAGTCTTGGGGGGTAATCACTCTTGCTTTAACTTCCCTGGATCTGGATTGTGATCTAGGGTGGAAGTCGTGGGTGGGTTTACAGCTTGCCAGAAACGGAAGTTGCCCCCCACACGTTCGGGACGAAAATTCCTCTATCTGGCCTTAAAGCCATAGTGTGGCAACAAGCCCAAAAGTCAAGCAATTAAGTGGCAACATGCCAAGGCAAAGGAAACAGAAAAATGCAACCCTAGACTCCTATTATGGGGGCATAGAGCGGGAAAAGGACTGTGAGGTCAGAAGTCCTGCTCCAAAAGCCCCAGGGGAAAACATGAGCGGGTTGCAGGCCATAGAGGACCTTAAGAAGGACTTTAAAAATCAAATAAGAGAAGTGGAGGAAAAATTGGAAAGAGAAATGAGAAGGATGCAGGAAAAGTAGGAAATGAGGGTCAACAGCCTGACTGAGGAAAACAATACCTTAAAAAATAGACTGACTCAAATGGCAAAGGAGGCCCAAAGGGCAATGAGTAGAAGAATGCCTTAAAAAATCAAATTTGCCAGATGGAAGAAGAATCTCAAAAGTTCACTGAGGAGATTCATTCCTTCAGAGTTAGACTGGAGCAAATGGAAGCTAATGACTTTATGAGAAATCTAGATGCTGTTAAGCAGATCCAAACAAATGAAAGATTAGAAGGCAATGTGAAATATCTCATGGGAAAAACCACTGACCTGGAAAATAGATCCAGGAGAGACAATTTAAAAATTATTGGACTACCTGAAAGCCATGATCAAGGAAAGAACCCAGAAACCACCCTTCAAGAAATTCTCAAGGAAAATTGCCCTGATGTTTTAGATCCAGAGGGCAAAATAGAGGTTGAAAGAATCCACCGATCACCTCCTGAAAAAGATCCTAAAAAGAAAACTCCCAGGAATATTATAGCCGGGTTCCAGAATCCCCAGATCAAGGAGGAAATACTACAAGCGGCCAGGAAGAAACAATTTCAATATTGTGGAAACACAATCAGAATAGCCCAGGACCTGGCAGCTTCTACACTGAGGGATTGAAAGACATGGAATATGATATTCCAGAGGGCCAAAGAACTGGGAATGAACCCAAGGGTCACCTCCCCAGCAAAACTGAGTATTTTGTTTCAGGGGAAAATAGGGTCATTCAGTGGAATAGATGACTTTCAAGCATTCTTGAGGAAAAAACCAGAATTGAATAGAAATTTGACATCCAGACACAAGAAGCAAGAGATGCCTGAGAAGGTAATCAGGGAAAAGAAATCAAAAGGAACTTATCAAAGTTGAACTATTTACATTCCTATATGGAAAAGCAACAACTGTGACTGATGATATCTTTCTCACTATGAAAATAATGGAAGAAGGGTGTGTGGTCATATGAATACATATGTGAATGTGTGTGCATATGGTTACAGTTATATATGGATAGAGGACATAGGTTGAATTTGTTGGGAAGGGAGAATACTCAAGGGATGAAATTATGAGGTGAGAGAGGAAAGTGGCAAGAGGAGATGGGGAGAGACAGGGTAGGGTAAACTATCTCATGTAGAAGAAGCAAGGGAAGTGGTTGCAAGGGAGGAGGAGAATAGGAAGGCAAAAAAGGCAAAACCACATTCTCATTGAATTTGGTTCAGGGAGAGAATGACATACATACTAAATGGGATATCTCAACCTGCAGCAGAATAGGGGGAAGGGGGATGAGAGGAGGGATGATGGATGGGAGAGCATCCCTGGTGGGAGAGGAGGTTGGAAGTACCCACTATAGAAGAGGGACAGGATCATGTAGGGAATGGACCAGGTGGGGGGTGGGATGAGTGGGAGGGAAGTATAAGAAGCCTTGTACGATATATCTACTATGATAATGTTTTGCATAGCTAGACATGTACAACATATACTGAATTACTTATCTCCCCAGAGGGAATGGGTGACAAGGGAGGAAGGAAATGGATCTGAAATTCGAGGTCTTAACATTAAATGTTTCAAACATATATAGATACTATTATTAATACTCTTTTGCTTATAATTGGGAGATAAGATGTGCAGGCATTGGGACACAAAGATTCACCTTCCTCTAATGGAAAAGTCGAAGGGGGTATGGGAGAAGGTATGGGAGAGAGCAGATTGGAGGGAGCGATATCTTGTGGGACTGCTATTCTGGGAGGTTGGGTAGGGGAATAACGGGGGGGAAATGATTGTAACTCAAAATCTGGCAGAAATGAATGATGTAAAAAGAAGTTAATAAAGCATTTGTGTAAAATATTTATAAAAAATAAAGGAGATAAAATATATTTTTATGAGTTGAATGAGAATGACTGAGGAAAAATGGAAAAGAAATGAGAAACATGGAAGAATAGAAAGGAAATAAAAAGCTTGACATGAGAAGTACAAAAACTTGCCCAAGCAACAAATTCCGTGAAAAGGAGAATGGACCAAATAAAAGACAATGACTTCATGAATCAAAAAGAGATGTTAAAGTCAAAAGCTAAAGAAGAAAATATAAGGTATCTCATAACAGTAACAACAACAATAAAAACCTGACCTGTAAAACAGATTAAGGAGGAAAAAATATTGAATCATTGGACTATCTGAATGCCATGAATTTAAAAGAGATTAAGAAAATTTATCTGATGACCTCTAATATTCCCTTTAACTAAGATACTGTAATTTTTCTTGAAGGTAAAATAGATCATTTTAACTTACTAAAGATACTAGATTTATGATATCAAAGTTTGAAGTCTAAACCTCTATCAGATTGCATGCCACAGTGGGGGTTAGCGGGAGGAGAGGGAATGGGGGAAAATTTGAAACTCAAGGAATTGTGGAACTGAATGGTATAAACTAAAAGTAAATAAATAAATAAATTTTAAAAAGTTTGAAGTCTCTCTGTCTGTGTCTTTTTTATCATTAGAGCTAATAGTCACAAAAAATGGCTTATCAGAGTGACATGGATATGTATTTCAACTCCAGTTTAATCCTGCTCAGTATCCTATACTATGGGACTTCAACCAAATCATGCAGCATGTTCATCCCCACACCAAAATTCTAGAAACAAAAGTAGAACTCATGTTCGTGACATTCAATTCAGAGACCACCAAACCACTAGTTATTCTTACCTCAACTGCTATAGGGCAAAAGATTGAATAAAGCGACACCCTCTTCGGGTTGTTATTTTGGTCATATCATGTAACAGTACTACAAAAGAAGGGAATATAGAATTGTCTTCATCATAAGACCTTTTTTTTTATCAGAAAGTCCCTCTAATGATAACAGGCATACTTTTTTTTTCTTTCCAGATTGCTTTTATATCTTATTGTCAAATATAATGTTGTATATAAACATGATTTGAAAAGAAGAATAAAGACCTATTCAAATCAACGGGAGGAATTATTATTATTGCTTAGATCAGGAGAGATTTTATATAAAGCTTTTTGTTATTGATCTCTCTCTCTCTCTCTCTCTCTCTCTCTCTCTCTCTCTCTCTCTCTCTCTCTCTTTCTCTGTCTCTCTTTTGTTAACACCATGAGTTCCTATGTCCATTGCATATGTTGTTAGAAAAGCTAGGAGCTGGAAAATTTTCAATGTCTACTGTTTTGATGATCTTTGGAGTTGTCCTAGTCAATCATTTTTTTCTTTTAAAGCATTTATCTGCTAATTTAAAATCCTCTAGATCACTTAAATTCATAGGATTATACATTTTAAGCTACAAACAACCATTGATGGCTTCTAATCCAATTTACTTGTTTTACATATGGAGAAATTAAGGCCCAGGGAAGGTAAGTCTTTTACACAAGATACACAGGTAATGACAATGGCAATTTGAATTCACATTGCCTGACTTTAAATCTACCACTCTTTTTATTGCAATACCTGCAATACCCAGGTTAATGTATCTACTTTGTTTAAAGCAAAACAAACAAAAAAAATAGATACAAGGGTTGGCTTTTTTTTTTTTTTCATGTCCACCACTGGAAAAAAGGGATAGAAAACTTATATGGAATTTTCCATTCAGTTAGTGCATATTTTAATGCTCGGTAAGAGTATGGTTGCTCCCATAACAAAGCAGAATGTAGTGATTAAAAATTAAATGCTAAGCATTGTTTAGAGAGATGCTATTCAGTGCATCATATTGAAAATCACTTACGTACAACTTGAGCCAATATTTTGTTAGTGGCAGAGAGCAATGTGAGTTTCCTATTTGCTTTGCACACGTTGTTAGAAGGGCTATGAACCGTAAACTGTTCAATGTCTGCTGGTCGGGTTTATTTACTCCCATTCCACATGAATTGTCTTCATAAATGTGACTCAGTATTATCTTTATACTGATCCAAAAGTTGTTTCTCACACACAGCAAATAGCCAAGAACCTTGGGGCCTGAAAAATCTCATTCATGTACTGGTATTATTAGGCTAGTTTTAAATCAATCTCAAGATTTAGGAGATCTAGACTTTAATTTTTTTTCCTCTTGTGGCTTGAATAATATTGACACTCTTCTCTAATAAAATTATTAAAGCTAGAAGGGCATTTAGAAGAAAACTGCTGTAATCACATCATCTTACTTTGTTTTAAAATGTTTCATTGATGTCTTTGATTTTTATATTTCAGATTTATAAAACTTCCCCTTGCACTGAGTCCTCATAGTGACAAAGAAAGATAAAAAAGCAAAAACATCCAATACAAAGCTGAACCAAAATTTATGATTTCATATTTATCCTGTTAAATTCCATATCATTGTGTATGATACATTTTCCCAATTAACTGAGATCTTTTAAAATTTGTATCCTGTTGTCCATTATATTGACTCTCCCAATTTTGTGAAATTTGCAAATTTTATAAACAGTCTCATTTGCACTTTGATTGGAAATTAATCATCATCATCATCAAATTTGATGGCTCTAGGATTGGTAAATATTTGGGGTATATTATCACATTTGAAATATCAAATTCTCATTTTATTTTAATTTCATCTTCTTCTGTTTTCCCATATATACATAGCAAAGTAAATAAGAGATGCAATTATTTGAGAACTGACCAAAACGCCAACCCAAACAGATAAAATAAAAAATGAATTTAGGTTTTTTTTCCCAAGTTATTGATTGATATATAAATTGAAAATATGAATGATTTTCTATCCTTGGAGTCTCGCATTGTAGAGCCTTAGGTAGAGGGAAGTCTTTAATTTTCTGCTTTCTTGGACCTTTGCTGACTTCTCAATTAATCAGATTTTAACTTTCTTTTAGTGATTGTTTTTTTTTTTTTTACATTTGAACTGTAGTCACTGTTTTTATTGACATTTTCACCTCCCATATTCTTCAGAGGGGGAAACCGAAGCATGGTTTGTACAAGGTCACACAGTGATTATGTGTTATAGCCAAGATTCAAAACAAAGTGTTCTGATTTCAAGTCTTTTGCCAAAAGGAACAACACTATAGTGAGTTGATTAGTCAATCAACAAATATGCATCGAGCACCATTGTACTAAGAGTTATGGGGAATGCAAAGACATAGAAAATGTAAATTTTGTACTGGAATCACTTGCTATGTAGTTGGCGATAATAGATATAAATATGAAAAGTAATAATGTAAGACTGTGTAAGTGATAAATTAATAGCACAAATAATAAATAAAATGAGAAGATTAGCCTGTAGAATTTCTAAGGTCCTTTATAATTATAAATCATAAAATATATGATCCTGAAAGCTCTGTGAGATATCTAAGTAGGATAATATTACTTTAGACTGACATAGGTTAAAAAGTGGCAGAAATTGAGTCAGACCTTGAAGAATGAGTGCAGCTGGGTGATTAAAGAGGAGGGGTAAGGCATTCAGGGCTGACAGATGTTAAAACATTCAGTCAGCTTTGTACAAAGAGATGTTGTTTTCTCTGTATGGTACCATCAAATCTTCAAACTTCCTCAAAAATGTCTTCCAGTTATCAGAAGGAGAATCAAGAATCAAGAAAGTGGGATCAGGGGCGGCTAGGTGGCGCAGTGAATAGAGCGCCGGCCCTGGAATCAAAAGGACCTGAGTTCGGAGCCGGCCTCCAATACCTAATCCGCACAAACAAAAACCTAGCCGTGTAACCTTGGGCAAGTTACTTAACCCCAATTGCCCTAAAGGGGCGGCTAGGTGGCGCAGTAAGAGCGCCGGCCTCAGAGTTTGGATGACCCGAGATCAGATCCGGCCTCAGAAAATGAGCACCCACGCATAAATCAAATTACTAGCCGTGTAACCTTGAGCAAGTTACTTAACCCCAATTGCTTTAAAAAAAAAAAAAAAGAAAGTGGGATCAAATCCACTGTCAGCCTCATCACATGATGATGATGATGATAAATTTCATAGCATTTTAGGGTTGGAAAACACTTTGCATATATCATTGTATTTTAAGTTTCTATGTATTTTTGCAATTTTATTTCTTCTTATTCTAATTTCTGTATATTCATAGCAAGGTAGATAATGGACGTAATTATTTGGCGAAATAGCCAAAAAGCCAAAACAAACAGATCTGATAGGTGAAACAGGTATGAACTGAATTACAAAAATTTAGAGTGACTTTTCAAGTCATTTCAGCTTTATGAGAAAAATGCAAAATCCTCTGCCTCTCTGGCTGAAGGATTCTTCCCTGGTGCGCCATAGGGAATCAGCAGTACCCATACAGTGCTCTGTGGACCACAGAGGAAAAGAAGTTAAATCCTATACTTTGTCTGCAGAAACTGATTCCTGACCGCTCTTTTGTTGGATTTAGTAAAGGGCAAACTATAAGAGAGCCAACAAACTAGGAACTTTGTAAATAGTCAAGTAGTTTGTATATGTATTGGATATGTATGTGTTTTTGTTTGTTTCTTGCTTACATTAGGATGGCAAAAGTCATTTGAGTCCAATAAAATCTCACTTGGAATACAATGTTTGTTGTCCTATCAATAAAGATATGTGCACATTCCATACTTGCACTGAATGGGAATATGACCTTAAATCAGAAGTGGAAGTGGTATCCCCTTGGTTCCTCATTCTCCTTTCCTAAAGCAGACTGTGTCGATCCTGGTTTCCTTTCTTTTCAACCAGATGAAAGTCACCTTGCAGATTGGATAAATTATTTTTTCTCCATCAAATCTCTTCATTTCAAATATATTTGGATGCCTAAACCCCCTTTCCCAAGCTAAATAACCTCAAGGTCTTCCATCTTTCCAAAATGACATGGTTTCCTGAAAAAAAAATGACTATCTTGGCTTCTCCTATTGAATATGGACTCATCTGTCAACATCCCTCTTAAAGTCTGATTTCTAAAGCTCAATGACATATGTTTCTGAACAACAGAGTACTCTTTTTTATTTTTTTGCTTTTTGGAGGGCAATCGGGGTTAAGTAACTTGCCCAAGGTCACAGGGCTAGGTTTTTGTTTGTGTGTGTTAAGTGTCTGAGGCTCAGAACTCAGGTCCTTCTGACTCCAGGGCCAGTGCTCTACTCACTGCGCCACCTTGCTGCCCCTCAACAGAGTACTCTTATATAATGCAGACACTATTCTTCAATGAAAGGGCCAACAGTGTGTTGTACCAGCTAATACTTGAGATCTAAACTCAGATGTCTGTGAGCTGCTTGGAAATGTGAGCTTTAGCTCACTACCCAGCCACTCATTCGCTATAATCTATAAAATGGTTACAATACTGATTACCCTATCTGCCTCATGTAGTAGTTATGAGGATCAACTAAGATGAGGTATATTACCAATTTTGAAATAAAGCATTCTATTTTATTATTAATTCCTAGCAATGTTATTGCAATATTGCTTCATAAGTGCTCTTGCAGTCTCTAGGAATTTTAAAGGACAGAAGTATAATAATAAAAACATTAGTCCTAGCTTTACTCCAATGACATATGTAACTGTGGATAAGTAATTTCATTTCTTTGGAGTTCAATTTCACCACCTGCAAATTTAGGGTATCCAATGAGAAAAAATCTATATCTTTTTTCACACTCTAACTCAGCAAAAATCCTCAGTTATTACAAACCCAAATTTAGTATTTTACATTTGTCCTATTAAATTTTGTATCGGAGTTTGTGACTTATTTTCCCCAACCTAATGTACTTTTTTAAAATCCAAATTTTCTTCCTTAACATTTTTGAACTACCTCTCCTTTTGTTATTTCCAAATTTTATAAGCATGCCATGTAGGTTTTTGTCCAACTCACTAATTAAAATTCTAAATGACAAAAACTCTACATCATAATTTGTTTTTCTTCAGAATATGAGTGGCACCCTATTTTAGTTAGATAAGTTTAATGTGTAGCCAGATACATTTTGGAACCATAAGGAACAAGAATGCAAAAAGTAAAAATAATTCATTGATGGTATAAAGGTTGCACATACACCTCTTACAACAGTCTTTGAAGTAGACCTTGAAAGTGTTATTTTTCATATTTTACAGACAAGGAATTTGAGATAGCATTTAAGCAACTCACTAGCCCAAGATTACACAATTAATTCAGTAATTATAAAAACCAGAAATTGGCTGTCTCTCCAATTTGGACACTCTATTATACTTCTCTGAGCCTCACGCATCTTTCCTTCAATAACAGTGACCCTCCAACCCCCCTAGCACCCTTACTGATGCACACTAAGGCCTAGATAGCCCCTATAGCTCTTCATTCATCTTGCTTCTTTTCATGTACCTCCGATTTTCATCTATTCCTCAAGGAACAATAGTCAAATTAATATTACCTTGTTTGCTGCAAAGTAGATGAAAATCTATTCTCCTGTCATAGGAATAAAGCTTTAGGGCTGGAAGTGGGCTTATATTTCATCAAGTCCAATCCCCTTATTTTATATATGAAAAAGATTACTTGCCCATCAAATGACTTGCCTAATAACCTGTCTGAAACAAGCTTTGAATCTAATTCTTCATGATTCCAAGTCTAGCACTTTATGCATCACACCAAGCTTTCTTTATCCATATTACTACCTGAAGATCTCTACTTTGATCACCAAGCCCTGAAATGTGTTTTATTGCATTAGTAAAACATAGGGACTATCTCACAATTTTATTTATTTCCTGTGTATCTAACGTAGTTCCTGGAACATAGTAGGCAGTCAATAAGTCAATAAATATTTGTTGTGTTCCTATTATATGCCAGGCACAGTGCTGAGAGATGGAGATACAATGAAAAGCAAAAAACAGTCCCTGCCTTCAAGAAGGTCACAATCTCATTGGGGAGACCCAATGGAAGCACCTATGTACAGGATAAATAAGAAATGGTCAGCATAGGGAAGATATTAGAATTAAGATGGATTAGGCATTTTTTTTTCTGTAGAAAGTGAGATTTTAGTCGGGACTGGAAGAAAGATAGGGAAATGAAGAGTTAAGAGAATATAAGTCCATTTATAGACCTCTGTGGCCATGTATTCACTTTTTCCCTTGGAACAGGGGCTGTGTTCCCAGAGCTAAATGTACACAGGCATTTCTATCATGCATGTCTTGCTACTTTAAGCTCCAGCCCAGTTCACAACTATGATACATTCCATGCTGAGTCACATAGGCTTTCACACCTTTTGGCACTGAGCAGATTAGGCAGTAAGTCACATGGGTTGTGAGGCCTTCTGGTTCTGAAACTTTTAGTTGAGAACTATATATGCTAGGAGGTTGGTATTTTACTTTGGTGCTCACTCATGGGAAAAATGGTTCTTTGTGATTTGTCTAGATGAGACTCTGGGCAGCCATTGTTAAGGGACCCCCTGGCTTTGTGAACTCAGATGTTGGTGCTCCCCTGGTCTGGTTATTTTACTCTGTTTAGACATCTGGAGCCTTGTCTATTGGATTCTTTCTTGCATACTCACTTCTCTCTACTTACCTACTTATATATATTTCTCATTGTTTAATTAAAGTAAGATTACTAACCCCATTTGAAGCTGTCTTTCCTTTAGAAAAGCAGATCAAGAACCTGTGTTAGCAGCCCTTCTGTGTGCTGGTGTTATTAGTCTTAAACTCCCACAGAAGCTGCATTCCTGCTACAGGAAACCAGAAAAGGAAGATATAAGAGATGGAACATTCCATTCATGATATACAGCCAGAACATTCCACTAATGAAAATGCTGGACATAGAATATTTTATTCTATGGGAGAATGGTAGAAATAGCAAGAAGGAACTGGATTGAGGAGTATGAGGGCATGTATAAGATTTAAGAAAACTGGAAAGTTGTGGGGTGTGTGTGTGTGTGTGTGTGTGTGTGTGTGTGTGTGTGTGTTTGTGTGTGTGTGTGTGTTGGGGGGAGGATTAGGTAAGAGTAGATTTGAATGTTAATATAGGAGTCTACATTTGATCCAAGAGGTGAAAAGGAACCACTTGAGTTTATTGACATGGTAGGACTCGAACTTTAAGAAAATCACTTTAGCAGCTAAATGGAAGATGCGTTGTAATGGAAGGAGATTAGTGGCAGGCAGAGCCATCAGCAAGCTAGAGAAATTTCACAAGTTATGAAGAGATGACCTGCATCAGGGTGACATCAGTATCAGAGGAGAGAAGTGAACATATGTGAGAGATGTTACAAAGGCAAAATTAGTAAGCATTGGCAATAGATTCGATACTGGGGGTGAGGGTGAGGAGATGAAGACAATACTTAAGTTGTATTCCTGGGGAACTAGGAGGGTAGTCACATCTCTATAATAATAGAAAAGTTTGGAAGGGGGAGTGAAGTGTTTGGAGAAAGATGAGTTCAGTTTTAAATGTGTTTAGTTTAAATGTCTCAATGTCATACAGTTTGAGATGTCTGATAGGCAGACTGAAGGTTATCAGAAAGATTGGCGCTGTATAGGTATATACACATTGAATATAATTGTACTTGATAATGTAATCACTAAATGAAGTACAATGGAGGAAGAAGAAGAAAAATCAGTTCAGGGCAGAGTTTTAGGGACTCCTGTTGTTAGCAACTATAACTTGGGTGAAGTCCAAAGACACTGAAAAGGAACATTCAGAAAAGTAGAAAGAGGAACAGGAGAGTATAGCATCCCCAAAACCTAGAGAGAACAGAATGTCAAAAAGATGACTGACAGCATCACAAGCTACAGAGAGGTCAAGAAGGATGAGAACTGAAAATGGTCATTGGATTTGATAATTAAAGAGATCTTTGGTAATTTTAGAGAGAGCAGTTTCAGTTGAATAATGAGATAAAAGTCAGACTCTAAAGAGTTAAGAAAAAAGTAAGAGGAAGAAATGGCACTATTATAGATATCCTTCTTAAGGAGTTTAGCCACAAAAGGCAGAAAAGATATGGGATGATAATTAGCAGGGATGAATGGTCAAGTGAGGGTATTTTGAGTAGACATGGTTGTGTTTATAGGCAGTAGGGAAGCAGACCTTAGAGGGGGAGACTGAAGATAAGTGAGAAAGCAGAGATTAAAAAGGGTACCATGTGCTGGAGAAAACAGGGTGGAATAGTATCACTTGTGCATTAATTAGAAGCTGACCCTTCATTATGTGAGAGATGAAGAGGCAAAAAGTGGCATTATGCCACAAATCTGGGTGATGTGAGATAAAGAAGGGAGAAGAGAGATTTGGCAAATGTTCTAAATTTCTTTTTCAGTAACATACGAAGAAAGATTCAGTAGATATTAGAATAGGGTAGAGGGAAGAAAAACCATGGGAATTTTGAGGCAAGGTGAAAATAAAATTGGAAAAGCTGCAGTGGTGAGTGGGGTACTATGTTAACCACAGAGATATATAAAAGAATTGCCCAGCAGTACTAAAGGCTCAGTAAAGGTGTAGTGGACCCAGTCTGGGCAATTGTATGATTTTTCTCCACCTTTGTCCAACACTATATGCATAGAAACAAAGGCATAGGAGGGTAATAATTATATAAAGCTGAAGCTTGTCAGGGTGCAATCAGTCATATGATAAAGGGGATAGGTACCCAACAGAAGAGGGCTGTGTTGAACTAGTTCACCAAAGGGTTAATACTTGGAAAGGAAGAGAATATAGCTGGGTACTGAGGGAATCAAGAGAGTGGAGATCATAGCGTGGCTGAAGAACAGGTCTTTAAGGGAGAAGTGGCAAGCCAATTGACAGGGATTAGACAAGAAATCTCAGAGTTTTTAAATGGAGAAGGTGCATTCTTGAATGATGGTGAGAACAAGAGTATGACTATCTTTGTGTATAGCTGAGGTGAAGGGCTAGGTCCTAGAAAATAGGTAGAGGACCTAAATGGTTAGTGTATTTGATGGAAAGTAAATATATATATATATATATATATATATATATATATATATACATATATATGTATATATATATATATATGTATGATAAAGTTACATACTATGGGAACATAAATAAAGGAGGACAAAATGACTAATCCATGTTCTGATCTCAGTGTGGAAGGAAGGTAAGTATTTTAGGGATCTATAAACAGCAGTTGCAGGGGTGGGCAACCTGTGGGGAACCCCTTAATAAAAGGATTTGTTCCATGAAATTTGGATTCAGTGAAAGGGTGAGGACTAGAGGGACACATGTGGCCATGAGGCTGCAGGTTCCCCACCCCTAGAACTTAAAAGGATTTTGAACTGTGCATTCTCTTAGATCCAATAATACCACTACTAGGTCTGTTCCCCAAAGAGAAAAAAGGGGCAAGAGGGAGGATCTATTTGTACAAAACTATTTATAGCAGCTTCTTTTGTAGTGGCAAAGAACTGGAATTTCAGATGTCTGTCAATTGTGGAATGGCTGAACAAGTTGGGGTATATGACTGTAATGGTATATTACTATATTATAAGAAATGATGAGCAGGCTGAGTTAAAAAAAAACAAAACAAAGCAAAACCTAGAAGGACTTATAAGAATTGATGCAAATTAAAGTGAGTAGAACCAGAAGAACAGGGTACCCAGTAATAGCAATACTCTATGATGATCAACTGTGAATAACAGCTATTCTCAGCCATAAAATGATCCAAGGCAATTCCAAAGGACTCATGATGAAAAATGCTATCAACTTCCAGAGAAAAAAATTGATGATGTCTGAACTCAGGGCAAAGCATACTATTTTTCATTTTCTGTATTTTTCCTTGTTTCCCCCCTTTGGGTTTGTTTCACTTTCTACAACATGACTAATATGGCAATGTGTTTTACATGAGTAAGCATGTATAACCTATAGCAAATTGCTTACCATCTCAGGGAGGGGGTGGGGTGAGGCAAGAGAAAATATTTGGAACTCAAAATTTTAAAAAAGTTAATGTTAAAAATTCTCTTTATATGTGACTAGGGAAAATATTATTTTAAAAAAAAGATTTTGATTTGAATAGGTGTTTAATATGAGTGTTTATTGTTTGATTATCTATGCCACACTACAAATAGAAGAGTTTGGAAAAAAAAGAATAAATCAGGAATCTAGGCAAAATGAAAATTAAGAAATTATTGTAGGTCAGTGCCTGTAGCAGGTCAGAAATCTGAGGGAGACACAAAGGCCAATGGGAATAACATAATGTGACCTTAAAACTTATACCTATGTGAGCTTTGGGCCAAGTCACAAGTTGATTATTGATTTTGTTGTTGTTGTTGTTGTTGTGGCAAGAACCATATCCAGGGGCAGCTAGGTGGTGCAGTGAATAAGAGTGCCGGCCCGGAGTTGGGATGCCCTGGATCAGATCCGGCCTCAGAAAATGAGCACCCACACATAAATAATGACTAGCCGTGTAACCTTGAGCAAGTTACTTAACCCCAATTGCTTTAAAAAAAAAAAAGGAAACATATCCAGCATATGAGCACCTCTGAGTAGGTACAGGGGACAGCTAAGCAGTAATACCGCATCAAAACAGGAAGTGAAGGTATGGGAGTTGAATTCACCTTCTGATATTTGTCTATAGGTAAATAGCAATTTTGATGCAATTTGTACACAGCATATTTCTCAAATGTACTTCAATTTCCAAATGGCCTAGGATGAGTAATGTGTCCATAATTCACCAAAACAACTGAGACTCATCTCTAAGTCTTATCAGTTCTTGATTATGAGTGTATTTGTGTGTTTATGCATATATGTGAGGACATGCATTGTGTGAATGTATACATGTGAATATATGAATGTGTGTGGCTATGCTCATGTGTGTATGTTTATGCATGTGTGTATCTGTAAGGATATGCATGTGTGTGAATATATGCAAGTGCCTGTGAGTGCAAGCATGTGTGTATGTATGTGTCTGTGTGCACGTGTGTGCTTAATTGCTTTAAAATGGAGATATAATTTATGGTCACCTGTAGCTCTACTACAAGATAAATAAGTTGTGGGCAAGACTCAGAACCTGAACCACAAATTGCCTTTTCGTCGCCTGAAGTTATTAATATCTGCTCTTGTTCATTGATTATTTGGGGTTTTATTTATTCTTAGAATGTTTGACCACAGGTATTTTTAGTCCATGTTAAAAGCTCCAAGAAAATATACCTGCTTATTTTTTATGGTTTATTCTGCCACCCTGCTTCCATAGTTCTTCTAAATTCTCTAGTGTTCTCCCATCAGTGACATCTCGGGGGAGATGGAGGAACTGGAGAAGAATTCTTCTTTTCTGTCCTTCCTTCATTCCTTTTTTATTTTTACAATTGCAAGACATACTTAATTTAAAAATTTTTTGTATTGAAGTCTTCTGTTTTTATGTCCTTTAGCATCCCTCTCTCTTTCCAAGGAACCAGACTATATAACATAACTATCTTTATAACTATTTTATATGAAAAGAATATATGATATTAATATGAATAATACACTATTATCATATCATAATAATTGTTATATTATAACTGAAATAGTAATATTTATTATATAATTGAAATAGAATTTTCAAAGACACAAAAGAAAGAGGAAAAATAAGCATAACCAAACACTTGAAAAGTCTGAAAATATGTGCAATTTGAAACATTTATAGACCTCTGGCCTCTGCGAAAAGTTGAGGTGAGAGTGTCTTGTCATATATTTTCTTTCAAACTGTGCTTTTAATAGATAGATAGATAGATAGATAGATAGATAGATAGATAGATAGATAGATTATGTATAGATAGGCAGAAGCTTCCTATTTTGATTTGTGTGTCTGGTGGTTCCATCAATTTATACTGTTGTAGTCACTGTGTATATTATTTTCTTGGCTCTATTTACTCCTCTCTGCATAAATACTCAATGTTATTATTTGGTCATTGATAGAAGTTTATATTTAAGCCCCAATTTTCTGAAATGCACTTCCATATTAATTACATTAATAAAAACAACTATTTATGTACCTCATTGAAGATGACAAAGATAATATATATTAATCCAATTTTATAGATAAATAAAATAAGGTTTAGAGAAGTTTAAAGTATTACCCATGGTTATACATTAAGTAAGCTATAGAACTTGGGATATAAACCAAATCTTTTTAGACTTGGACCAATGCTTTAAAAAACATCTACTCTATAATATTTGTCAAATATCTATTTTGTGTTCTGCACTATGTTAGGCCTCTCACATTTCTTTTGTCTCTCTCAATCTCTGCAGTTTGCCTGGTATAGCATTAGGAAAAATTGCTTTATGGATGAGATTTAATTGGGTGACACTTAATTTGAGGCATCCTTGGAATTCTCTCCCACCGAAGAATATATAATCTAGTGTTACCTGAAATTCCACCGTTAAGGGTTCTAGGTCAAGTATTACCATCTCCCTGTGCTCTTCTATTAAGCCACAAATATCTATGGGAAAAATGACACTAACAACTTAATATAAACCCATTAGATTACTTTTCTTCAAGAAAGGAGAGATTGGTGTAGCATGGAAATGTTCTATCTAGTGTTGAGGGAAAATGGAAAAAAGGATGCAGAAAAGGTAGATAAAATACACCAAACACAAGCTTCAATTCAGTTTTTTAATGAGGTTGTTCTGATATTAAGCACACAGTAGGCACTTAGTATAGGACTTCTGGTTGATTGAGTGAATTAATGATAATGATATTTATTAAATATTATATGGTAAACACTGTGCTAAGTTGTATTTCTGTAAATAAAAAAAAAACACTGAGCCAGCCCATACCAAGAAGGAGATCACATTCTAATTGAGAGAAAAAAAGTACAAAAGGATGTTGATCTTTAGAGCGAGTAGAAAGTCCAAGAAGTCCCAAGAATGCAACAGTGAGTAGATCGCAAGGACCAGTGATCCTCAGGTTACATAGCTTGTTAAGATGGTGTTGAAGAGGGGGGTGCAAAGGGGAATTTCAGAGCATAGAGTCAGGCAGATAATAAGATTTGATGAATCTCCCAACTCATCAGGAATGCATTTTTTGACTCCCAACTCATCCATAACCTATGAGCAATCAAAGAGCCTTGGAAAGAGGAAGAATATCATATCAAATACCAGAGTTGACCACTTTGTTCTCACCATTTATATTTCTCTCCAAACAGTTAATGTTTAATTCTGCTCAGTTTTCAGCCTCCCCTTTATCCATTTGGACCCTTTGGCTTCCAGATTCTAAGTTCTTTAGTTCTTTCATGATGACTTTGTTTCTTATCCTATGCATTATTTCTTTGATATTACATTAGTTTGAATAAATATAGCTTTATACTTTATATATAAATATATATTTATATTATATAATATGTATATTATATAAATATTTAACTTTATAACTATTGTTTTAAACTTTATACAGAGTGCTCTGTTAATCATGTGATCATGAAGAAATATGTGGCATGTAATAATTTCTATTGGACCATAATTCAAATGAAAAAATATTACCTTACTTGAAGCCATTTCTCCAACTACATGAAGAAAATGGCTAGAGAAGATGATCTCTAAGGATCCTCCTAGCTCTAAAATTCTAAGAATCTAAGAAAAGTATTAGATTTTTTTTCTCCACTTGACCTGAGAGGTCAGAATTAGGAATAATCTTCAAAGGTTACAGGAGGTAAGTATAGAGTTTATGTGAAGGAAATCTGTCTAATAATAAGAACTACCTGAAGCTGACAGTTTAGCCAATAGAAAGTGAAGCCTCTATAATTCTCTTTAGGTCTTATTAATTCACAGTAGAGCTCCTTTTCATCACTAAATTAATATAGATTTTCTTGGTCAACTAAAACTATGAGCAATGACCAAACTCATTATATTCATACAAGCATACACCTATTTACATGCATATACACATACATGTATGTATATACACAAACATACACACATATGATCTCTCACCAAGTAGTAGAGGTATTGGAAATCAAGTTTACACACTCTAGAAACAGGGAAGAGAAAGGCAATTATTTAATATTTTCAGAGAATGTAGACACATTTTGGGGCAATTTTCTTCAATATTTTCAGAGAATGTAGACACATTTTTGGACAATTTAGATCTCTGTGTGGCCCTGTAGTAGCAAGCACCCCAGAATACCCTGCCAACACAGGTTCTTAGATCTGATTTTCTAAAGGAAAGCAACTCAAAATTGGTTAACTTTGCTTTAATCAATCAAACATATCATTTACCTAGTTCAGGGGAAAAAGTCAGCACCCTGAACTTCAGAGTATACAGACAGGTTACAAGCAGAAGTTACAAGAAGACAGAGAAACATTTTAAGGAGACAGGCTTCCAGCTGTCTGACCACTACATATATACCTAGTCAGTTACCAGAGAGGGAAGTATCAATATCTGGGTTTTCAAAGCCGGGGAGATTGCCCAGAGTCTTGTCTGGTCAAATCACACAACACTTCTCAAAGTGAGCCCCAAAGCAAAGCCTCACATCAGGGTTTATATAGCCTTCTCCTGGCTCAGAGAATGTAACAACCCTCTTGACCCACTGCCCAATCAAAAAGTATATCCTGAAAAGCAAGCCTCTCATCACAGGCTCCAGGTGCACTTAAGCCTATCAAAGGGCCTAGGGACAGGGAAGATCTTAAAATCACAGTCCCATAACAGGCCCATAGATCAGAGATAGGATCATATCATATAAAGCTAGGTGGTATAGTAGATAGAGTGCCAGAGGTAGGGGAAAGAAGACTTGAGTTCAAATCTGGCCTTTAGCTGTGTGACTCTAGGCAAGTCACTTTACTTCTTTTGGTTTCTTTTTCCTAATCTGTAAAATAAGTATAATTATAAAACTTTCTCCTAGGTTTGTTGTGAGGATAAAATGAGATATTTGCACAGTTTTTTTTGTAAATATTAAAATGCTGTATAAATGTTATTATTATTATTATAAATAATACCATATTGATTTGTATAATTGATGGAAAGGGACATAGAATAAGTATGTTTGAAGGGGAGAGGGATGGGTATTTCTATGAAAGGCAGGACTACTTGGGTCATTGATATGAGAGAGCTTGGACAGTTAGTAGACAACATATAAACCTTAGTGGGAAAAGAACTTTGAATCGGAAGGTGGGAAGGCATCAAAGAAAAATTCCTCTTTAGTTTTTTTTTGAGGGTACACTGATCAAAGTCATGTCAATTTTTTTTTGGAAGAGAGTGGCTAGAGAAGGGCAGATTTGACCTCATCTCTTTCTCTCTATTGTGACAAAAGAAAGTGACCCTTTTTCTGTCAGTGACTGAGCTTGTGAGACTCTCTGAGTAAGCTTTGCCTATGAAGGAGGTAGAAAGCTCTGAAATTTCCTGTCCCAGGCTGACTTGCCCTGAGGCCTATTTAATAAAAATGTGTCTTACAGCAAATTGCCCCTGTTTCTTCTTTTTCCCCAAGATCCCTTACGACATCATATGACCAAAGGGCTAAGGCTGAGGTCTCATGTAATTATATTTCTGGGAATTACAGGTGTAACGTGTCATCATTTGTTGAGCTCTCTTATGAGAAAAAAAAGAAAGTAAAAGTATCTATATATTGTGGAGCTTTTCCCTGAGGTCATATTCTTTTTCTTGAGAAGGGAAAGTGACAGGAACTAAGCAGAAACTGTTGAGTTAGAGATGAACTGAGCAAGGGAAGAAGTGGAATAATTCTCAAATATGTGGAAAATCTGGTGATGTACCAGACAGGCATAATTTTCTATAAATTATGAGCAATATCAAACAATAGAGCAGCATTTGATGTAATATGCCCTTGAAGAAAGGGGGTCAGGGCCTCTTGAGAGTAACCTGAATCATTCAGGCTACAGAGACCCAGATTTGAAATATCATCAATTTGCTTCACAGTCTTTTTATACATGTCAGGGAATATGTCAGGACAAAGACTTCCTAGGCCTGCATTCCTGGTTCTTTGTTTCTAGGTCCCCGGGTAAGTGTTTGCTTCAGAAAACCATTCAAAGTTGGTGCCAGGCTGGGCTGCTTGCCCCAACAGTGAGAAATGAGAGCCAGGAGTTTTCTGAGCCTAGGAAAAGCTCAGGAAACCAATGAACTGCATAAACTGTCAAGAGAACAGGATTCATTTACTAAGTAATATATGAAAACATTGTATTCTTCTTATCACTCCTCCACTGAAATTCTTTCCTCTGCTCACCTTATACAAAACTTTAAGGTCCAAATTCATGAGAATCTACATTCTGCACCCAACTTTGTTTCTCACTGCATACATACTCAAACCATCAGATGCAAACAGTACCTTGATTGTCTCTCCCAAGTGTGTTTGGTTCTCTACTTCTCTTGCCTTTTCTCAAGTTGTTCAGACCTTCACTTCTTTTCCATACAAATAAATCCATCCATGAATCATCAAACATTTATTAAGTGACTACTGAATTCCAGTATTGGTGCTAAACATTGGGGATTCCAAGACCAAAGTGAAACAGTGCCTTAGAGGCATTGCTATGGGATGGGGTTCTTGATAAGGAGCTTCCTCCCTGTGTGTAGGTCGACATCTTCTCTGTAACTTTCAGACTTAGAAAGTTGCTTAGAATGCTGATACTTTAAGTGACTTGACAAGGGTCACAGTGAGGACGGGTCAGAGACAAGATTTGAACTTTGATAATCTCAATTTCAAACTAGCTTGTTATCAACTTTACCAGTGGTGTCAGACTCAAATATCAATGGGGGCTACTAAGTCAGGATAAGTATCTCTGATGCCACATATTGAGTCAGAAAATGGCATAATAACATTATCTATCTTCTATTGTATTTTATTTATTTTTTGTTAAGTATTTCCCAATTGCATTTTAATCTGGCTCAGATGGACCTGGGAATGTTGCAAAATACAATTCATGGTGCCTTACTTGATACCTCTTCACTATTCCACATTGACTCTTTTGTATATCTTCAATTTCTTTTTTTCCCTCAAATTATTTATTTATTTTTAGTTTTCAACATTCATTTTCACAAGATTTTGAGTTGCAAATTTTTCTCCCCATCTCTCCCCTAGCCCCCACTCCAAAAGCAAGCCTACTGAATACCCCTTTCCCCACTCTGTTCCCCCTTACATCCTCCCCCACATCCCCCCTAACTTTCTAGTAGGGCAAGATGGATTTCTATACCCCAGTGCCTGTATATTTTATTTCCCAGTTGCATGTAAAAAAACACAACTTTTAAAAAACATTTGTTTTTAAAACTTTTGAGTTCCAGATTCTTTCCCTTCTTCCCTCCTCATCCACCCTCACTGGGAAGACAAGCAATTCAATACAGGTTGTACATGTGTAGTTACACAAAACATTCCCATAGTAGTTAAAGACTACTATGTGAAAGACTAAATATATTTCCCTCCATCCTATCCTGCCCCCCACTTATTCCATTTTCTCCTTTGACCCTGTTTCTTTTAAAAAGTGTTTACTTCTAAGTATCCGTTCTCTCAATCTGCTCTCCCTTCTATCATCCCCCCTCTTATCCCCTTTCTGCCTATTTTCCTGTAGGGTAAGATTGGAGGAAGAGGAGGAGGAAGAGTATAGGCCTGGGAGGGATATCAATTGTGGTCTTACAGTATCAATATTTGTGTAAATTTCCCTGTGGGTGTAATGGACCAGTCTACTAATCTAAACCCAGTTTACCTTAACTTTCCACTAGAAAGTTTGGATACTACAGTATCAAAAGCCTTTACAACTATATCCTAAGCATTCTGGATGACAGTCTTGAATAGAGTATGAGAGTGAATAGAGAAACAAAAATACAGTAACCTCTCCTCAAAGATCTAATAATCTGCTGGGTTAAGATGTATATACTTAGGGGCGGCTAGGTGGTGCAGTGAATAGAGCGCCGGCCCTGGAATCAGAAGGACCTGAGTTCGGAGCCGGCCTCTGACACTTAATCCACACAAACAAAAAACGTCGGCCTCGGAGTTTGGATGACCCGAGATCACATCCGGCCTCAGAAAATGAGCACCCACGCATAAATAATGACTAGCCGTGTAACCTTGAGCAAGTTACTTAATCCCAATTGCTTTAAAAACAAAAAAAGATGTATATACTTTTAGGTCCAAAATAAATATAGGATTTGTACTGGCAAGGATAGATTTTGAAACCAGATTGTGGGCAATAAAGAATATATGTTAAATAATGACTTTTTTTAAAAAAGGAGATTATAATCCAGAATATTATTGATAAAGTTTTGATCCCTAAAAGTTACTTATTTTATTTTAATAACTTTGATAAGTGAGTGGGAAAGAGCTGATAATGAATAAATGGGTAGAAAATAGATGTAGTCTCAGTTTCCCATGTCATCTGAAAAAAATGTTTACCCCTAACTACAATATCAAAGAAGTCTTGATTTTTTAAAATGTTTGTCCTACTTTAGGCAGTAAATAAATCTAAAAAAAACCTGGAAACTATTTTTCCATAGGGAGTTTCCAATAGAAAAAGATATAGTATAAGTAATAATATTATTAGCCATAAATAATAATAGTCAACAATAATAGCTAGAATTTATATAACATTTTAAGTTTTGCAAAGCCCTTTACCAGTCTTATTTTATTAAAAAATCCCTAAGATAAGGTGCTATTTTTCCTTTCTTACAAATTGGGAAACTAAAGGACATAGAGATTAAGTGATTTTCCCATGGTCATAGGGTTAGTAAGTGTCTGAGATCAGATTTGAATTGTTCTATTTCTAGGAGAAAATGGAACAAGTGGGGGTCAGGATAGGATGGGGGAAATATATTTAGTCTTTCACATAGTAGTCTTTAACTATTATGGAAATGTTTTCTGTAACTACACATGTACAACCTGTATTTGAATTTTTCTATCCTCTGTGCCACCTAGCTGGAAAGTTATCTCCTAGCTAAAGTTGGGTTATTTAAGAATAACCAATAGACATTTGAATCATTTGCGTCTGTATCTTTTGTGGGGGGAAAAGCCCAACAGAATAAAAAACAGCATTAAACCATAAAAATATAAAAACCCTATACTTACGAAATGTTGCTTCACTGAATACTCATAGGTTCTCTACTGTGTGGAATGAAGAGTTCTTAAAATTTAGAGACCTCGCAGGAGGAAAGCAAAACCATGCTAAAACAGGATGAGTTACACAAAATTCTCTTCATCTTGTTGTTGAAGTTGTTCTGGAGATGAACTTAATGACGCTACAGAATTTGAGCTTACATTCTAATACTTTTCTCTAATTATGTAAAGTAATTATTTTATCTACTTGTGTAATAGTTTGACCTTACCTTAAACATAAAAAGACAGTAATAGTATTGCAATTTTTCCCTGGACCACCATTTCTATCTGAATTCCATCAAATAGGATGAGGAGGAGGAAGAGGAGGGGGAGGAGGAGGATAGGCCTGGCAGGCATATCAATTGTGGTCTTACAGTATCAATATTTGTATAAATTTCCCTGTGGGTATAATGGACCAGTTTACTTATCTAAGAAATAGTTAAGGAAGCAGAGGGTTGCAGACAAATATTGCTTTAAACTATGATGAGGTTCATCTTGACCCACATGACAGCAGAGTGAATGGAGCTTTTGGTACCACAAGAAGGATCTCTCTCTCTCTCTCTCTCTCTCTCTCTCTCTGTCTCTCTCTCTCTCTCTCTCTCTCTCTCTCTCTCTCTCTCTCTCTCTCTTTCTCTCTCTCTCCCTCCCTCTCTCTGTTTTTCTCTCCCTCCCTCCTTCCCCTCTCTCTGTCTCCTCTCTCTCTCTGTCTCCCCCAACCCTCTCCTGATAGATTCTTACAGCAATGTTTTAAGAGGAAAGGCCTTGGGCCCTGTCCCTCTGAGGCTGATATATGACCTTTGAATTCAGGCCATGGTTCTTTGCCTCCTCCAACTTTTATCCTTTCATTTTAGTTGGAGAATTAGTGTCTACAACCTGGGAGTTTTCAAAAGGTCAAGAGAGCACACAATTCAGGTGTCTGGACTTACATGAATCCAGGCTTCTGGAAGAATAAGGGAGTCTCTGTGTTGAGGTTGCATCCTCACCTCAATGCTATGAGGACTGAGGAGTGATATCTGGGACCAGCATAGGGATTCTGAGACAAGGACTCATAGTAATGCCACATTGGCATGTAAACTTGGTGAGACCAAGTCAATGCAGAAACTGACTTAAGTCTGAGCTCACTCTTTCCATAAACCTATGTGATTTAGGGTAGAGTATGCCTCCAAGGTGTTGATGGAAAAATATTTTTACTTTTGTTCTTTCTACATATTCAAAATAAAAATAAGTATCCCTTTCTAGAAACTAACTGCTGTTAAATGGAAAATGGAGGAGCTACTCACTGTGGGCTAACAATAGGTAAAACGCAACTAGTATGGGCTTGAGTTAATAGTGGACCTATAATGATGACCCTCCTGTCATCAGGGTACCCCTTGCACTCTGAGGTGGATATGTATGCATCAGCCTGATTATGGAATAATAAGTCCAGAGTACATTCACTTCAGAGAATGGACTTTAAACTACTTAGGAGCAGCTAGGTGGCACAGTACAAAGAGTACCAGGTCTAGAGGTGGGAAGGCCTGAGTTCAAATCCATCTTTGTATATTTATTAGTTATTACATTTGTCAAGTCAGTTAACCTCTGTTTGCCTCAGTTTCCTCATCTATAAAATGAGGATAATTGCATCTCTATCCCAGGGTTGTTGTGAGGCTTGGATGAGATAATAATTGTAAAGTGCTTATCACAGTGCCTGGCACATAATAAGCATTATATAAATGTCAATTGTTACTAATATAGTTGTTATTGTGTCCTCATGCTCTCCCTAGCTTTAAGTCACACAGCAGAATGCTACCAAGTAGTGTAGACAATCATAAACACATAGACAGACACAGATATAGACACACGGACACACACAGACACAGACATCAACACACTCCGACACACAGATACACACACACTTTTATCCCAAAGTTTGCCCACACAAAAAGAGAAGACATTGAGGAACTTCTAAAATACTAAGAGAAAAATGTTGAATACCCTAAGGTTATTGAACATCTTGGTTTAATGCAAACTTCAGAGATTATACCTAAAAATAAAGAAGCATCTATACCTCAGATGGTTCTTACAAAGAAGGTGGGATTACTTAGACTAGAATTCCAAAAGGTTCTTTTTTGAACTTAATATCATTAACCCAACAACTAAAATAATCATGTCAAAATAGAATAATTGTTAAGAATCTGGTATCTGTTGTAATTTTCAAGTGAAAATTCTTTTATCATATTTGACAAAAAGCCTATATCCTACTAAGTATAATCACATGAAATGGTTCAGACTATAGTATAATAGACGGAAATGTTGCATTGCATATAGAAAATTGGCCCTGAAGCCAGAATGACCTGGGATCAAGCCCTGCTAATGATACCTACTGTCTATGTAACTCTGGGCTAATCATTTAACCTCACAGTTCTCTTGTTAACTCTAAAAAAAATTGAATCTTGTAGTAAGTGCTGATCTTTATTAATGGAGGAAGTTTCCTTATCAATTATATTTTTTTAATGTTAAGGATTTCTCAAGTGCAGTGCCTAGTTTAATAACATCACCATCACCACCATCATCATCATTGTAATTGTTACATACATATAAGTTCACTATCTTTCCTGGAGTGGCAGATGACAAACTCCTATGCTATAAATATAGATCTCAAAATATAATTTAGAATTCATTTCACAATCCTAACACTATAAAATAGTTACTTTTAGGGGTGGCTAGGTGGCGCAGTGAGTAGAGCGTCAGCCCTGGAGTCAGAAGAACCTGAGTTTGGATCCGGCCTCAGACACTTAACGCACACAAACAAAAACCTACTCGTGTGACCTTGGGCAAGTTACTTAACCCCAATTGCCCACCAAAAGGCAAAAAAAAAAATAGTTACTTTGTATGACTATAAAATAATCTAATGAACATTAAATATGTAAAAAAAAGGATATTGACTTGTCTCAGGAACAATTTTTCATTTCTTTCTAACCCTATCAAAAAAGTTGGAGAAGAGTAAGGAATAATGCAACAATAATAGCAATAGTAATAATAATTTTTATAAACTAATAGATGATACATCCCCAAAGTATAAACATAAAGATCAAAATCCCCTTAAGGATTCAATAAATCAAAAGCACTGGAGTAGAGTATTATAGCAAACAAAAACCATCACCTATAATTATTTGGACATAACAGTACCTACAAATTTTAATAATAATAATATTACCATAGCAAAAACATGTAATCAAATTATTCAGAAATTTTAAAATATATAATTAAAATTAACACAATTCAGGGATTTTGCAGAAGTTTCATTTTAAATGGGAACAGAAATTAAATCATGCCCACCATATCATTTTGTCTACTACTATAGTTCTCTTAAGTAACAGCAGATGAGCTTGTCCTCCAATATTTTGTTCAGTTATGAAAATCAACTATTCTATCTACTTAATACTATCCTCAAGGGAATAATAATCCCAGGACATTGTTTATTTAAAGAGTCTTAAACACAAAGGTAAAAAGGACAAAATGATGATGATAAAAAATAATAACACTACTAAACTGATGTAATTCTCGTTATTAATGGAAAAGTAAACCAAGGGAGGCAACTCATTATCAATCTTGCCTGTTTTCTCCATCCCATCAACATTAAATATTTTAAAAAAGTTTTACCTTCTCTTCATTTCTCCCTAGGATTTTTTCCTCCAAAACAACCACTTTATTTTCACTCCTGTGTTACTATGCCTGAGCATTGTAACCCAAATATTAATATTCTCATTGTTAAGAAATCATATTAAGAAATCATATTAAGAAATTATTTTCAGAGAAACCCCAAAAGAGGGATCTATCCAATTACTGTAATTCTAATTTCTGAAATGTTCATATTTTTGACAAGTTGCAGCACTGTTTACTCATTCCAATGTGATCTTTGTGTGTTCTCAAAAAGAGCAGCATGAGATAGGAATTTTGAGTTCATCAAGGGAAATTGCATACATTTTCAGAAAAGCAAATTGCAGACCAAAGACATTTGTAGATGAATAGAAAGCTGTGTGAAAGGAAACAGTTGTGTTTGCCTACTTTCAACTGCATCACAGGTTACCCTTTGAATCACCATTTGGAAATCTAATGCATTTCTAAAAGGCCCATTAATGAATGTGTTGAAAATAGAATCCAATCACATCTTTATGCCCACTCTACCATCTTGCCTCAATTTAGTTTTATTTTGAGATTTATAAAAATAATGTAGGTTGAGCTCATGTATCCTTCTACTAGAAATTAGAATAAATCTGCATTGTACATTCAAATCAAAATTAACTTACTCGTGTCTAAAGGAAAATAAAGTATAAGAATTTCTTTCATACCATTTTGGATAAGTCAAAGAACCTTTCTTAGCTCTTAATTATGATTGTCACAGTGTTTTAGGGTTTGCAAACTATTTTACAAATATCTCATTTTATCTGAACGAGAACCTTGAGAGGTAAGTGCTACTATAAAGTTCATTTTAGAGACAAGGAAAGTGAGACCAAAAGAGGTTAAGTGACTTTCTCAGGGTCACACTGCTAGTATATGTTTGATGTAGGATAGGAACTCAGTTCTTTCTACTACAGATCCATTATTCTTTGTGCTGTTCTATCTAGATGCTTCTAACTATATCTGTCTTATAATGAATTCTTCTGAGACAGCTAGGGAGATGCCATCATACCCATTTTATCAACTAAGACATGATGATAAAACAAGTTTTATTCATTCCTTCTATTTTTCACATAAAAACCTTTGCTGAACAAATATCTCCTTACAGTTCTACCTCCAGTGCTAATATAAGAAAATGTATCCTTTATAAAGCAGAAAAACATTTAAAACTATTGATAACATGAACATATGTGACTTTGCATGTAATATTTTGTTCCTCTGGCCCCCTGGTTCCTTGCTAAATGGAAGGTCTGATTTATTGTCTGTTATCTAAAACCAACATTGGTGTTTACAATTGCAAAGAGTTTTGCTTCCCTTTAGTATTATCATCTACATTATTTAGCAACTGTATATGTTATTCTGCTAATTTCAGTCTGCTTCACTTCATGTAAACCCTGCCATATTTTTCAGAAGTCTTCATGCTCATCTGTTCTTACTGCAAAATCACATGCCAATTCATTCATATGCTATGGTTTACGTTCAGTCACTTCACAATAGATGGGAAACTTGTTTCAAGTTCTTTTTTATCACAAAAATAGGAGACACAGTGATTTCCATGAGGTCTGAAGGCAATGCAGAAATGTGCTTAGAACTTGTATTTCTCGATTCCCAATAATTTACTGTCTCTTTGAAAATATGTAGCGGCAGCAGCTAACATTTATGTAGCACTTACTTTGTGTTAGACACTGCTAAGCGCTTTACAATATCTCATTTGATCCTCACAATAACTGTAGGAGGTAGGTGCTATTATTATCCCCATTGTACAGATGTGGAAACTGAGGTAAACAGAGTTTAAGTGACTTGCCAGCTAGTTAAGTGCCTGAAGCCAAATCTGAACTCAGGTTTCCCTGATTCCAGGCCTGGCACTCTATTCCCTGCTCCAGCTAACTGATCATCACCTATGTATGGAGTCTTTCTTTTTGTCACTGACCTCCTAGGAGATATGTGCCTAGCTGTAGAATTTTTAGGCAAAACAATATGAACAAATAGTCCTTTTAAAAAGAATTATGAGTGTTCCAAATCACAAATAATAAGAGAAATGCTAATCAAAACAGCTCTGAGGTTTCACCTCAAACTCAGTAGATTGGAAAAGAGAAAGAGAAGAATAGCCAATGTTGAAAATGTCTTTGAAAGATGGGCACACTAATGTACCATTGGTAGAGCTGAGACTTATTCTATCCATCCTGGAAAACAAATCAGAATTAAGACAAATGACTAAGGAAACTATCGATAACCTTTTCTTACTTTTCTATGATGATCTTTCCACATAGCAATGATGGTGAAACTATTTCCTCACCTAGCATATAAATATCGAAATAGAAATAGAACTTAAAAATTATCAAGAATGACTGAATCTAAATAAATGTAGATAAAAGAAATTGATTTTTTTTCTGATGAATTGAAGGGACTGACCAATTAAGGTCCAATTTTTAGAATTATATTTGAATTTGCACTTCCTATTTGGATTATACCGACCATGAACAGATATTCCCTACTTGGTTGGAATCCAACATGTGGAAATTTGGAAGCTCGCTATGTGTGACTGGTGGGGGTGGAGATGGAATTGATTTTGTGTGATGTTTTCGAGTCTTGTAATAGGCTGCAGAGCTAGAAGAATTGATTACTTAAGAGGAGCTAACTTATATCCAATGATCTAAGAATTTTTCATTCTCTATTTTCTCCTGGCTTTCCTGGCTTCCTTCAAATTCCAGCTAAAATCTTACCTTTTAGAGGAAGCCTTTCCCAATTCTTCTTCCTTCTTCCTATTCATTCTGTATATAGCTTGTTTCTACATAGCTGTTTGCATATTGATATCATGTGATCCTTGTAGGGCACAAACATAATTGGAAGAGTTAAGCCAGATGGGGTGCTATACTTCAAATAGGCCCATTCTAGCAGCACCAAAATTTTAAATACACTTTTCTATTGCTGTATTTTGGTAATAATACTGTCCATAATATTTTCATTTGAATTTTATTTTCAATTTATGGAATAAAACAAGCATTTCCATAACATAGTCAAATAAAAATATGATTATACACGAAATTGCAAATCTACTAAGCACAACTTGCTATTCCTTTCAAATATACAAAAAAATTATCTCGTACATTTTTTCCTCTGCTCCTTCCCCTCCCCCCAAGAGATATCATTAGATGCAAATAAGTAGATAGATAAATATGTAGATTGATATAAATATACCTATATATCTATATATCCCTATACATACACATATATGTGTATGTATATATATATATATATATATGTTATGTGTCCATGTGTAAACTTGTTCTATACATACTTCTATTTATCAGTTCTTTCTCTTGATACAGATAGTATCTTTCTTCGCATTCCTTTATAGTTAATTTGGGTATTTATAATAGACAAAATAACTTATTTGTTCAAAGTTGTCTGTTATTGCATATAATATTCTCTTGGATCCTATTCATTTCACTTTTCACTATTTTGTGCAAGTCTTTCCATGATTTTTCTAAAATAATTGAGCTCATTATTTCTTATAGTATAGTAATTTATATAAATATAGTATAGTAGTATCCCATCACAAGCTTATATCACAACTTATTCAGTCATTCCCAAACTGATGGACATTCCTGCAATTTCCGATTCTTTGCCACCACAAAGAGAGTTGCCATAAAACATTTTAGAACATAGAGTTTCTTGTCCTTTTTCCCAAATCATCTTTGGAAATAGACCTAGTAGTGGTATTGCTGGGTCAAAGGGTATAGGTAGTTTAATAACTCTTTGGTATAATTCCAGGTTGCTCTCCAAAATATTTAGATCAGTTCAAAATTCCACCAAAATGAATCAGTGTTCCAATTTCTTCACATCCTCTGCAGCATTTGTCATTTATCTAATCAATAATGATTTAGAGTATTTTACATGATTATAAATTATTTTTATTTCTTCATTGAAAAACTGCCTGTTCATATCCTTTGACCATTTATCAATTGAGAAATAAACTCATATTTTTATATATTTGGCAAAGTTATTTTAGATACAAGACTTTTATCTGATAAATTGTCTATAAAATTTTCCTCCAATTTTCTGCTTTCTATCTAATGTTGGCTGTATTTGTTTTTACAAAAACAACTGTGGCTGTGTGCAGAATGAGTAAAATTGCTTTCCTTTTAACACATATTCCTGCATATAGTTTAGACCAGGGGTGGGGAACCAGTGGCCTTGAGTTGGTTGGCTTTCTAAGTCTTTGGGTATGACCTTTTGACTGAGTCCAAGTTTTACAGAACAAATCCTTTTATTATCCCACTTATTTTTTTTCCTGAATAGATAATCAGTCAAGTCTTTTAACTAGTTGTGTATCTTTTTTAGGAGTATCCTTCTTGATCTCCATACTGTTTGACATCTATATCTATAGTTATTTTCATGTCTTCTCCTTATCCCAATGGGCTGAGAACTCTTTGAGAGCTGGGACTATCATTTACTTTTCTTTATATCAATGATGCCTGGCACAAAGTTGGCATTTAACAAATGTTGATTGACTGACTGACTGACTGACTGGAGTATATATAGTAAATATGTACTAAAGCTTAACTTACCTGGAGGTAAAAAATTGCCCCCTGAGTATCCAGATCCTAAGCTGTGTATCTGGTGTGGGTTTTGTGTTTGATATGACATTGTTAGAATTAAACTACCTATATCTCTATCCCTTCTTCTTATTTCCTTACTTGGTGATTCTGATAATAACCTGGTCCCAGTGGCCCATATCTTCCCACTGTTGTTGTAGGTGCTCAGTCTTGTCTGACTCTTCATGACCACAAGGACTAACTGTACACAGTATTTTCTTGGCAAAGATATTAGAATGTTTTTTCCATTTTCTTCTCCATTCTTATGTAGGCCGGGATTAAGTGACTTACCTAGAGTCACACAGCTACTAAGCGTCTGAGGTCACATTTGGCGTCTGATCATTCTGACCCCAGGACCGTACTCTTTCCACTGCTCCACCTACCTGCCCCACTGCCCTAAGCATGACAGACATTCTCTTACTGGAGCTAGTTCAAATTTGTATCTAAAAAAAACAATCTTTTTAAGTGTGAACGCTCAGCAGTTCTAAACCTTCCATTAAAGTGCACATTCCACTTCATGTCAGAGCCACAAACTATGTGCTGTCTATAGAGCTGTGGAGTAATGAGGCCCCTCCACTTAAACTACTCCCCTTTCTCTTTTGTTCTATTCAGATCTGTGTGAGTAGCAATAAAGCTTTTCAAATTGCTCTCCCTGTGTTATTGTTACACTTCATCCTAACTACCTTTTTGCATGGGAAGACTTTGTCATATATTTAATAGAGAGACACTGAAAGCTTTTATTCAGAAGAATGACACTGTAAAAGTGGTATTTTAGGGGAAAATTTTAACAATGACATAGCAAATAGAGTGGCATGTAAAGATATGAAAGCTAGTAGAGCAGATGTGCTGTTGTTGCAGTGAGGCATCATGGAAGTCAAGGGTCATAGGGCATGAATGGTTTCGTGAACTGGGAAGTAGATGCAGAGATATATTGCACTGGTCAATAAGAATCAGGGAAGCAAACATACATAATCTTCCTAGTGAAGACAATAATGTATATGTATATTTATCTTATCAACCTGTCCATAATGTAAATATAACTGGAAATCTCCCATCTTCCATCAGAAAAACCAAGTCCTGAATCCTATGAAGACAGCTTCTAGTAAGAGTTAGGGGTTACTGTTTGTAATGATGTCACAATCTCCATTTCAAACACTGCTCACTCATACTTGAGGCTTGCATACAGCTTTATTCTTGCTTCAGATGAAATGAATAAAGGGCCTAGGATGAGTCAAAAATATTTCAGTTATCAAGATTATCTGTCTCTCCATTGCCTTGAATTTGGTCTCCTGTAGATCTGTTGATTGCTATTTCCCTGGATTTAGGATTTCTAATTTTGCTTCCCTTTTTCATCGTTTTTTTCCTCCTGATTCTCTCCTCACTGACTGATTTCTTCAACATGGTTTGCCTTGACTTTCAATATTAGAATATATCCTAACTCCTGATCCACCTGATTCTCATACTCTGTATGTTATTGACTTTTAACCAAGAAAAGTTTTTCCTTAAAAAAGTACACCCCTGTTTCCATGGTCTCCCTATATATTTTACATTGAGAAATTTGAGAAAAGTCCCAAGGCAGAAGAAACGGATTAACCTTCTATTTAATTAACAATGTGAGCTCTTGGTGATGAACTTTCTCTACCAATAATAGTGGGCATTTTCTCTGCAACTAGCAGTCTTAGAGAATTATTTAGAATACTGAGAGATTAAGTGATCTGCTTAAGGTTATGCAGGCAATTGCTGTGTCAGAGGCAGATTTACTGTCAGTTTCTTGGCTCCAAAGTTAACTTTCTTCTATGCAACACTGTATCTCAAGCAATAATAATCCATAGAATTGCACACACTCTTCCAATTTATAATACACCTATGTGTGTATATGTAATATATATATATATATATATACATATATATGTGTGTGTGTGTGTGTGTGTGTGTGTACACAGACAGATACACACACACATTTGCAAAGGACCTTAAAGGTCACTTCACAGAACTACATTTTTTTAAAAGAGATTATTCATTGTAATTGAAAGGATTTAACTACAGATAATGGATGTTCCTTATTTGATGTCATTGTCCTTTCATGGCTACCGACAAAAATGAACTACGAGATCTCATTAAGACCAGATCCATTTTTATCATTATTATTACATAGTGCATTCAAAGATCCATGATTAGTCTGTGTGGGAACTCCATTCACCAATGTAGATCATAATCTATATATTAAACTGTCTTGGAGAGTATCTTGAGACTCATTGAGATTAAATGATTTGTCCATGTTCACAAAACTAGCAAGGGTCAGAACCATGGTTTAAATCCATGTCTTTCTGAGCTCATGTCCATTTTACCTGTTACACCACACTGAAGCTCTATTATTGCTACTACTATTGGTATCAATAAAAATAATAATCATATTCTATATATGTTTATAGTTCTTTAGAAATTATAAAATAGTCAGTTGATACTCACAATGGAGGAAGGGGAGTGTATATGCGTTTATTCTTTTCTTTTTATTTTGGCAAGACAATCAGGTAAGTGATGTGCCCAGGGTCATAGGGATAGTAAATGTCAAGTGTCTGAGTCTGGATTTGAACTTAGGTCCTCCTGACTCCTCCTGACTATTCACTGTGCAACCTAGCTGACCCATATGCATTTATTCTGCTATTTTATAGATGAGAGAATTAAATCTCAGGCAATTTGAGTGGCTTGCCTGTGTGCCTTCAACTAAGTTATAGAATTAGACCTCAGGTATTCTATTTCCTAGTCAATGTTCTTTCAATGTTAAACTATTGCCTTGGGGTGGGGGGGGAATCTAAGATGGAGATTTTTCTCTGGCAAATACTGATAAAATGTTCATCGGATTTTCTCTCCTTTTGAAATAGGACTTTGTGTTCTGTGTATTCCAGACAGGCAATCCTTTGTTCTCAAGTATTCCATTCCAATATACCTTTCCCCTTTGAAAAGAATCTCTCCCTTTCTCCCATCCAAAACAGACAAGCCAAATAATTACATATCACATCACCCATCAGTGGTCTGACTAGGTAAAGAATTTATCCTCTATATTAGGTGGGCTAGGGAAACCAAAACAAACAAAAATGGCTGAAATTTCTTTTGTGCTAAGAGGGTATGTACCACTTGAATGACAGTAGTGAATTGTGATTATTTAGAAGTTTTATGTCAAATGAACTTCTCATCTATGTAAAATAAACACACACCGGCCCACATTCCCCAACAAGAAATGTTAGCACTAACTGCTGGTTGTCAGTGACAACAATCAGATTTAATTGTTCATCCTGACATACTCTGGCACTCCATTAAACGCAGATTACTCCAGATTGAATAAATGAATAACAACGATGCTGGGCCATCATTCTGAATACATCAGTGGAAATAATGAATTACATCATCAGCTCATGAAAATGCAGAAAGGGCTAGAGGAGGTCAAGAGCTTGTTATAATTTCATGTTGTCCATTTCTGCCTCAGTGTTCTCAAACCCAATGTGTTATGTATTATATCTTGTGGAAGAGGTCAGATTCCTTGATTGGTTCTTATTTAGATATTTTAATATAGCTTGAGTGTAGCATTCAGTAAATGCATGAGAGTTTTTTTCCCCTCACATATGAATTATTAAAAGGTACACTGTAGACAGTCTTATTAATAGAGTTTTATTCAATAACATTTCAGTTTCAAGAGTTTTCATTTTTTCCTAACAAGGAAAAGTAACTAAACAACACACTGTTCAATTATAATAACGCTTTGCCCTCATACATCACCTTATTATAGAATTCAGAATAATGAATATACAGTATAAGGTAATAAGATTTCCTTTTCCTTTACCAACAACTTTCAAAACTTTTCTTGGGAGTTGTAGTGGGTGATTGGGAAACATAGACTCTAGTTCCAGTTTAGAGAGGAATGGTTCTAAGAAGGTTCAGCAAGCTTTCTGGGTTTATCTTAAGTCCGTAATATCTCATGACTCTTTTTTTTTGCTTTTTTTTGAGGGGGTGGCAATTTGGGTTAAGTAACTTGCCCAAGGTCACACGGCTAGGTTTTTTGTTTGTGCGTGTTAAGTGTCTGAGGCAGCATCCGACCTCAGGTCCTTCTGACTCCAGGGCCGGCGCTCCCCTCACTGCGCCACCTAGCCACCCCCTCATGACTCTTCTTAAATGTTATCAATACACCAATGACTTGGGAACATATCTTCAAGCAGTGGTAAAATCACTAAGTTTGAGGTAAATTCCTTGGTTCAGTCCCAGGTCTGCCCTTTACTACTGTGAAACTTAGAGCAAGTCATTTAGACTCCCTAAATCTTAATTTCTTCATCTATAAAATGGACATGATGACTTCTGAGGTCCCTTACAAGTTCTAAATCTGTGATTGTCACTCAACTAGCATTTATTCAGTACCTGCTATCTAATATGTGCCAGATGCTTTGCTAAGAAGATACAAAGAAAGAAAGAAAAAACTTCCCTTCTGTCAAAAAGCTCAAGTCCTTTAAGTGACAAAGGTAGTTCATGTCAAGTGGTTATGAATCCACAAATGGGCAAATCTTTATAGGTGATAGTGTGATATGTTAGAAAGGGCTCTTCACTAGAAGTCATACTTTTAGAATTTCTAGTATTGAAACTTAATGTTTTGTCTTAAGGAAGTCACTTCATTTCCCTGGTCCTCGATTTTTTCATCCATCAAATGTCACAAAACCTTTTATCCAACCAACACCTGCCTTTCCCTCATAGGGCTGTTTTAAGAATGAAATGTGATCCTTTATTTTGAATACAGTTTAGAAAACATATCCTCGAAAAGACATAGTTTTAGAAAATACAAAGGCATTTGATAAAGGCACAGTATTGCTATTTCCATCCCAGCAACCACTCATTCATCTAACAGCTTTGGGAAGAGAGATTTTCCATACAAATGAAGTGAGTTTTCCACACAAATGAAGGCTCCCTGTTGATAACAAAATTATTTGTTTTCATTTTTATCATTTGGGGCAGAAATCTTTATTCATTTACATTTCCATGCTTTTGTGAAGAAAGAATACTGAACATTATTTAACCTTTCTGGATAACTCAGAAGCTGGGTGACAAATGATTTACTTTTGCTACAATACATATTTGAGTTGCAGTTTTATTTTCATACTATCATCTCTTTTTCAATACCAAATATGTAAAGAGCAGAAGTAGGTTATATACCTCACATTATACCATGGGAATATTATGTGTGGGGCTGACAGATCAGCATGGCAGAACCTCTATATGCAATGGCAAAGGTCTGATACTAAACACTGAAATAACTTCACCAATAACTAATCTAAAGAGAGACTTGGGGGGTGGGTAGGTGGCGCAGTGAGTAGAGCGTCGGCCCTGTAGTCAGAAGGACCTGAGTTCGGATCCGGCCTCAGACACTTAACACACACAGAAATAAAAAAAAAAAATACCTAGCCGTGTGGCCTTGGGCAAGTTACTTAAACCCAGTTGCCCTCCCATAAATAAACAAACAAACAAACAAACAAAGAAATAAAGAAATAAATAAATAAAATAAAGAGAGACTTGGGAACCTATTCTAATATTGAAATAGAAATGTGAAAAATATGAGACATCTAATATGATCTTTATAGAAATTTATACTCTTTAAGTATAAAGGCTAAAACACCAGTTTAATTACTATAGAATTATAGCTCCTTGAAAATAGGGCTTCTTGCATTTGTTTAGTGTACTTTTGCATCCCTGACACAATAGTAAATACTAAAAGAGTGCTTTTTTGATGGAATGAACATTTTATTATTTTTACCCTAGATGCCCAGCTTAGTGCCTGACAAATACTGCAGAAGTTTATTAAATGCTTGTTGACTCATTGAATCCAGTGAATTTGTTTTTTTTTTAAAAGGAAAAATTCATGCAATACAACTCATATTTATAAAGCATTCAGTGTGTGTCAAGTTCTGAGTTAGATGTTGGAAATAAAAAGACTAAAACAAAACCATCTCTTCCTTTAATGCTAATTAAATCATTAATTATTTATTTATATTATTTAATTCTTAATATAATTAAATTATATTATTTAATTCAGGCAAACAACCTAGTATTTTGGGAAATTACATGGATCAAATAAAATTATTAATATGAAAGTTGATGTCAACATTTTTCTTTTCATTTAAAAAAAATCCTTCCTTTGTAGGTCAGAGAAAAAGAAGGAGACCCTTGATAATGTTCTTGATCTTTAAAGTTCATTTTATAGAATTTCTGGAAATGTTTGGAGGAGCCCACCAAGGTGTCACTACCAAAAGAGAAGCTTCCTTTCTATTTTTTCCTTCACTTTGAACGTGCTACTCTACTCACCAAGGAGTAGGAAAGCTTATGGGTCATTCAACCTCAAATTTAACTCTTGCAGTAGATAAAGTGCTCAACTGGGATCCAGGAAAGGGCAAATGCAAAACCTGGCTCACAGGCTTCGTAGCTCTACAATGCTGGGCCAACTAATTTCACCTTAGTGATGTGAGAAGATTCACATTGCAGTTTCACTTATCTGCAACGTAAGGACTCAATGGACTTTAAGCTCCTTTTCTAATAGTTCTTAATCTATTCATTTAGGGAATGGAGAGGATCTTAGGTTTTCTTTACTTTGTGTGTTATAATTCCATACAGGACAGGATACAACTAGACCTTTAGAAGTTCTTTCATAAAGAAATTTCCAGAGCATTTTGACAATTATCTATGTGCTGCACTTCCTTTCTTGGTCAAAGAATCAGAAATCCCTACCTTAGAAGTGTGATCTCTTTGGGTTGGATGGTGAACAGTAGTAAGAACATCTGGGTTTAAATCCTGCCTCAGACTTACACTGACTTCAAATTATTTAAACTCAGAGGTTCAGGGATCTCTTTGCGAAAATATGGATAATAATCTTATATTTTAAAAATCACTGGTTTGTTCTGAGTTAAGTGATTTGTAAAGCTGATATTATAGTATAAATGTAAACAATATTGTTACTTCTACTTGTAAGAATCACAGTAAAAAATTCAAATATCATAAAGTTTAAATATTTAGGCCCATAACTTAGCTATAATTTACTTATAGAGATGATCAAACCAGGTCTTTCCTAAGGCTATGGAGGAAAAGAGCTAGGATAAACATTTTTAGGAGGCAGAGGAAAGAAGAGAGAAGAAAGTTGGCACTCTGAAAGGATGCTCCAGTGGGTGCGGGATAAAACATGAGAAATAAGAATGGGGGTCACTTTATGTCTAAGGAGAGAAAAGCATTAGAAAGTGATGAGAGTAACATAAAATGGTAGTACTAAGGACATACTTCCACATTTCATAATTTTGATTTGGGCTAGTGTATAAGGGCTTGTTTGGGTTCTACAGATCTATTACGATAGTCATTGTTGTTTTAAATCTTATTCAAGGGATGCTTATAATGACATTCTCACACTTTGAGCAGCATTTCCCACAGAGCCCTATTTCTTTTGTCCCTCATCCAAAGTTCATTATTCAGTGGTGACCACACTAATGTGTCCAAAATAGATTGGCCTCAACCAAATCCCAGGAGACAAATTTCCATTGGGAATTATATTAGCTGTAGGTAGCTCTGTGTGCATTCTTACCAAATGAAATCATAAGGGATTAGACATTATTAAGATTCTAAATTCTTCTATACCCAAATGAGTAAATGCAAAAGTTGTGCTGCTCAGAAATCCATTAGCTCACCCACATCTCATATGCCATACGTCGACATGTCTGATTGAACAATCTAACTAGTCCTCAAAAATATCATATGGGTGAATCAATGTCCCCATGAAGCCTTAAGTTCCACAGTTCTGGACTTGGGTGTTTTTGAAATGGAAACCATAATACTTCATTAATGTATTTTTTGCATTAAGACCCCCATGAAAGCTAAATACACCTCAATTGTTTTTATAGTTTGCACACAAATAATTAAAGTAGGTTGAAGTTTTTGAAAAATAATATACCACAAGTATATTTTAAAAGTATATTAGCGTCTATTCATCACTAAGAATAATCATCTCATTTTACATTATTTTCATTTATTTTCATGATGGCTTAGGGAGTTTTCCCTCTACTCCAAAAAGTCCACGTACTGTTCTCAACAATTTTTTCAGAGATATTTTCCACTTAATTTATAGGACATTTTTTGGCTCTCTTTTGGATTATTGAGATATGAGAGAACTCTGAACTCTAGGACACTGCATAACATAATACATATAATTCTTTCTGGTATAATCCATGGCTGGAGTGATCTTTTCCTACCTCATCAAGGTCATTTTTTTAATACTGGCATTCTTTTAGTAATATTGTATGGCTGCAAATCATAAAATACCAGCCTTTTAAGAACAAAAATTGAGGATCACCCAAAGGCCAATGGAGGGGTATATGATGGGCACCAGCAGGTTGTATTATATCAGATGAGAAATTTCACAGAAGTAGCATAAAGAGAAATATATGACCAGAGCAAAAAAATGAACTGGATAAATTCAAGGGTTAACTAATAGACTGTGCTTCATCAATATCCATTCAATGTCAGGAGACCTAGAGAAAGTCCCACTCCATCTCACTAGGTCAGGAGGTCAAAATGTAGAAAATTTCCTTAGTGACATAGAAGGCATGAGCTGATACAATTGTTACAATTTCCATAGCTATTGTTACAATTTCCAATTCTATGTATTTGTCTAGTAGGCATTTTTGACCCTCCATAAACTGGCCTTACCCTACCTATACAACCTTATTTTCATTAATTATTAATTAATAAGGACAGTTCATTCTATTAATTGTTCTCTGCAAAGTTATACATTATCTAATTGTCAGCTCTCATCTCCTCTGCCTGCCCATTTTCATCATAACTACTCCGCAACATTTTACACTATTCAACACCTATTTTTCTGGGCTACTCTTCATTCTTGGTTTTCATGCCTGTTCTTTCTTGGTTCTTCTTCAATTAGTTTGGTTATTCTTTCTTAGTCACATTTGCTAGATTTTCATGCTTTCTTTGTCCTCTAAATATGAGAATCCCTTAAGGCTCTGTCCTAGATTAACTCCCCTTCTATTTTCTCTCAATTCTTTCTCACTTGGTGATCTCATCAGCAACAGTGCATTTAATCATCCTCTTTTAAAAATATTTATTTATTTGCTTTTAAAATTAATTTTTAATTGCAAGTTCCCAATTCTTTCACTCCCTCCAGCCACTCTACCATCCATTGAAAAAGCAAGCTATATGATAGCAATTTTACATGTGAAATCATGCAAAACACATTCCCATATTTGCCATGTTGCAAAAAAAGCAAGCAAACTAAAGAAAGTTTAAAAGAATATGTTTCAATTTGAATCATGTTCATTCATTTTCTCACTGTAGAAATATAAGGTTTTTCAACATGAGTCCTTTGGAATTATCTTGAATAATTGTTTTGATTAGAGTAGCTAAGTTATTAGGACATCACTGTTACTATGTATAATGTCCTTTTGATTATACTCACTTCACTTTGAATCAATTCATACAAAAGTCTTTCCAGGTTTTTCTGAAACCATCCTGCTCTTGGTTTCTTATAACATAATAATATTCCATCATAGTCATATACCACAATTTGTTTAGCTATTCCCCAATTGATGCGCATCTGCTCAACTTCCAATTCTTTGCTCCCATGAAAAGAATGCTGTAAATATTTTTGAATATAGGAATTATTTTTCCCTTTTATCATATCTCTTTGGGTTACAGAGCTAGTAGTGAAATTGTTGGGTAAAAGATCATGCACAACTTTATAGCCCTTTGGGCATAGTTCCAAATCGCTCTCCAGAATGGTTGGTTTTGGTTACATTGATTGTTTTGTACGAAACCTTTTTAATTTAATCTAATCAAAATTATCCATTCTTTTTCCCATGATTCTCTTTACATATTGTATTGTCATCATCTTTTCCCTTATCCATAAATCTGACAGGAATATCTTCCCATGCTCCCCTAATTTATTTATGATACTACCCTTTATTTAAATTATATATTTATTTTGACCTTATCTAAGTATGCAGTGTGAGATATTGTTCTATGTCTAGCTTCAGCCAAATTTCAAACAAATTTTCTCAGCAATTGTTTTGTCAAATAGTGAGCTTTCCCCCCAAAAGTCTGAATCTTTGGATTTATCAAATACTAGATTGCTATGGTCATTTACTACTGTGTATTGCACACCTAATCTGTTCCATTGACCCACCACTCTGTTTCTTAACCATTACAAGATTGTTTTGATGATTACCATTTGTAATATAGTTTTAAATCTACTACTACTAGGCCACCTTCCTTCACATTTTTTCCCATCAATTCTCTTAACAATCTTGGCTTTTTTTCTTTGAGAATAATATTGGTATTATTTTTTTCTAGCCCTATAAAATAATTCTTTCATCGTTTGATTGTTGTGGCACTTAATAATTAAATTCTTTCAGGTTGAATTGTCATTTTTATTATATTGGTTCAGCCTTCCCATGAACAACTAATTTTTTTCTGCAATTGTTTGGATTTATCTTTATTTCTGTGAAAAGTGTTTTCTAATTGTGCTCATGTAGTTCATGGATTTGTCTTAGCAGGTAGACTCCAAAGTATTTTATACTCTTTGTATTAATTTTAGCTGTAATTTGTTTTTCTGTTTCTTCCTGCTGGGTTTTGTTGGTAGTATATAGAAATGCTCGTGATTTCTGTGGGTTTGTATTATATCCTGCTAATTTCTTAAAGTTAAGTGTTTCAACTAGTTTTTAGTTGATTCTTATAATTCACTAAGTATACCATCATATCTTCTGAAAAGAAGAATAATTTTGTATCCTCATTGTCTATTCTTATTCCTCCAATTTAATTATTATATTGTAGCCGATGATTTCCAAATCTATGTATTCAGGCTTGCTCTTTCTTCTGAGCTCTAATCCCACATCACAAAATACCAATAGGATATTTTTAATTAGATGTCCTTAGGCATTTCAAAATCAACATTTTCAAAATCTCAGTTTTACTCATTGTCTTTGTTTTCAAATCTCTCTTCCAAACTTCCTTCTTGTCAAGAACACGATCATTGTTCCAGTCGCCCAGGTTCACAACCTTATTTGATTCTCCTATCTTGCTTCACTCTACCATTCACATAACCTAAGAGATTCTGAGTTATAATTTCTTCTTCTACAACATTTATCACACACACACACACACACACACACACACACACACACACACACACACTTTTTTTCTACCATAAAACTACTGTCCTAGTTTAGACCCTTGTTAACTCTCTCCTAAATTAATTGGATTCTCCACTACAAGTCTCTTCCAACTTCATCTTCCACACAGCTGCCAAATGATTTTCATAAAGCACAGTCCTGTGTATTACTCTTTCTTGCTATTGAAAACAAACTCTAGGGACTCACCATTATCTAGGTTCAAATATTAGCTTCCATGTTTGCCATTTAAAGTCCTTTACAACCTGAGTCCATTCTATCTTTCCTATTTTCTTACATATTGACCCTCTCTGTTTACATTTTTTGTCTTTATTAATTTGTTTGTTTACTTTTAGTTTACGAGATTCAATTCCATAATTCCTTGAGATTCAAATTTTCTTTCCCTCCCTCCGCCCCCCCCCCACGACGGCATACAACCCAGTATAGAATCTGCAAATATTTTCACATTAGACATCAGTCATGTTACAAAGGCATATTGTACTAGATGGAATGAAAAATGGTGAAGAAGCAATAAAATCAAACAATAAAAAGAAAAAGATCAGGTAGTTTACTTCAATCAGGATTCAAAGTCAGTTCTTTCTAGTTCTTTCTCTGTATGTAGACATACCT
This sequence comes from Gymnobelideus leadbeateri, assembly GCA_011680675.1. Lineage (NCBI taxonomy): Eukaryota > Metazoa > Chordata > Mammalia > Diprotodontia > Petauridae > Gymnobelideus > Gymnobelideus leadbeateri. The sequence continues at coordinate 186,430 of WOXC01003771.1, read as the reverse complement.
TTCAATCATGAGTCTTTTTGGTTTGACTTATATCACTGCATTGCTGAGAAGAGTCCAGTCTGTCATAGTTGGTCTTCACACATATGTTGTGTCTGTGATTGTATATAAATTTCTCCTGGTTCTACTCTTCTCACTCAGCATCAGTTTGTATAAGCCTCTCCAGGTAAATATAAAGTCCATCTGCTCCTTGTTTCTTATAGCACAATAGCATTCCATTACATGCATATACCACAACTTGTTCATCCATTTCCCAATTGATGGGCAGCCCCTTAATTTCCAACTCTTTGCAAACACAAAAAGAGCTGCTATAAATATTTTTGTACGTATGGGTCTTCCTCCCACTTCTATGATCTCTTTGGGATATAACCCTAGGAGTGGTATTGCTGGGTCAAAAGGGTATGAAATTACTTAGAGCTCTTTGGGAATAATTCCAGATTGCACTCCAGAATGGTTGGATAAGTTTACAACTCCACCAGCAATGCATTAGTATTCCAATTTGCCCACATCCTCTCCATCATTTATCGTTTTCCTGTTTTGTCATCTTAGACAATGTGACTGGTGAGATGTGGTACCTCAGAGTTGTTTTGATTTGCATTTCTCTAATCAATAGTGATTTAGAGCATTTCTTCATATGCTTATTTTAATTTCTTTCTCTGAAAACTGCCTGTTCATATCCTTTGACCATTTATCAATTGGGGAATGTTTTGTATTTTTATAGATTTGACACAATTCTCTGTATATTTTTGAAATGAGTCCTTTATCAGAGACATAGGTTGTAAAAATTATTTCCCAATTTCCCACATCCCTCTTAATCTTGGTTGCATTGGCTTTGTTTGTACAGAAGCTTTTCAATTTAATGTAATCAAAATTATCCAATTTGTATTTTGTAATGTTGTCTAATTTTTGGTTTGGTCATAAAATCTTTCCCTCTCCACAAATCTGACAGGTAAACTATTTCTTGTTCTCCCAGATTGCTTAGAGTATCATCCTTTATGCCTAGATCATGCACCCATTTAGACTTGATTTTGGTATATGGTGTTAGATAATGGTCTATGCCCAGTTTCTACCATACTATATTCCAGTTTTCCCAGCAGTTTTGTCAAATAGTGCATTCTTATCCAAAAAATTGGCGTCTTTCTAACAATAGATTACTATACTCATTAACTGCTGGATCTTGTGTGCCCAATCTATTCCACTGATCCACTACTCTATTCCTCAGCCAGTACCAAGTAGCTTTGATGACTGCTGTCTTATTATACCAGATTAAAATCTCGTATAGCTAGTCCACCTTCCCTAGCATTTCTTTTCATTAATTCCCTTGATATTCTAGACTGTTTGTTCTTCCAAATAAATTTTGTTACTATTTTATCTAGCTCTATCTAGTGTTTTTTTTTTTTTTGGTAAATTGATTGGTATAGCACTAAATATATAATTTAGTTTGGGTAAAATTGTCATTTTTATTATATTAGCTTGACCCAGCCATGAGCAATTGATATTCTTCCAATTAGTTAGATCTGACTTTATTTGTGTGAGAATTGTTTTGTAGTTTGTTTGTTTTTTTTTTTTTTTTGCTTTTTTTTTTGAGGGCAATTGGTCAGGTCCTTCTGACTCCAGGGCCGGCGCTCTACTGACTGCGCCACCTAGCCACCCCCCCCCTTTTTTTGTAGTTTTGATCTTATAGGTCCTGGGTACCTCTCTGTTTACTTGATGATCCATCTTTCCTGATGAGTTTGTTGTTTCTCTCATAAGACACTTTACTCTTATTGTACATTTTTATTCACTGTCTCCTATGTTTGAAATGCTCTCTTTCCCATGATTTCTTTCTAAGTGCTCTCTTTCTTTTTGGCTTCTTTGAAGACTCAGATCCAACAACTCTACCTCTTTTAACCTTATTTACCAGTGCTCTCCCCTATAAGACTCTTTTTATGTCCTTTATTTTTCTCTTGTATTTAATCTTAATATATTGTAATAACTTAATAATAATTAGGGAAACTGAGGCAAACATGGTTAAGTGTAACTTACACTCAACCATGTTTGCCTCAGTTTGCTCAGCTGTAAAATGAGCTGGAAAAGGAAATGACAAATCATTCTAGTATCTTTACTACAGCAACCCCAAATGTGCTCATGAAGAAGCAGCCAGAACTAAAAATGACTGAACAACAGTAAGCCAATCAGCTTATCATCTCTTCATAAAGTTGTAGATTAATGGAATCTTTTGTGAAAACTTAAAAAGGGGAAAGTGATTAGAAGGAAGCAAAAAGGGCAATTAGGCTGATGGATTAGCTAGTGACTGCTAGGGTGAAAATTATTAGATGATGGGGCAGAGTCAAGATGATTGAGTAGAAACAACATTTCCTTGGCGCTCCGGTCTACACCACTTCCAAATTTATGTAAAAGGGAACTCTGAACAAACTCTGGAGCTACAGAACCCACAAAATGATACAGAGAAGCTACCCTCCCACTGGGGACAGCCCAGCAGCCAGGCAGGGAGCCTCCAGCTCAGTACTCTGGGCACTGAGCCCAGGCCCAAATGAGTCTGAGGTTTTAGCACCAGGGCTGCCAGACCACCAGCCAGCTGGAGGGACTCCAGAACACCAGCAGCTGTGGTGATTCCAGAGTTACCAACACATAGATGGCAAGGACAAAGTGAGAGGTCAATATGGTATGGATGTTGGGACCAGTACTTGAGAGTGCCTCAGCCTCTTTCCCTGGAGGGGAAAAGCCTCTGAGATGCTGAGTAGCTTGTGCCACATTGCCATACTGCAGCTTCAGCTCCTGGCCTGCAGTCTGTGTGGGGACCAGGTGATCAGTTTGGGGGGCAAGCACTCTTGCTTTAACCTTCTTGGATCTGGATTGCAGTCTGGGGTAGAGATTTTGGGGTGTGTGACCAGCTTGCCAGAGTTTGTAGAGGCTTCAGAGAGGGCACCCAACTAATAGCTCCAGCAGCTGAGAAAACTGAAGTGTTTCGGAAAGAAGCTGTCCTGGCTGGTGGCAGAGTCCTTTTGGGCAACAGGCCCAAAAGTTAAGTAATTGAGTGGCAACATGCCTAGGCAAAGGAAACAAAATAAACAGAAAATTCAACATTAGACTCCTATTTGGGGGGCAAAGAGGATCAAAGCATGGAACAGGAGGAGGACTGGGAGGTCAGAACTCCTGCACCAAAAGCCCCGAATGAAAATACAAGCTGGTTACAGGCCATAGAGGACCTTAAGAAGCAGATAAGAGAAGTGGAGGAAAAAATGGGAAGAGAAATGAGAAAGATGCAAGAAAAGTATGAAATGAGAGTCAACAGCCTGACTGAAGAAAATAACACCTTAAAAATTGACTAACTGAAATGGCAAAAGAGGCTCAAAAAGGCAATGAGGAGAAGAATGCCTTAAAAAGCCGAATTTGCCAGATGGAAAAAGAATCTCAAAAGCTCACTGAAGAGAATCATTCCTTCAAAATTAGACTGGAGCAAATGGAAGCTAGTGACTTTATGAGAAATCAAGATGCTGTTAAGCATATCCAAACAAATGAAAGAATAGAAGGCAATGTGAAATATCTCATGGGAAAAACCACTGACCTGGAAAATAGATCCAGGAGAGATAATTTAAAAATTATTGGACTACCTGAAAACCATGATCAAAGAAAGAACCTAGAAATCATCCTTCAATAAATTCTCCAGGAAAAGTGACCTGATGTTTTAGAACCAGAGGGCAAAATAGAGGTTGAAAGAATCCACCAACCCCCTCCTGAAAAGATCCCAAAAAGAAAATTCCTAGGAATATTATATCCAGGTTCTAGAATTCCCAGATCAAGGAGAAAATACTACAAGCAGCCAGGAAGAAACAATTTGAATACTGTGGAAGCAATAGGATAGCACAGGATCTGGCAGCTTCTACACTAAGGGATGAAAGGGCTTGGAATATGATATTCTGGAGGGCAAAGAAACTAGGATTAAAACCAATAATCACCTACCCAGCAAAACTGAGTATCATGTTTCAGGGGAAAATATGGTCATTCAGTGGAATAGCGGACTTTCAATGATTCTTGATGAAAACAGATACAAGAAGCAAGAGATGCTTGAGAAGGTAATCAGGGAAAAGTAATCATAATGAACTTATCAAAGTTGAACTATTTACATTCCTACATGGAAAAATGAAAAATGTAACGGATGAAACTTTTTTTTCAGTATGAAAATAGTTGAAGAAAGGTATATGGGCTTATGAATACATATGTGATTGTGTGTATGTATGTTTACAGGTAGATACAGGGCACAGGTTGAATTTAATAGGAAGGGATGATACTTAAAAGGTTAAATTAAGAGGTTAGAGAGGAATATAACAGGAGGAGATGGGGAAAGACAGAATGGGGTAAACTATCTCATATAGAAGAGGAAAGGGAAAATGGTTACAAGGGTAGGGAATAATAGGAAGGCAAAAAGGCAAAACCTTATGCTCATTGAATTTGGATCAGGGAGAGAATGACATACTTATTAAATAGGATATCTCAGTCTACAGGAGAGCAGGGGGAAAGGGGATGAGAGAGGTGATGATGGAAGAGAGGGTAGGTGGGAAGAGGGGAAGGAAGTTGGTAGCACCCACTTTTGAAAAGGGACAGGATCAAAGTAGGGACAAAGTGGGAGGTGGGATAGGAGGGAGGGAAATATAGTCAGTCTTTTACAATATATCTACTAATGTTTTGCATAGCTACAGATGTACAACATAGACTGAATTGCTTATCTTCCCAGTAAGATTGGGTGACAACGGAGGAAGGGAATGTATTTGGAATTCAAAGTTTTAAAATGAAATGTTTAAAAATATATAAATACTATTACTAACACTATTTTACATATATTTTGGAAATAAGATATACAGGTATTGGGGCCCATAGATTCATCTTGCCCTGCTGAAAAAGTTGAAGGGGGTATGGGAGAAGATATGGGAGAGAGCAAATGGGATCAGGGGATATCCTGTGGGAATGCTATTCTAGGGTGTGGGGGTGGAGGAAAATGGAGGGAAAATTGTAACTCAAAATCTGGCAGAAACGAATGATGTAAACCAGAAGTTAATAAAGCATTTGGAAAAAAAGAACATTATAAGATGATGGAAATAACAATGAAAAGTAAATAAATACTAAGCTAGAAGACTATTTAAGATTCATACATAGGATAAGGTAGAAGTTACTATTCCAATGTTTCTGTTCTAACAGGGAAGTTCCAGGCACTTTGAGCTTTGAAATGTTTTTAGCACCACAAATAGCAAATATAGTAGCTGCAGGTAAGATGGAAATGAGAAGTATTTGAGTTCAGGGGAACTGGGTGCAAAATCGTGACCCTTCCACTTGCCAATGATGTGACTTGAGGTGTCACCTGACCCCCTGATAATAAGTTTCTTCCTCTCTAAGATGAGAGGGTAGAACTAGATAGCCCCTAAAATCTTTTCTAGTTCTACATGGTTATCCTATGATCAATGACTATTCCACCCAGATCAATGACTAGTGGAATAGGAAGAGTCATACATGACAAAGAAGAGCTGCATGGAACTCTTACTGGAAGAATCCTAATATCTTTTACAAAAAAAAAAATCAGGGAGACAGTGAGAGATTGTTAGGTTTGTCACATTAGAGATTTGATATATTATTTCTGGGAGAAGTCTGCAGGAAAAAAAATGACCTTCTTTCACTTAAAGAGGCCACTTAACTTTAGTATAACCCGGTTTTCTCAACTGTTAAATGAGGATAATAATGGCACCTACCTCCCAGGGTTGTTGTGAGAATCAAATGAGATCATATTCATAAGGCACTTAGCACAGTGCCAGATACACAGTAGGCACTTAATAAATGCTTGTTTCTTTTCTGAAAAAACGAAGACACTAGCTGCATACACATGACTTTCTTAAGGAAGCTTTAGAGTGTCAGGAAATAATACAACTGCATTCAACTGCTCTTGGCCATGTCAGATTTTTAGAAATGTAAACTAATTTTCACAAAACAAGACAAATCACTAGTTAAAGGAACCTTTCAACTGATTCTAATGATGAACTTGATAGGTAAAAACTTTATTAGACACACATAGAGAAAATAGAAGGAATAAATATATATTCTTGAACAATGGAATTCAATGTATATCTGAGCACAGCCTCAAAGTCATTCCCTTATTTACTCTGGATTTTTTCCACCCTTAATTGACTACTACCCAAAACAATGTTAACAGCTAAATTTTTTCTTGAACTTTAAGGTGTCAACCCTGGTAACAAATGACCAAAGAGCCATAGCAGCGCTGCAACTGCTGTTAAAGAGAGGGAGGGATGGAAGAGGGAAGAGAGAGAGAGAGAGACAGAGAGAGAGAGACAGAGACAGAGACAGAGACAGAGAGAGAGACAGAGGCAGAGAGACAGAGAGAGACAGAGAGAGAGCTCACACTGATTATCAACCCCATAGTTAATTTTAAAAATAAAATAAAACAAAACAGAATAAAATAAAAGAGATAACAGTGGTCATAAGCAAAAAAACTTTATTCTGTTTGAGGGAAACTAGACACATGTGCTGGGGTTCCCTCTAGTAGGAGACTCACTTTAGTGAGGGTAAACCTCAATACCTCAAAAACCTCAATATAACAATTCTGTAAGGTAGCATTATTACTATTAATAGAGGTATTATAATTCCCATCTTATTGATAATAAAATTGAGACAGAGGTTAAGTGACTTGCATAGGGCCACCCAGATAGTAAATGACTAAGAGTAGAATTTAGACTCAAGTCTTTTTGAGTCTTCTCAAAAAACTTCTCTTTCTCCTGTAGCACCTAGTTGATTCTTAGTTTATTTTCTTATGTAAGTGAGCTGTAGCCCTGACAATGAGGGGTAACAGCAATTATAAGAGAAGTTTGATTCATAGCAAGACTTCATGACCAGAAAATGAATGCTACAGGAACTTGTCCAAGCTCAGAGGCACCTGATACTTGTGTGAAACAATTCTGGAATTTTACTGTTGCTGAGATTATCATGAGGGTGGGTGCAAAGTATTGTTTTTATGCCAAGTTCAGGGCAAAACTTGCTTATTGGGCCTTAGTGCTAGAAAAAAAGTGTGTCTCCTAAAAAGAGAGGAGTAAAAAAGATAGGGGCGGTCTCAGCATGGGGATCCTGACAAAGGTTGGCAAAGTATTTTATAATGTCCCATTAAATTCCCACAAAAATTCTGTAAGGTAGTATTATTACTGTTAATAGAGGTATCATAATTCCCATTTTACTGATGATAAAATTGAGACAGAAGTTAAGTGACTTGCTTAGGGCCAACCAGATAGTAAATGATTAAGAGCAGGATTTAGACTCAAGTCTTTTTTATTCAAAGTCAATTACTTTTTCTCCTGTAGCACCTAGTTGATGCTTAGTTTATTTTTTTATGGTTCACTTTTTCCCTAAAAGTAGGGGGAAAAATCAAACCTATTGTCAACAGATAGTTCTAAATAATTGGATTCCAGTGAACTAAGGTTTCATCCTATCATAGATCAAGACTGGAAGGAGGCCCCAGTCACTGAGCCGCCGCCGAGGACTCAGCAGCCTCCCCCTCGAGCCCCCTCGCTTCCCGACGCTCCGTCCCCCCCGCCCGCCTTCTCCCGCCACCGCCTTCCGCAGGCCGTTTCCACCGAGGAAAAGGAATCGTATCGTATGTCCGCTATCCAGAACCTCCACTCTTTCGACCCCTTTGCTGATGCAAGTAAGGGTGATGACCTGCTTCCTGCTGGGACTGAGGATTATATCCATATAAGAATTCAACAGAGAAACGGCAGGAAGACCCTCACTACTGTCCAGGGGATCGCTGATGATTACGATAAAAAGAAACTAGTGAAGGCATTCAAGAAGAAATTTGCCTGCAATGGTACTGTAATTGAGCATCCAGAATATGGAGAAGTAATTCAGCTACAGGGTGATCAGCGCAAGAACATATGCCAGTTCCTTGTCGAGATTGGACTGGCTAAGGACGACCAGCTGAAGGTTCATGGGTTTTAAGTGCTTGTGGCTCACTGAAGCTTAAGTGAGGATTTCCTTGCAATGAGTAGAAAAATTCCCTTCTGTCCCTTGTCACAAGTTTAAAAACCTCACAGCTTGTATAATGTAACCATTTGGGGTCCGCTGTTTAACTTGGACTAGTGTAACTCATTCATGTAATAAAGTGAAAAGAGCCATGCTGTCTAGTCTTGAAGTCCCTCATTTAAACAGAGGTGTAAAGCCTGGCAGTGCCCAGCCTGAAACACAAATAATCTAATGTTTCAGTCAAGTCCAAAGCCCTAGTAACATCTGAGACCATGTCTGTCTGTCCAGAGGCTCCTTGGTGCCCCTCTTCAGAGTTCCCTGTTCATTTAGTAGAACATTACTACTCTCTGAGCTGCCTTTGGTGATGCTCAGAAGAGTAGGTTAAAGTCGCCACCATCCAGTCCAGGTACCACCAAGATCTAAGAGTTAGCCTTTGGAAGCAGAATAGGGATTCCTCTGGTGACTTGCACCAGCTGACCAGGAAGGAGTTTCATTTTGGGGCAATGGCAGGACATTTTCCTTCTTAACAGCACACAAACGTCCAATGTTGTCTGACCAGACTTTTTTTAGTAGTAATAGTGCCCTACCTCTGGGGGGATGAACAAGTGGAGAAAACACCATACTGTGAGGCCAACTTTACCTGAATTAAACTTTTGACAAGGGAACAAATTTTGAACTAATGTATCAAAACAGTCAATGTAGTAACTGCGGAGCTTGCAATTTACTAGCAACAGCTGCCCAATGCCATGTGAAGTAACAGACTGGTTTGGTTTTGGTTTCTTTTTTTTCTTTTCTTTTTTTAGTTTAAATGTTATGTAATGTATTTAAACTCTTATTTAAATAAAACTGGTTTTCAGAAAAAAAAAAAAAAAGACTGGAAGGAGTTTTAGAATTGATCTGTCCAGCATTCCCATTACATATCTGAGGAAAATGAGGGTCACAGATATTAAATGACTTGGTTCATCTGGGATTCAAGCATTTCCTGTGACTCAGTGTTTAGCATTCTTGTGACTACACCACCAGTTTGTGAAAATTGAGGTTTGTTTGTGTTTTAAATAGTAAAACTACAGGCAACCACTAGCAGACCATTAGAACACCGGGTTTTAAGAATGAGCATGGTATAGTGAAAATGGTATTAGATTTGGGGTCAAACATCCTAGGTCCAAATCCTGCCTTTCACTTACTACCTGTGTAACCTTGGGTAAGTCACTTTGAACAGTTCTAGAACTCATCTTACAAATAAGGACATTGTATTAGATGGTCTTAAATCTCTCTCTCTGTCTCTGTCTCTCTCTGTCTCTCTCTGTCTCTCTCTGTCTCTCTCTGTCTCTCTCTCTCTCTCTCTCTCTCTCTCTTTCTCTTCTCTCTTTGCTTTTTGGAGGGCAGAAGGTAAGGCAGTTGGGGTTAAGTGACTTGCCCAAGGTCACACAGCTAGTTTTTGTGTTAAGTGTCTAAGGTCAAATTTGAACTCAGGTCCTCCTGACTCCAGAACCAGCACTCCGTTCGCTGTACCAAACTGCCCCTTAAATATCTCTTCTTGGAGGTTCCAAATGTATGAATCAAAGCTTGCTAGTTTTGAATTCCTTTATATCAGCCATTCCCACATCTGTAAAATAGGGTCCCCTTTGCCTCTCCCACTGGTATGCCTTCCTGATTCAAAAGCCAGCACACGTTTCACACTGCTGAGTTGGAGGTAAGTCCCTCCCTTGTTAATGAGCAGGATTATATACTTCTGAGAATAAAAAGCTGAGTCACTTCTTAGGGAAAGAACTGAAACATGGAGCTTTCCACTGAGACTGTCTTTGACTTTTTATGGTTCACATGAACCCCTAGTCAAAGATGAACTCTTACATGGATTATAAGGAATGTGAGAATTTGGATGGGAGGAAGAGGGAAACCAAGAAATCTGCCATGCTAAAAATCAGAAGCTAGGACAGCCTACACTAATACCCCTTTGAAATGATCTTTGCTCACTTGGAAAATCAAGAAATTCACTAAGCCATGTACATCTATGCCAGGGGAGAATTGTGGGCTGTTGTTAGTAAGTGTCATAATTAAACATTTATAGACTGTAGGGAGAAAATGGTGTGGTACAAAATGCAGAATTAGATTAAATGTGTATCCTGCCTAATGGAAGTGTGTGTGTGTGTGTGTGTGTGTGTGTGTGTGTGTGTATGTGTGTGTGTGTGTGTGTGTGTGTGTGTGTGTGTGTGTGTGTGTGAATGCTAGGCTTTAGCAAGGGAGAAGAAAACAGCTGTTACTTTTTTTATTAACTGAATTTATCTTCACCCCTCTAAAAAGCGAGTCAGGGTTCCTCCTCAATTGTTTTTGACCCCAATGATTTCTTTGAAAATACCCACACCACCCACCTAACCTCAAGAACATGAATACTTTTGATTAGAGAATAATTGTTTACAACCTAGTCAGGTTTCAAGTGCCTTTTTTTGTAATTAGTGTAAATTCTTTGTCTTTGCTGATTTAGAGAAAACGGGGGAACACATACTCCAATTAAAGAGTAAAGTTCTGATGAAAACAAAGGGCAGGGACTGAGAGAAGAGAGGCTTCTACTGGGGCCCAGAGGGAAATGAGTACAAAAGATCCATAGTAGCCCCAGCCTATCAGAAAGCTGCCTGGCACTTGGGCAAAGTCCTAGATGGTCTCTCAGACATTCACAGTGGGAGTTTCTGTGGGTGTTTTCATTGTCACCTAAGGAGAAATAAGCAAGACTCAGCTGAGCAGTAGGCTGTTGCCTAATTACAACTGCCACACCACAGAGTTGTTTTCTTTGTAACTAAAGTACAGCAGAAGCATTCTCTTTTCTTTTTCTCTCTTTCTTCATTTATACCTTCATTCTTTTCTCTCTTTCCCATCCTTCCTTTCTTGTTTTTTCCTTCCTTCCTTCCTTTCTCCCTTCTCTTCCCTCCCTCCTTCCTTTTTTCCTTCCTTCCTCCCTCCTTCCTTCCTTCCCTCCCTCCCTCCTTCCTTCCTTCCTTCCTTCCTTCCTTCCTTCCTTCCTTCCTTCCTTCCTTCCTTCCTTCCTTCCTTTCTCCCTCTGTCCCTTCCTCCCTCACTCCTTCCCTCCCTCCCTTCCTTCCTTTCTTCTTTCCTTCCTTTCTCCCTCCCTCCTCCCTTCCTTCCTTCCTTTCTTTTTCCTTCCTTCCTTCCTCCCTTCCTTCCTTCCTTCCTTCCCTTCCTTCCTTCCTTCCTTCCTTCCTTCCTTCCTTCCTTCCTTCCTTCCTTCCTCTTTGTTTAATAAAGAAAACTAACTGAGGGGGTCTTGCACTATATATAATGGCACCACATGGTGTTATTCAGCTAAGAATGTCAAAGACCAGAGATGCAATGGGCTATGTATCAGAGGCTAGCCTGGTAAGAAATATACTTTTCCAGAAGTAAAGATCCATTCCAATTCTGGCTCTAACATCTAATTAAATGACATTAGGGGAGATTTCAGACATTTTAGGACTATGGAATACTTCATAGTCTCCACTCTCAAGGGCGAACAAATCCTCCTTTACTCTCCTCAGAACAACCTGATTTTTATATAATAAAAATACTTGCTGCTATTTTTACCCAAAATTTTATTACTTTGGTACCATTTAATAAATTAAATACTTTTCCCTTGTCACTTTACCCATTCTTTCTCTTATCCTGCCCTATTACATAGGCAGCAGGTAGTGCAATAGAGCCTTGGGCCTGGAGTCAGGAAGACCTGAATTCAAATCCAGCCTCAAACACTTAATAGCTGTGTGGCCCTGGACAAGTCACATAACCAGTTTTTGCCTTAGTTTCCTCAACTGTAAAATGAAGATAACAGAGGGAACTATCTTCCTGTGTTATGGCGAATTTCAAATGCGACCATGTTTATAAAAAGTGCTTAGCAATCTTATGTAGTACATAATATATATTATGTATATGCTTATTCCTTTCCTTCCTTTCCCCTTATCCAAGTGAGTTCTAATTAGGCAAATGTTTGCAGATTAAGCATAAAGAAGAAGAAACCATTAAGGATGCTTCATGTTCAAAGTTTCAGAAATTAAGTTCTATGCTCTAAATGTCTAAGCGCTGCTTCCCTGCTGTTATGCTGTGCCCTCTAGAATTACCATTCTAACATGAGAAAATTCCTCTTCATCCTCTATTTCAATCTCTGTCTATTCCTTGCTTTTTTTCATCTTCAGGTTATCTATAGCTTGGTTACATTGCTGACTGTTCTTTCTTCCATACCATTAAAACACTGGACAAAGAAGAAGTGTTGCTATTGATTATAGCAATACAAATTAAAACAACTTTGGGGTATAACCTGACACCCAGAAAAGGAAAATGACAAATGTTGGAAAGGATGTGGAAACATTGGGATATTAATGCAATTTTGGTGGAGTTGTGAACTGATCCAAACATTCTGGAGAGTAATTTGGAATTATGCCTGAACAGCAACCAAACTGTGCATAAACTTTGATCCAGCAATACCACTACTAGGTCTGTATCCCAAAGAGATCACAGAAAAGGAAAAAAGGATCCACATGTACAACTTATTCATCGCAGTTCTTCTTGTGGTGGCAAGGAAGTGGAAATTGTTGGGATGCCCATCAATTGAAGAATGGCTGAATAAGTCATGGTATATGAATGTAATGGAATACTATTGTTCTATAAGAAATGATGAGCAGGCAGATTTCAGAAAACAAAAACAAAACATGAACTGATGCTGAGTGAAGTGAGCAGAACCAGGAGAATATTATATGCAGTAACAGTAACATTGTGTAACAATCAACTCTGATAGACTTAGTTCTTCTCAGCAATATAGTGACCCAAGATAATTCTAAGACTTTTGATGAAAACTGCTATTCACATTCAGAGAAAGAACTGGAGTCTGAATACAAATTGAACTTTCACTTTTTTTGTTTTCTTTTTCTTTCACACAGTTTTTCCCTTTTGTTCTGATTCTTCTTTTGCAACATGACTTAATATGGAAATATGTTTAACATGATTGTGCATGTATAACCTATATCAGATTGTTTGGCATTTTGGGGAGCATGGGGGGAAGACAGGGAGGGAAAAAATTTGGAACTCAAAATCATACACAAATTAATATCAAAAACTATCTTTACATGTAATTGGAAAATTTAAATACTGTTGAGTACAAAAAAGAAATGTGTTGTTGGCCTCCTAAATTTGCACTATATTGTCGTGACTTTTCTTCCACTTTCATAATTCATCAACCTTTAGTCTGTTGAGATTCACCCTAGTCAGGGGTGTGTGGGTAGATGCTTAACAACCAGCTCTCTGAAAAAAAAAAAAAGAGTTCACCCAATACACTTTTAAGTTTAATCCTCCTCATGAGGATTTAATCCTCCTTCTTCATTGCTTTCTTAAATTTAGACAATCAATAAAATCATAAATCTATTCCTAATTTATTGCATTTGCTAGTTTCTGAGGTAAATTCTCAGATTGAAAATTTAACAACTTTTTGTAGGAGGGAATGCAAGGCAATTGGAGTTAAGTGACTTGCCCAAGGTCATACGGCTAGTAAGTGTTAAGTGTCTGAGATCAGGATTGAACTCACGTCCTCCTGATTCCAGGGCCAGTTCTCTATTCACTGCACCACCTAGCTGCCCCCAACCACTGGTTCTTACAAACCATTTAAAGCAAGCGCCAGCATACCTCTATCACAATGCTGATTACACCATTGTTGCTGTCAACCTTGCTTTCCTCTCTCCATGAAGTCAGTGAATTTCTTACAGTTTTCCTCTCAGCCTAATTACTACTAATACATTTGGAAATTTGAACATTTATACTGAAGCCTCTTTGAACAGTCTGGCTACTTACTTCATAAATCACCCTAAACTTCTGCTCTACCTCACCTACAGACAAGTATACTCATACTTTAGCTTTCACAATTAGCTATTACTCTGATGTTTTTGTGATCTTATTCCTTGAAATTCTCTTCTCTAATTAAAAAAAAACACAACAAAAAAACTTCATCATTCCCTCTTTCTCAATTTTCCTAAGCCTATTTTCAGAATACTCACTGTAAACCCCAGATCCTCCAACCTTCCTGTTACCCAGTCCATCCCCTTTGCTCTGGCCTAATTTCCTTCATTTCATAATTTTGATCCCCTAGTTTATGAGTTGAGTCAGTAACTTGAATCTGCTCTTAAATACCTTGCTTTCTTATTCTTTCCCACAATTTTTGCTCTCCCAATCCTAAATTTCGGGTGTTCTCTATCACAAACAATCACTATGTCTTCTTTACTATGTTTCTCAAACCACTATACAGTGCCAGAGAAAGGCATGTAGGGATGCTGACTCTACTACAAAATCATACCATAAAACTCTATTGGATCATCACTGCTTCATATCACTACTTTTATGCTTTACTTTATATGATATTTTCTATAGAGCTTGGTCTAAACTTTCTCCATAAGCCAGTCTTAACTTGGGCCTCTCAGCAGATGTACCTGCCAACTACTTTACTGAAAAAATTAAGAAAATCATCACCATATCTCAAAACCCCTATGTAATATTTCCCATCTTCCCCTCTTATACTCTAGTATCTGAGGAAGCAATAGCTTGTCTCTTCAACAAGTCCATCTATTTCCTTGTTTGTCCCTTTTATCCTATCCCCTTAACCTTTTCTGTCTCTGTCTTTCTGTCGTGATGTCACTCTCCTTCCCTCTCTCTCTGTCTCTGTCTGTCTTTCTCATCATCCATTTTCCAACTCTTAAGTAGAGGTGTCTCCTAATACCCAGATATATTCCTATTTGTTTTAATTTTACTTTCTCTCATTTGGTGAGTTCATCTGCTTCCGTAGGTTCAATTATTACCTGCTTTGCCTCCTTATTTCTACCTCCTCTTACCACTGATCTCTTAGAATGAATTGTGAACTGTTTATATGATATTATGTTATCATGTTGGCATTTTAAACTAACTCATAACATACACAAGATAACTCATTATTATCTTCTTTAAACATAATTCTCATACAAACCTCCTATTTCTTTTGGTTATTCTATCGTTCAGTCACCTGGATTATTAACTATTATATCCTTGATTGCTTGTTATCCCTCATCCTCAAAATCCAGTCAATTGTAAATTACCATTAATTCTGCCTTCACCACATATCTTGGATTCACCCTCTTCTTTCCAGTCACATTATCAGGAAACTAGTTCAGACTTATCATCTGCACCCTCAGTCAGTAATATTTTTCTAAGTTGTTCTGTACATCTACTTTCATCCTACACACTATTGGCAAAACACTCCCTAAAGCACAGATTGGACTATGCCACTGTCTTGCTGAAAAAACTTCAGTGATTTGACCTTAATATTAAAAGTTCTTAGTCTGGGAGTCTGGAATCTGCAATTTGCCCACAACTGATCTTTCCAGTTTTATCTCACACAATAGCAGATGAGAGCAGTGATTTATTCTGTTATTATAAGAATGAAGTACCAAAAAAATTTACTAGCTACACTTCATCTCTCCAGTCTTGTTCAGAGAAACTATACAGGCGATTTGCATGGACCAAGGCTCTGATGGTAGTTGAAATGAATTCACTCATCACAACCCAAAGAGCAGTTAGAATTTACATAGCAGAAAGCTGCCACAGGGAGGGGGGTGTTTGGAACACGTACACAATCCAAACATGAGTCATTCTGCTGGCTTTTACTGTCTGGCTGAGTGCCACTATGGTTCTGATTCAGAATAATTGAAATAGTCTCTAGAGTTATGGCTAAAAGACCTGAAGGACATGTTTCCTTGTAGAGAAGATGCTTATTAGTGATTAAGCTAGAAGACCCTTGATAGATTCAATGGAAGATGGCTGACTAGGTGCAGGGGAAAGGTTCCAGCTGGGATGCACCCATAGGAGTGTCATCTTGGATAATGTGATTTAGTGTGTATGAATTTGACTGAGGATTTTTCTCATCTTTGATTTTTCTGTTCCATTTAAAGGTCTTTTTCTTTGAACTAATGGACTTTCTGGTTAATCTGATAAACGAAATATTACTTGTAGATTTTTTTCTTTCTGTGTTTGTGTTCTAAAACCCTTCTTTTGAATGAATTGATTTTCAAATTAAATACTAAAACTTAAATACCAAATAAGAAAAAAGAAAAATGTATAAACTTAAATATTAAAATTTAAATAGAAAAATGGGGGGAAAGCATTGCCATGTAAACAGTCAAATGTAAGAGAGGATTCAAAATATACCACAATAAATTTGCATGTCAAGAAAGCCTGTATAATAAGTACCACAAATTGTGTTCCAAGCTGTCCATCTCTTCTTTTATCCCTTTGAATTTTTCTTTTGTCTTCTGCTGTCTACTTTGTTCTTTTTTCTCCCTTCCTCCTTCCCTCCTCCAAGAAGGCTACAATTAAGTGGGGATACACTCACACACACACACACACACACACACATATACACACACATACATACATATACAAACATACACATGCATGCATATACACATATATAGTTACATACAAGCACATATCCTGAGATATCCATAAACTTACATATATATATATATATATATAGACATATACATTCATATGAATCTATGTAGGACTGTACCATACTCTTTATCCTCTGTTCATCTGAGGGTGGAAAATGCCTTCTTTCATAAGTTCAAGTCTTTCCATATTTTCAAATTCCACCAATTTGACTTGCAATTCTTTTTTTTTTTTTTTTAAGCAATTGGGGTTAAGTAACTTGCTCAAGGTTACACGGCTAGTCATGATTTATGTGTGGGTGCTCATTTTCTGAGGCCGGATTTGATCCCAACTCCGAGGCCGGTGCTCTTACTCACTGCGCCACCTAGCCGCCCCTTTAGGGCAATTGGGGTTAAGTAACTTGCCCAAGGTTACATGGCTAGGTTTTTTTGTTTGTGTGGATTAAATGTCTGAGGCCGGATCTGAACTCAGGTCCTTCTGACTCCAGGGCCAGCGCTCTATTCACTGCGCCACCTAGCCGCCCCTTGACTTGCAATTCTTAAACCACAAGTTTTGAGTTAATGCTGAACCTCTGTTTTCCCTGGGACAACTTTCAGGGAGCCCAAGATTAAGGGAACCTCAGGCTCCATTATTCCTTTTCATATGTTTTATATTCTAACAAAACCATTCAACTCAGTTTCTGAAAGTATTCATTTCATCTCCTCTCTCTGTTATTATGCAAAGACTATCTCCCAACTTAGAACACACTTCCTTCTTCTCTCTGCTTTTGGTATTCCTTCCCTTCCCACCAGGCTCAGCTAGGGTGCCATCTCCTATGGAACATTTTCCCCAGATTCCTCCCATTACTGTTCTCTCCTTCCTCAAATTACCTTGTGTAGGCTTCTCTGTTTCTGTATGTTTGCCTTCCCTACAGGAACACGTAAGGTACTTGGGAGTTGAGATTGCTTCATTTTTGTATTACATTGCTAGAATGGTGGCTTTCAAATAAATAAGAAAAGGTGCAAGCATTTATTAAGTAATTGCTGAGTGTCAGTGACCATGAACATTTTATTATTATCTCATTTGATCCTAATAACAACCCTGATATGTATGTGCTATTATTGTCCCTATTTTACAGTTGAGGAAACTGAGGCAGAAGGCAATTCAGTGACTCATTTAGGGGGGCACAGCTAGTAAATGCCTAGAGCTGGATTCTAACTCAGGTATTCCTTACTCCATGCCCTGTACTCTGTCCTTTGGGCCACTAGCTGCCTCTATAAGAGGTATTAATAAGTAAATAACAGATATCTAATAAATATTTTGTTGCTATGAATTCTATTTAGCCTCATCTCCCACTTTGAGTTCACCTGAAGTATGGCCCCAACTGTGTTCCAAGTCCTCCTCAGCTCTCACAGTCTTGGCAGCATTTTAAAAAATAATAAAATTAAACACTACCTACGCTTGTAAATGGGTGCCACATCATCCTTTTCTGTACTTACTAGCTTCCTTCCTTTAATTATATAATATTTCCACCTATTTCTGAATAGTTAATCCTAGCCTTTGAAGTCTTTCAGTCTCCAACCTTCTTTACTGAGCCTGAGTGCTTTTCCCATTCTCCATCTTGTCTCCTCTTTCTTCCAAACCACGTTCATCAATGAGGTAAATTCCTGGTGTGGAAATTCACTCCGCTTATATAGATTATCGATTTAAAGTTGACAGAGGAATTGAGAGGATGTGACTTGCTCGTGAAAACAAAGCTAACAAATATCTGAGGCTGAATTTGAATTCATTTCTGTGATACCAAGTTGTCCCAAACAGGACTAATTTATCATATTTCTTACACTTCCCACTAGAACTTTGTAAGGTACTGGTGCTAATACTCGATATACATCCCCTCTTACCAAGTTTGTGGTTCCACCCCAAAGTTTCAGTTTTTACATGCATTATGGGGTGGGGAATTAAGCCTCTGGTATTTTTATTGTTATGAAGATAAAATGAAATAGGGCATCTTAAATCCCTTATAAATGAAAATTCTCTTTATTATTACAGCATCTTTCTAACTCAGTCAGTGATAAGACTACTCTCCATACTAGAAGAAAATCTATCTCTGAGTGTTATCTTAACCTTCAGGGAAACAGGTTAATCTTCAGCAAAGGAGTCTACAACTTTTTAAGGACTGATACCTGCTCAGGTTGCATCCCCTCTGCCAAGTTACAATATTATCTGTCAGTAAGCCTGTCAACTTCAGAGGTGGTGAGATTCACTGAGGATAAACACAGGAGAGTTCAATTATTTTCCCTGGCCTTATCAAAACTATCCAAATACCTTCAGGTCTCAAGAACTCTGGCAGAAATCTCAGGAGATTAGGCACTTGTGGTATAACTTAGAGATGCCCCACCTTAGAAATGTAAGCAGGGCAGGAACCTAAAAGCAGAAAGAAGATGGATTATTTTTTTTCTTAAGTTAGTGAGACATTTTCTTTCTTTTGAATTATAAAAAAAATCCTTCTTTTTGTGCCAGCTGAGATGATTTTGATTTGGCCTGAACAATCTCACCTCTCAACAACTCACATGCTGTTTCTTGTCATGAGAGGAGTTTACAGGACCGAACTGAAATAGAGACAGCATACTGCTTCACTCTGAGGACAGAGTGATGATGTGCTACCTTAAAATATTCTTTGAAAACATGATTTATTTCAACAATTTTGCTTCAAATATCTAAACATTTCTTTGGGTACTAGTTCTTTGGAAACATGTTAGATGATAATAAATCCAAATGAATACAAGTGTAAGAGGGAGTTTTTTCATATAATTAAACACTGAACTCTTTACTAGTAATAGACACAATTTGTCTTCTAATGGCACAGATGTATAAATGGCACTGAACCACTGACATTTTATTACTTGATAAATTTTTAAAAATCAGTTTGTAGTTGATAGACTTTTTTTTTTGTTTCTTATGTCACCATTGTATTCCCTGTATCCCTCCCTCTTCTAGAAAGTCATATTATATGACAAATAGTAATTTTTGGAGAGGAAAAAAATCAGTACAACTGATTGATACATCAAAAAAGTTCAAAAACTTGTGCAATGTGTAACATTTGTGGAACTCCTATATCCATGAAGAAGCAGGTTAGGGGTGTCTTCTTATATCTCTTCATTTGAGTCCCACTTGATTTTTATAATTTTGTTAAATATGCTTTAGATTTTTGTGTGTCATTGTTTTTTCCATTTACATTTATTGTAGTTATGGTATATATTGTGTTCCAGGTTTGACTTACTTCACTCTGATTTAGTTCTTATAGAACTTTCCATGGGTATCTGTATTCATTACACACATAATTTCTTAGAACACAGTAATATGGTATTCATGTATCACAATTTGTTTATTAGTCATTCCCCAAAAGATGGGTGTGTGTGTGTAAATATATATATATATCCTATTCTTAGCCATCACAAAAAAGTGATGCTACAAATATTTTTTGAGAATTCAGAGACATTTTTTCTCATCAATGGCTTCCTTCGGGTATAACCCTTTCCTTTTCAAATCATGCCCCTTCATTTTCACCCACTCCTCTGTAGGCTTTTCTTTTTTGAAGACCACAGAAGTCATCTACACCCCCCCCCGCCTTTGATAGAGTTTGATTTGACCTTGGTGCAGCACTCAGTGTTCTGTATTCCGCTCTTGCCCTCCCCCCTGCTTTCTGTACCTTCATATTTTGTAAAATAATCCTATGAAAGAAACATTCACTTGTCAGCAGTATGTTTCTATGTTCTCTCCATGATGCCTCCTGTTTGTCCCTTCACTGTTACTTGTACCAAACTTATGTTTTCAACCATGTCTCCTTTACCTTCTGAAAATCATATCCTAGTGGTCTCTCTGTTGTCGTGTTGTTGCTGGCACTCTCCTTGCTTCCTGTATTTATTTACTCCACCTGCATTTCTGTCATTTAGGGTATTCAAGAGGCAAATAGTCTCTTAAAATTCAGGTTTGCTTTTAAAAATATTTCAAAATCTTTTTTATTATTGACCATCCATCTTTTGCCCTATATAGTTAAGCTTAGATTTGCAGGATAGATCAGCATGGACTGCATGCTGAGTTCCATTGCTCTTGGGAACATACTATTCCATTCCTTCCTCCTTTTTCTAGTGAATGAGGGATAGTCTTGCGTTATTCAAATGTCCTTTCCTTTGGATTTGAAGGTCTTTCTCCTTATATTTTGCAAAACTTGTTTCTGAATTAAATTGTCAAATTTAATCACTATGTGTCTAGGAATTTGCAGCCTTAAGATATTTTCCCCTTCTGGAGACAATGTGTGAAGTCTGTTTTCTATGTTCAGAAATTCTGAGCAGTTCTCTTGTATTATTTCCTTTATTTTGGTGTTAAGGTTTTTTCCTTGTCATCTTCTTCTGTGGATCTTAGGCTGTCTGTGCATATTTTGTCTATGAGATCCATATGTTTTACTTTTACAGTGAGCATATTTTCTTTCGTTTTTTTCTGCTCTTCTAGGTTGTCCTTCACTTCTATGTATTTGCTTTCCCAATCTATTATCAACTATTTTTTTCCTTTGCTGAGGTTTGCCATTGCAGACTCAAGATTTTTTATTCTGTTCATTATTTTTGCTATGCAGAATGAAAATTTTGCTCTCATAATTCTCATTTCTCTTTTAAACTACTCAGGAACAATATGTTGTGGGTTCCTTTCTCCTCCCACTTTTTTTTTCTGTTTATTTATCTGTTTATGTTCTAGGCCTTTGAGTTTTCTTCCCGAAATCTTTGATACTTTCAGTCTCTCCTCTCCCCTTATCTTCCTTATAACTCACTTCTTGATTCCTCCCCAACCTGAAGTTTCCTTGGAGGCTAGATCTCAAAGCATCTCAATATCCTCACACATTGAGCAATTCATGGTTCATCAGACTAAATCCAAGTCAGTCCAACTGTCTTTTAAATACTCGGAACTGACCCTGAGTAGATGCTATGTTTTTTTTTTCCTTCAGGCTTGGCAGAATGATGCATAGCTCCCCTAAATTCTCCCCGCCACATACACACACAGTGTCCTATTTGAGGGACCTGTTCCATTCCCTCTGTTCCTCAGTTTTCTGGACCAGTATGAGAAGTTCAGAACCTGTTTGCCTTGGCATCAATAGTTCAGTGCTTTCCAGCCCTGGTGCTTCTGGGTTGCTGCTCCTAATGATGGGGTCCTTGGGATGTATATATGTTTTTAACATCAGTTTATAAATGGGGTGCTTTGGGATTTATGTCTGTAAAATCAATTTGTAAAAGCAGTCTGTAAAATCACACCCCGCCCCAGTCTCAAAGCATTAACTCTGCCTCTTCCCCCTGCCAGCACTCTGCCCAGCAACAACTCATGAACTGTTTATCTCTGCTTGAAACAATGAGCTACTTATGAATCCTTCACAAAACTATCTATAAACATTTTTATCTTAGGCATTCCCTTAGAGTGGCCAGGTGCACCATGAATTCTCCAGTACCCTATCTATAGGGTAACTCCTTAGCCAATTATACCCACACTGTGTCTCTGATGGCCTTGGTTCCCAACTTCTATCTTGTCAAGCTTGACATTGATGGGTGGCAGACTGGGCACTCCTTAGTAGCCATGACCAAGGATTGACTTTAGTGACTTGTCAGGCCTAAAACCACACCTCCAGGTAGCCCCACCTTGGGCTATTTCCCAGTGAATCATGGAAATACGCCTGCACAGTTGATATTAAAAGTGCATGGTCCTTTAAGCACTGACCACTCCTTAACTCCTCCCTGATCCCACCCTTACTCACCTAGTTAGCATAATTGGCACCAGATTTACTGTCTTGACTCCATAAAACTATGCCTGTGATCCCTGGAAGTTTGCAGGTTCCATAAGAATCTAGGCCGCTGTCCTTGTGCAGTGTAACAATAAACTTTACAAACTCGGCTTCAAAGTTTGCTTGAGCCTGCTGAATTCCTTCCAGACTGGATGCCAGGGTGGGTCCCTGACAGAACCACTTACCCTGCCCCCCTCCTTATCACTCTTCCTTTTTCACTAACAGGCTTTTGATTTCAAAGGATTGTGGCCAAGATGACTGTTAAGACCTGAGCAAACTTCCATATCCTAGAGCCAAATCTCTGTGGAAATGGAAAGAGGAAGAGGGAGTTATGAATGTAAACCTGTGTTGAGTCCTTGGGTCTGCTGGTGCAACCTTGCAACTGGGAGATAGGAAGCAGGGGAGAGGTTTTTGGGTGAACTCAATGTCAGTGAGCCTCATTCTCTGCATTTTCGGGTGGGGCTTTACCCCTATTTTAGGTTCTGAATTTCCAGGCACATGAAGGCAGCAGAAGTTGATTTATCTTTGGTGTATAATTTCTGGTTAAAATTTTGCTTAAAGGAAAAGAACATAAAAATAGAAGAAAATATGAAATAATTCATTGGAAAAACAACTGACCTGGAAAATAGATTGAGGAGAGAAAATCTGAGATTTATTGACATCCAAAATCCATCATCAAATAAAATGCCTATGCATCATATTTCAAGAAATTATCTAGGAAAACTGCCTCAATATCTTAGAAATACAGGGTATAATATAAATAGAAAGAATCCGCTGATCCCCAGCTGAAAGAAATCACAAATGAAAATTCCAAGGAATATTATAGCTAAATTCCAGATCTCCTAGACCAAAGAGAAAATACTTCAAACTGCAAGAAGGAAACCATTCAAATATCATGTATCCACAGTCAGGATCACACAAGATTTAAGATCTACCATTGGGATATAATATTCTAGAAGGCAAAAGAGATGGGATTACAACCAAGCCTAACCTATTTAGAAAAACTAAGTACAATTATTCAAGGGGAAGATATTTAATAAAATAGAGGACTTCCAAACATTCCTAATGAAAAGACCAGAGCTGAATAGAAAATTTTATTTTCAGAAATAAGCCTCAAAAGATCCATGTAAAAGTAAACATGGAAGAAAAATCATAAGGGATTCGATGAAGTTAAGCTATTTACCTTTCAACATGAGAAGAGGATACAGGTATCCTCTCTGAGCTTAAACATTATTAGGACAGTTGAAATGATTCCACATAGAAAAAGGATGCAAGACTGAGTTGATTATATTCAGATCACGTAGAAAAAAATTGATATTTGAGAAAGAGGGATGTCCTGGGAGAAGAGTGAATGGAGAGGAGAATTGGAGAAAATTTTCTTACATTAAAGAGGGACCCAAGGAAGAGGAAGGGAAAATGGTGGTGGGGGTGTTGGGCAATGCTTGAACTTTACTCATATCTAAATTGGTTCAAAGAGTGAAGACACATATAAGGAGTTGCAATAGAAATCTATTTTAATCAACAGGTAAATAGGATGGGAAGAGAATAAGAGAAATGAGAGGGATAAAAGGGAGGATAGGTAAAAAAGGCAATGGTCAGAAGCAAAACAGACCTTAGAGGAGGGACAGGATAAAGAGAGAGAGGGTAAAATAGAAGAGAATAGGAGTGAGAGAAATACACAATTAGAAATTATAACTGTTGAATGTGAATACGATGAATTTACACCTAAAAAAGAAGCAGGTAGCAAAATGGATTAAAAACCAGAATGCAACCATATGTTGGTTACAAAAACATATGAAACAGAGACACACAGAGTTAAAATAAAGGACTGGAGCAGAATCTATTATACTTCAGGTAAAGTAAAAAAAAAGGCAGGGGTAGCAATCATGATATAAACAAAAAGCAAAAATAGATCTAGTTAAAAAGAATAAGCACCAAAATTACATTTTGCCAAAAGGCACCATAGACAAACATAGACAAACATGTGCACCAAATGGCATAGCATCCAAATTCTTAGAAGAAAAATCCAGTTAATTACAGGAAGAAATAAACAATAAAACTAGACTAGTAGTGAGCCTCAACTTTACCCTCTCAGAGGTTTATAAATCTAAATATGAAACAAATAAGAAAGAAATGATGGAGATGACTAGAGTCTTTAAAAATTAGATAAGATAGACCTCTGGAAAAAACCAAATGAGAATTGAAAGAGTACACTTTCTTCTCAGCAGTACATGGTACATCACAAAAACTGACCATGTATGAGGGCATAAAAACCTCACAATCAAATATAGAAGAGCAAAAATATTACATGCACACTTTTCAGATCATAATGCAATAAAAATTACTTTTAATATGGAACCATAGAAGCATAAAATCAAAGCTAACTGGAAATTAAATAATCTAACCTTAAAGCAGTGGGTCAAAGAAAAGAAATCATAGAAACAATCAATAATTTCATTAAAACAAATGACAACAATAAGACAACATTCCAATATTTGAAAGATATGGCTAAAGCAATACTTAGGGAAAAATGTATATTTCTAATTTGTACATCAATAAAAGGGAGAAAGTATAGATAAAGGAATGATATATAATTTTTAAAAATAGAAAAAGAATAAATAAAAATGCCCAATTAAACACCGAACTGGAAAAACTGAAAATCAATAGATAAGTAAAAAATAAAATAGTTCTTTGAGTTTTCTTCCTAAAATTTTTTTAGTAAAATTGAAAGTAAAAAAATTGAAAGTAAATTGAAAGTAAAAAAATATATATAATATTAAACTTGGAGTTTGTTTTGTAAAAAAAAAACCCAACAAAATATATAAATCATTCATTTTTAAAAAGAAAGAATAAAACCAAATTAGCAGCATTAAAAATGAAATGGGTGAATGCACCATCAATGAGAATGAAAATAATGCAATTATTAGGGGTTATTTTGCCCAATTATATGCTAATGCAACTGCCAATCTAAGTAAAATGGATGAATATTTACAACAATATAAACTGTCCAGGTTAACAGAATTAGAAACAGAATACTTAATCCTATCAAAAAAAAAATAAAGAAATTGAATGAAATATTTAAAGGACAATCCTAATATTATATAAACTATTTGCAAAAATAGCTAAAGGAGTCCTGTCAAATTCCTTTAATGACAAAAATGTAGTTTTTATATGTAAACCAGGGAGATCAAAAATCAAGAAAGAAATCTAAAGATCAATTTCCTTAATATTGAGGCAAAAATTGTGAATACTAGCAAAGAGATTAACACAATATATGACAAAGATCATAAACTATGACCAGGTGGGATTTATACAAGGAATGTGGGGTTTATTTGATATTAGGGAAAGCATTAGTATAATTGATCATACCAATAGCAATTAGAACACAAATCATATGATTCTATCAATAGATGTAGAAAAAGCTCTTGACAAAATGCAATATCCTATCCTATTAAAATCACTAGGAAAAAAACCACAATCAATTGAGCCTTTATTAAATGGATAAGTAGTATATATCTAAAAACAAGAGCAAACATTATTTTTAATGGAGATCCAATAAGAACAAAAGTGAAGCAAAAATGTCCTTTATCACCACTATTATTCAGTATTATACTAGAAATACTAGGGATAGCAATAAGAAAAGAAAAATAAATTGAAGGAATAAAATTAGGCAATGAGGAAACAAAATTATCCCTCTTTGCAGATGATATGATGGTATTCTTAGAGAACCCTAGAGAATTAACAACAACAACAAAAAAAACTAATTGAAATAATCAACAATTTCAGTAAAGTTTTAGGTTATAAAATAAACTCATATAAATCATCTGAATTTCTATATACTACCAACAAAACCCAACAGGAAGAAATAGAAAGGCAAATTCCAGTTAAAATAACAACCAAAAAACATATAATACTATAATACTTCAGATTCTACCTGCCAAGAAAAACCCAAATATCATATGAACACAATTACAGAATCCTTTTCACACAAATAAAAACACATGAAAATTAGAGAAAAATTAATTCCAAGTCAATATAAAAAGAAAATTCTACCAAAATAAATTTATTTGTTCAGTACCATATCAATAAAATGACTAAAGAATTATTTTATACAGCTAGAAAAAGTAGTAACAAAATTCATCTGGAAGAACAAAAGTTAAAAAATATATATAGGAATCAATGAAAAAAAAGAAAACATGAAGGAAGGCAACCTAGCAGTTTTAGATTTCAAGCTACATTACAAAATTTTAATGATCAAAACAATCTGGTTCTGACTCAAAAAACAGTGGTGCATCAGTGGAATAGATTGTGTATACAACATGCAATTAGGAAATGACCGTAGTATTCTAGCATTTAATATACCCCCATATTCAAGCTTTTGAGGTAAAAACTTAACATTTGAAAAAAAAATGCTGGGAAAACTGGAAGGCAGCTTTGCAGAAATTAAGCTTAGACCAACATCTTACATCATATCCTAAGAAAAGGTCAAAATGGATAAATGATTTAGACATAATGGGTGATATCATAAGCAAATTAGGACAGCAGGGAAAAATCTATCTGCTAGATCTATGCATAAGGGGGAGAACAGGAAGGCAAAAGGGAATGAGTCAACCTTATTCTCAATGAATTTGGCTTAGAGAGGGAATGAAACAAACACTAATTAGGGTATCTCACCCTATAGGATAGTAGGGGGGAAGGGGATTGGAACAATATGATCGAAGGGATGGCAGGCTAGGAGAGGGGGAGGGAAGTTAGAAGCGCCCACTTTTGAAAAGCAACAGGATCAAAATAGAGAATAGAACAAGTTGGGGGGTGTCATGGGATGGAGGGATATATAGTCACTCTTTCACAATATATCCATTATGGAAATGTTTTGCATAGCTACAAATGTACAAACTATATTGAAATGTTTATCTTCCCAGAAAGGGTGAGTGACAAGGGAGGTAGGGAAAAAAACAAAACAAAACTGGAATTCAAAGGTTTAACATTAAATGTTTAAAAACATATATTATTATTATTACTATTATTATTATAATTATTATTTTACATACAACAGGGAAATAAGATACACAGTCATTGGGGTATGGACATCCACCATGCCCTACTGGAAAGTCTGAAGGGGGATGGGGAAAGATATAGGAGAGAGCAGATTGGGGGAGGGGATATTCAATGTGATCGCTGTTTTGGGATGGTGGGTAGGGGAAAAATGGGGAGAAAATTTGCAACTCAAAATCTTGTATAAATGAATGATGTAAATCAAAAATAATTAAAAAGGTAAGAGAAAAACAAACATAAATGAAAAAAATAAATGAATAAATGAATGAATGAGTGAATGAACAAATAAATAAATGAATGAATTTTAAGGATAAATAAATAAATAAATGAAGAATGCCTATCAATATGGGAATGTCTGAACAAGTTGTGGTATATGATTGTGATGGAATACCATTTTGCCATAAGAAATGATAAGCAGAGGTGGCTAGGTGGTGTAGTTAGTAAGAGCACCAGCCTTGGAGTTGGGATGATCTGGGATGGAATCCAGCCTCAGAAAATGAGCACCCACACATAAATAATGACTAGCCATGTAACCTTGAGCAACTTAACCCCAACTGCTAAAAAAAAAAAGAAAAGAAAGAAAGAAATGATAAACAGGATGATTTCAGAAAAACCTGGAAAGACTTATATGAACTAATGCAAAGTGAAGTGAATAGAACTTGGAGAACATTGTACACAATAGAAGTAATATTACTGGGATAATCAATTGCAAAAAAAAACAAAACTATGCAAAACAAAAACAACTACTCTGATCAAGATAATAATTTAAGATAAATTCAAAAGACCCAAGATAAAAAATTCTATCCATCTCCATAGAGAGAACTGATGAACTTTGAATGCAAATTGAATCACACTTTTAAAACTTTATTTCCATTGATTTATTTTTTTTAGCTACATGACAAACAAAATGAGTTTTTCATGACTTCACATGTGTAATTTAAATTAAATCACTTGGTTTCTCTAGGAGAGGGGATGGATGAAAGAGAGGGAGAAAATTTGGAAGTCAAAATTTTAAAAAAATTGTTATTTTTTTTTACAATTAATTGGTAAATATTTAATGAAATAAAAACAATAAAAAGGCTGAGAGATATTTTGAGCACAGATAAAATTGTTTTGTTATTTTTATCTATTACCTAGCACCTAGTATATAGTAGGTAGTTAATGAATGTTTGTTAATTCATCGATTGACTAACTGAATACATATAACTTCAGTATGTTAATCCCCCCCCACCCCCATATAATGTGATTTTGGGGAAACTGGGAACATCCCCATGTTCAAAAGATGCTTAAAATTCCACCATTGTTTCTTCATTCTTCTAGTTTGACATCTTTGATCTTGTTCGAATTCAAATACTTCTGAGAGAGAAGATGGTTAAACTATTACCAAACTCATATGGATGAGTTTCAGATTCTTTCCTTAAAATGCGTCTTTTAAGGGATGAAGAGAACTTGAAGGCACTGGAAATCTGAGGAGGAGGGGGGAAGGGAAATGGAATTTGAGGGAGATTAGGGAGACACTAAATACAAACTTTCTCCATAATTTTGTTTGAAGATGGAAGCCTGTTTTGAATAAGAGAAGGAAAGGAGAAGGGAATCTAAGAGCAAAGAAAAAAGAGCACTCCAGGTATTGGATGTGGTTTGGAAACCCCTGGAGAGTTGAGCATGAGATGAATGCTGATTTCTCTATACTGTTCTACCATTCTTCACCCTGGGCTCAGTGTGAGGATCTCAGTTCCCATCTGTCAGTGTCAAATTCCAGGTGCTGTGCCCACTGAACATCTGCACTTTTTAACACACTGCCACAGTCATTCAGCTGGCCTGTTTGCCCTCTTAATTAATATCACAACTTAATGTAATATGTGCCAGTGTTAATCTATAGTTTCTTCAGGTCTAAGTCCATGATCATGATTCCAGTAAAATAGATATTTTCTTGAATATTTCAAATTTTACCATTTTAATGTAAGTATTCAGAAGGGAAATGAATTGTTTGAGAAGAAGGGTGCTAATATCTATATTATACATATAAGATAAAGTATCAACACTGTCCAATTTTTCAACTTTGCCTCTCCCCACCAGCATGTCCATGCATTTCTCTGACCAGCACCTCTCCTGATCATTCTTAAGAAACATTCATAAGAGGGAGTATAGAGAAATTCTTCATACAAAACATTCTTTAAAGAAAGGTGAGGATTTGGTGGGAAGGGTAGAAAATAAAAGACTTAAATCCAAAGAAGTAATAAAAATTTCACCCTCCTTGTACCATCTGTAGTGGTGGAAAACAGGAAAGGGAAGCATGCTTAGAAACTTTGCCTATGCCACAGAATTCTGAGAATCAGCAGAATAAAAATGCAGTTCAATTCATCTCAGAGCAATGAAATTTAATGCATTAAACCTTTGTTGAGCAAATGTGCTCAGATTATCAAGGGTGGGGAACCCCCAGTCTAGAGGCCGCATATAACCCTCTAGGTTCTTTGGGTACAACCAAATCCTTTTATTAAGGGGATTTATTCTGTGAAGTTTAGATTCAGTCAAAGCACCACATTTGAGGACACAGAGGGCCACATGTGACTTTGAGGCCACAGGTTCCTCAACCCTAAGCTGGGTACTAGGGATATGAAGACAAAAACAAGGCAGCCCCTGCTTTCAAGAACATCATGTTCTCCTAGGGGGGAACCAAATGTATGCAGACACATAATAGGAAAATAATTTCATGTATATAAGAATTGAAGTATATATATCTATATATATATTTCATACATATATGGATATATAGATCTTTCTCTCTTTCTCTCTCTCTCGCTCTCTCTCTCTCTCTCTCTCTCTCTCTATATATATATATGTATGTATATATATATATACATATATATATATATATTTTTTTTTTATCGACAAGAAACCGTTTATAAGAGCACTTTTAATATGAGTGAATGGGGAAGTACATACAGGGCAAAAAGATCCTAACATTACCTAGAAATGCTTCTTCCCAGGAATTTCTTTCTATCTCTTTCTTTGAAACTTTCTACAGCTTCACATCACTGTAATTTTTTTGACAGATTTTATTTTTTAAACCCACCATTTCTTATTTGTCTTATTATCTCTACTCTGGAAGCAACCTTCATCACTGAATTTAATCTGGGTTTAAGACACCCTTCAGTGTTACTGTCATTTATGTTATTGTAGTCATGGTGTGTATTATTCTCCTGATCTTTCAGGTTTCACTCTGTATCAAGTCATTCACGTTCTTCTATATTGCCTATGATGCTTTGACTTTCTAACTGCTTATGATGCAACTATATTCTGAGTATATACACCATAGTTAATCATATTGATCAGCACCAACTTTATACTTTTCTGTTTGTTTTATTTTGCTATCACAAAGTGCCCAATATTATTTCAAAAGAAAAAAATAGCATGCTATCTTTAAGTGGTCATTTTATATTTTACATCTTATTTTATGCTAATAATCAACCACCAAGCATTTATTTACTGGATATTATTATGCCAGGCTTTGTGTTAAGCACTATGAATTCAAAGGAAAATCACAATAATTTATATTCCAATAGAGGATATGTGCATGGAATAAGTACATATCTAAATTATATAAATGGGTACACATTTGATATGTACAGAGTTTTGTTGTCCAATTATGTTCAACTCTTTGTGATCCCATTTGGGGTTTTCTTGGCAAAGATAGAGGAGTATTTTGCCATTCCTGGCTTATTTTACAGTTGAGGAAACTGAGGAAAAGTTATGTTACTTTCTCAAGTTACAAAGCTAGTAAGTGTCAGAGGTCAGATGTGAAATCAGGTCTTTCTGACTAGGCCTGGAACTTTGGCCACTGCCACAAATAGTTGGTCTAAATACAGAGTAGATGAAAAGTAAGCTTAAAGGCGAAGGTGTTAAGAATGTCTAGAGAAGGAAACAGGAGAGACCTCTTTCTGAGAAGGGAGAACATTCAAAGCATGGTAGACAGCCACTGCAAAGGCATGGATATGGGAAATGGTGTGTCGTGTTTGAGAAAGTGTAAACAGCCCATTAAGTTCAGGCTGCAGAGTAAATAATATAGGTGGAAGGACATAATGTTTAAGAAAACTGGAAAGATGGCACAGGGTCAGGTAATGAAGAATATTAAATGTCCAAAAAGATTAATTTATATTTAATCCTAGGGCTAATGTAGAGCAAGTAGGGGTTATTTAATAGGCCACTGACAGTTAAAACCACATTTTAGGAAAATCACTTTGGCAACTGTGGCAGGGGGGAGACTTGAAGCAGCAAGACAAATCAAGAAACTATTGCAATATTTGAGACAATAAGGTTCAGTGATAATGGTGGCTAGTTAAGAGAAGAACATGCACAGGAGAGAAATAAATTAAGTCATTATTGGTCAATTGGTTCAATCCATGAGGTGAGTAAGAACGAGGAGATAAGGATTTGAAATTGGAATTGCCACCCAGGTGAGTAGAAGAATGGTCACGCACTTAATAGTAATAGAAGCATTTGGAGGAAAAAGTGGTTTTGTAGACAAAGAAAAATAGTTTTGTTTTGGAAATGCTGAGTTTGAGATGCCTAAAAGATATCTAAATCAAAATATCTGGTAGACATTTGATGATGTGGAAATGGAACATAGGAGAGAGATTAAGAAATTGGGAAGCATCTAAATAAGATGATGAAATTACCCAAGTTAGACAGTAGAAAAAGGAAAGAAAAGAAGGTCCAGGACTTAGCCTTGGGGGGACACTTTCATTTTGTGGGCCATCACATCTGTATAAATCAAGCAAAGGAGATGAAGAAGTAGTTGTGAAACAGGTAGGAAAAGCAAGACAGAGCAATATCATGAAAATTCATGAGAAAGAGTAACTTGGAAACTATGATGAGCAGTGTTAAATGTTATGGTTCCAAAAAAAAAGATGAGAATTGAGAACGTGTCATTACATTTGGTAATTAAGAGATTATTGATAACATAAGAGAGTGTCATTTCGATTGAATGAATTTGAGAGTCAGATTGTACAGAGATTAGAAGACAGTGAAAAGAGGGAATATAGGCAACTAGCATAGATGGCTTTTTAAGGAGTTTAACTGGAAAGAAGAAAAGATATAGGTGTATAACTAGTGGGATTGGTAGAATCCAGTGAGAATTATTGTTATTATTATTATTATCATTTGATATTGGGAAATGGGAGTGTTTGTAGGGAGCAAGGAAGAAGCCATTGCATAGGTGACAACTGAAGATTAAAGAGTGAGGACAATCTGCAAGAGAATCCTGAGGAGGAGGGCAGGAGTTCATGGATTTATGTGGGTTGTTTCTGTCACTGATTGGCAGCTAGGGAAATTGAGTTGCAAAGAAGCTAAATGAATAAGTGAGGGAAATGTCACAAAAGAACAATATGTGAACTTCATGCCATATAATTAATCACTGTCAGTGACTTCTAGACAAAGTGAATTGGAAAGCACACGAGATGACCTCCAGTACTTACTAGCCTTATGACCCTGGACAAGTGACAACTTCTCCAACCTTCAGAATTTAGTAAGTCAAATACAGATGATATTTACTCTATATACCTTTCAGAGATTTGAAGGAAGCCATTTAGATAGCTGTAATAGACCATATACATGTGACCTAGGATATTTTATTTCTATTTCACCACCCTATCTTTCTGAATAAAACTTCTGGAAATAGAATATCAGGAAATAGAGAGAAGGGAGAAATATGACTGGACGGGTTTGGAGATATTTTAGCAACAAAGTCAAACCAACTATTAATTTTATTCTCCAATTTAGAGGGTTCCTACAGCCCATGTAGAATAATGTTTATTTGAGTAATAGTCAAATTGGGCTTTATTTAAGATGGCCTTTGAAAAATTCCATGTATTTTAATTTTTATTTCTTATGAGAGTTCTTGCCTTAGGATCACTGGGACTTGAGCTTAATAACAAGTTCAGTAAATGAAGGCAAGACTTGCATTTTCTATATTCAACCTTGGGCAAGAGAGGCATTGCTTGCATTGAGTTAACTTGTATACATGTTGGGTCTTCTATTGGAGTTCTATAGAGATGACATTCTTATCAGGAGGAAAAGCTGGAAGAAAATATTTGCTTGGTTTGCCACAATTTGTCATCAGACTGTTCTGTTAGGATGGATGTTGGATTCAAAGATGTTTGATTACCTACAGGGTTGTATAGGTTAGATTCCATGCTCAATGACTGTGATGGCCATGTTTAACACATCCAAACTCCTTTAAAGTGATTTTAGCTATATTTCTTTATAGCTTTAAATGAGGAACTTCGGACAAAAGGGAGCTCTGTTTGTAGTAGGAATATCAGAAACCGATTCCAGGATGAACAGAAAATATCAATACCCTAGTTACAAATTAAATAATATTTCTATAATTATTATTTCTTGAGATCACACATTTAAAGCCAAAAAGGTCCTTAGTAGTTATTAAATCAAGCCCTCTAAGTTTAAAGAGAGGAAGACTGAGGCATACAGAATTTAAATAACTTTCCCAACAGAACTGAGATTTGAGCCCATGTGAGCTGACATTAATTTTAGCACTCTTTACAATTTACCATCCTTTCCTACCTTCTTATCCTGTACTTCAGATATTTACAGAGTATTTGCAAAGTGAGGAGCTCTATGTTATGGAACTTTAGACACAACAAAGTACATATAAGGCAGTTTTTACCCTCAAGAAGTTAATAATTTAAAGAGAAAAATAGTAACATGAATGCAGAACATGCAAAATATCAAATGAATTGCCGAGATATTGAATGTGATGTCACTTTGGAAGAGGAAACAAATAATGGACAAATGTGGGAGCTGAGCCATAGATAAGAGCTTGCTCAGGGAAGAGATTGAATTCAAGTCTCAAAGACTAGGTATATGAATAAAGAGTTGGGAGGACACAGCGGTGGTAATGGCAAAGCTGAGCATGTAAAGATCAAATATGAGAGACAGAAATTCCTTTAGACTGTTTATGTGACAATGAGTAGGTGGACAAAACATAATAGGAGATATAGGTAATGGATAGACTTTGGAGTATGCTGAATTCTAGATTAAGGTATTTGGATCTGAGTTAACAAAGTTCTTCTTTATTGGCCCAGGGGCAAGGGCACAGTCTCATTTCCCTTAACACAGATTTCTGGTAGTGTGTGGTCCAAAATCATCCAACCTACAATAAAAGAAACTGAGAAGAGCTCCAAGCCAGTAACACATTGTCAAAGGGTCCATGACCCATTCTAATGGAGTAGACCTCAGATCTTCTTCTAGTGCCTTAGTTTCATAGTGCTTAATACCCAGATAATACAGAATACCATTGGTTGACAAATGAGCCAATGAGCAGACCTTAAAATATCTATCTTGACCTTTCAGGAGGTCCTACCAAGTCAATGAGGAGACTCATGGACTGGGATGATAAAAATATGTCAAAACATCATGGACCAATTGGCCAGTAAAAAAGTAGAACACATAGATGGCGGAGTAGAAACAGCTCTTCCAAGCCTCTCTGCCCCCAGATTCCCCACAAACTATGTAAAAAAGGATTGTGAACAACTTCTGGAGCCCCGGCACCCACAGAACGACACAGAGAAGCTAACCTCCCGCTGAGGACAGCCCAGCAGCCCTGCAGGAAGGACCAGTGCAGCGGTCTGGGAGCTGGCAGCGCTCAGAGCGCAGAGCGCAGGAGCCGAGCCGAGCCCAGGTCCGCGTGAGCCGAGGTTTTAGCTCCAGGGCGGCAGGGCCAGCAACCGGCTGGAGGAACCCCAGAACACCAGGAGCTGTGGCGATTCCAGAATTATCAACATAGACATTCCTAGGACAAAGTAAGAGGTTAGTGTCCTATGGACTTTGGGGCCTGTATTTGGGGAATGCGTCAGCTCCCTCCCCTGGGGGCTAGAAGCCGCTGAGGAGACACGCCATTTTGTAGTTTTCATAGGCATTTCCGGCTCCCAGCCTACAAATCGTGGGGAGATCCAGCGATCAGTCTTGGGGGGTAATCGCTCTTGCTTTAACCTCCTGGATCTGGATTGTGATCTAGGGTGGAAGTTGTGGGTGGGTTTATAGCTTGCCAGAAACGGAAGTTGCCCCCCACACGTTCGGGACGAAAATTCCTCTATCTGGCCTTAAAGCCATAGTGTGGCAACAAGCCCAAAAGTCAAGCAATTAAGTGGCAACATGCCAAGGCAAAGGAAACAGAAAAATGCAACCCTAGACTCCTATTTTGGGGGGCATAGAGCGGGAAAAGGACTGTGAGGTCAGAAGTCCTGCTCCAAAAGCCCCAGGGGAAAACATGAGTGGGTTGAAGGCCATAGAGGACCTTAAGAAGGACTTTAAAAATCAAATAAGAGAAGTGGAGGAAAAATTGGAAAGAGAAATGAGAAGGATGCAGGAAAAGTATGAAATGAGGGTCAACAGCCTGACTGAGGAAAACAACACCTTAAAAAATAGACTAACTCAAATGGCAAAGAGGCCCAAAAGGGCAATGAGGAGAAGAATGCCTTAAAAAGTCGAATTTGCCAGATGGGAAAAAGAATCTCAAAAGTTCACTGAGGAGATTCATTCCTTCAGAGTTAGACTGGAGCAAATGGAAGCTAGTGACTTTATGAGAAATCAAGATGCTGTTAAGCAGATCCAAACAAACGAAAGATTAGAAGGCAATGTGAAATATCTCATGGGAAAAACCACTGACCTGAGAATAGATCCAGGAGAGACAATTTAAAAATTATTGGACTACCTGAAAGCCATGATCAAGGAAAGAACCTAGAAATCACCCTTCAGGAAATTCTCAAGGAAAACTGCCCTGATGTTTTAGATCCAGAGGGCAAAATAGAGGTTGAAAGAATCCACCGATCACCTCCTGAAAAAGATCCCAAAAAGAAAACTCCTAGAAATATTATAGCCAGGTTCCAGAATCCCCAGATCAAGGAGAAAATACTACAAGCAGCCAGGAAGAAACAATTTCTATATTGTGGAAACACAATCAGAATAGCCCAGGACCTGGCAGCTTCTACACTGAGGGATCGAAGGGCATGGAATATGATATTCCAGAGGGCAAAAAGAACTGGGAATGAACCCAAGGGTCACCTACCCAGCAAAACTGAGTATTTTGTTTCAGGGGAAAATATGGTCATTCAGTGGAATAGAGGACTTTCAAGCATTCTTGAGAAAAAACCAGAATTGAATAGAAAATTTGACATCCAGACACAAGAAGGAAGAGATGCCTGAGAAGGTAATCAGGGAAAAGAAATCAAAAGGAACTTATCAGAGTTGAACTATTTACATTCCTATATGGAAAAGCAATAATTGTGGCTGATGATATCTTTCTCACTATGAAAATAATGGAAGAAGGGGGTGTGGTCATATGAATACATATGTGAATGTGTGTGTATATGGTTACAGTTATATATGGATAGAGGGCATAGGTTGAATTTGTTGGAAGGGAGAATACTCAAGGGATGAAATTATGAGGTGAGAGAGGAAAGTGGTAAGAGGAGATGGGGAGAGACAGGGTAGGGTAAACTATCCCATGTAGAAGAAGCAAGGGGAAGTGGTTGCAAAGGAGGGGGAGAATAAGGAAGGCTAAAAAGACAAAACCATATTCCCATTGAATTTGGTTCAGGGAGAAAATGACATACATACTAAATGGGATATCTCAACCTGCAGCAGGATAGGGGGAAGAGGGATGAGAGGAGGGATGATGGATGGGAGGGCATCCTTGGGGTGAGGGGAGGTTGGAAGTACCCACTATAGAAGAGGGACAGGATCATGTAGGGAATGGACCAGGTGGGGGGTGGGATGAGTGGAGGGAATTATAAGCAGCCTTGTACAATATATCTACTATGATAATGTTTTGCATAGCTAGACATGTACAACATATACTGAATTGCTTATCTCCCAAGAAGGAATGGGTGACAAGGGAGGAAGGGAATGGATCTGAAATTTGAGGTCGTAACATTAAATGTTTCAAATATATATAAATACTATTAGTAATACTCTTTCGCTTGTAATAGGGAGATAAGATGTGCAGGCATTGGGGCACAAAGATTCACCTTCCTCTAATGGAAAAGTTGATGGGGGTATAGGAGAAGGTATGGGAGAGAGCAGACTGGAGGAAGCGATACCTTGTGGGACTACTATTCTGGGAGTTTGGGTAGGGGAATAATGGGGGGGAAATGATTGTAACTCAAAATCTGGCGGAAATGAATGATGTAAAACAGAAGTTAATAAAGCATTTGTTTAAAAAAAAAAAGTAGAACACAGGCTGGCAAATAGGGACACTTATTGGCCAAATGCTCATGGCTATCTCTTCATGTTGAGCAATAGAGGGATGAATAGGGATAGAGGAGAAGCAAAAATAGCTGGGGGACTTTCCATGTCTTTGAGTCACCTCTATGATGCTGGGTTTGGTCACTATAATGAGGCAAAAACAAAAGTGGAGGTCCTCTAGTAAACTTCCTGTGATTAACCAAGTGAACTCACAATCTGTAGTTCAAAGCTCTGGGGCCTAATATATAGAACTTATATTTACTGCCCTATGAAATAATATCAAACCAACACTGATTAGAATAAAATAGGGTCCTAATTAATTATCTATCACAGTAGCCACTGGCCATCCTGATGTGACTTCCTTGTCACCAAAGGACATGAACCAACACCCTGATCTGGTGACCAGAAGTGTTTCCATGTAGAATTAAGAGGAGACCATAACTACTCCAAGTTAAGTACTAGAGTTTCATTGTTGATTATTCCTTCTGTTTGTGGCTAAAATAAACTGCCTTTTTAAAATTGAATTAAGTTGAATGACTTATGACTATCTCACTTCTAATCTTAGTGAACAAAAGGGATACTACCTTGAGTCAGTCCCACACATTACACATGATGACTGAAGGTGGTGGTTTCCTCAACAGATGAGAATAATGCCCTTTAACAGATAGAGGGAAGCAGGGAGCGGAGGAGATTAATGAAGGCCATAATACCGATCAAAAAATATTCAAGATTGCTATTCTTGTAACACATTGTATTTTACTCAAACAAGAAAGAAGAGATAGAGGTCTTATTCTCTGGTTAGCAACTATGTTCAGGTGTGCCTATCCCGGCCACCATATGATTTTGAGGACAGATGGTTAGAATTCTGGTGGGGAGAGATTTTCCTAATGACACCTGTGACAGCTGGTTTAGGGGCTCCCGAACGGAAGCAGTAACCTTAATGGCAAAGGAAAACAATGAGAAGAAGAATGTTGGGCATCAATGATACAAAGGAAGGAAATAAACATTTATTAAGGGTCTAACTATGAACCAGGCTCTATGCTATGCTCTTTACAAATATTGCCTCAATTGATCATCACAACAACCCCACTAGGTAGGTGCTATTATTCACATTTTAGCAGGAAGTTGAGAAAAACAGAAAGTAAGGGACTTGTCCAGGTCACACAGCTATGATTTGAACTCAGGTCTTCAGACTCTTGGGCCCAAAAATCTATCTATTGCACTATCTAGCTTCCTGTAGGTATAGCTGATAGATATGATTATATTAGAGACAAACCAATAGATTGGTTATCACAAGAAAGATGAGCTGCAACCAGTCTTCTCATTCTCTTATTGATTGATCACCTTTTGGGCTTATACCAAGGATGCTACCAGGTAACACTAGCCCCTACTTGATAAAATTACCTAATGTCAAGCAAAAAATGTTGCAAAAAAGACTCCTACCATTAGTTCTCTTTGATGGGTATTATTTGCTTATTCACTAGTCTCATTTTAATATTATCCCCCCCATTTTCCTGAAATTACCTTGCATTCTATATGTGTGTATACACACATACATCTATTATATATAAATTACATATATATAATTATCTCTATACATATTGTTTATTTCTAGTAAAATATGTTACATAAAGGAAAAGACTATTTCATTCTTTCCCCCTTTGTAGCCTAGCATTATACCTGGTATAAAGGATTTGCTTAATAGAGTTTAGCTGAATTAGTGAATTGAAAGGTAAATCTCCACAAATAGAAATTCCATTTATGATATTGCTTTTGTATGTAGCTAAAATTTATCTCTTTCAAAAACTTAATTTTATAATCCTTTATGAACACAAATATATTTACTCATTTTTTCTGAGAGGTAATAAGAGGGGCATTAAAAAAAGAAAGAAAAATATGACTTGTAGGACATATGCATAATCAAGTAAAACAAATTCCTACATTGGTTAGGTCAAATCTCATTCTGTATCCTGAATCCATTGCCTCTCTGTTGGGAGATAGCATGCTTCATCGTCAGTTCCTGGATTTGTGTTTGGTTATTGTGTGAATCAGAGTAATTTCATAGCAATTTTATTTGCAATGTTGCTAATGCATAAATTGTACTTCTGGTCCTTCTCACTTCACTCTCCATCAAGTCATACAAGGTTTCCCAAATTTCTCTAAAACTGTCCCTCTCAAAATTTCTTACCACACAATAATATTACTTTATATTCAGGTGCCATACTTTGTTCTGCCATTCCTCAGTTGATGGGCAACCTTTCTTTTCCAATTCTTCATTACCACAACATGAGATGGAATGAACATTTTTTGCACATATAAGTTATTTTCCCCTTTCTTTGATCTCTTAGGGGGTCCAAGCCCATTTGGCTTTACCTTACATGTTTTGAATTAGACTGACTCATATGCTCAAGGGCACAATTACAATTTTATCCAAGAAAAGAATTTTAAATTATTTTCATTAAGATTTCAAGAGTATTAGGTTCAGCCAAGATAATTAGAATAGTTTAGTCCTAAAGGGAACAAAGAAGATTATTTAAAACTCAGATCATGAGCAATCATTATTTGAAACATAGTTTGAGAAGTCATTTCATTGGGTTATTGATGCTCTTGTCCACAAGAATCCTTCTTGTTTTGACAACACTAGGCACAGAAAGGCTAAAGAAACCGTCTCTTTGTTTAGGATAAGCTAAATAGTAACAAAACTGCTACCACTTAATTTATCAATTCAAATCAATATAATTCATTACACCATTGGCATAATTCATGAAATTAGATAAAATCTTAAACTTTGTATAGGAAAAAATAGGCAAGAACATCAAATGACAGCAAAACCTATTTTATTTTTCTTGAAACAGGATTATTACACTACTGGATTGTGAGAGTGCTAGAGATTTAGTATATCTTCGTTTCAGGATATTTTGTGATAACTCTCATGGACAAAATGGGGAGTTGTGAACTATATGTTAATAAAATTAAATGGATTCACAACTAGTTGAGCAACCTTAGCCAAATACTATTGATTAATTGAGTAACATGATTCTGAAGGGTTCTATCCTAAATACTGTTCTATTAAATATATTTTTCAGTGATATAGACAAAGACATAGTAAACATATACTTAAATTCTCAAATGGTAAAAACAAACAGACAAACAAACAAAACAAAACAAAATGAAAAAAAACCTGGTAAGGATAAGTAATTTGTTCCATGACAAAGTATTAATACAAAAAGATATTGAAAATTTGGAGTGATAAGCTGAAACAAAGAAAGAAAATTTCAGTAGAAATAAACATCATTGTACCCTTAGATGTCATCCCACCAAAAATTGCATACAGCTTGTAAATGTGAATAAAAATGTTTAAACTATACACTGTCAATTTCAACTCAGGTTCATGATATTCCAATACACTCTGATTATGTCTGGAGTAAGTTTTTTTTTTTTTTTAATACTGGCATGATATTTTTAGAGGGACTTTGAGTAGTGCAGTAATTTTCTTCTTCTTTCTTTCATGGAGGGGAGATGGCAGAATAATTGAGGTTAAGTGACTTACCCAAGGTCACATGGATAGTAAGTGTTAATTGTTTGAGGCTGGATTTGAACTCAGCTCCTACTGACTCCAGGGCTGGTACTCTATTCACTGTGACACCTAGCCATCCCCACAGTGCAGTAATTTTCAACCAGAAAACTAAACCTTAAATCCTTTTGCTAAGCATAAAATCATGGTGGCTACCTAAAAAGAGAGTGCTGGTTTAGAATATAAACTCATCCTTTAACAAAAAGAATAGAGAGATAGGAGATTATGAGCAGTAAGGTCTCATAAAACTATGAAAGTCAATTGAAAGAAAAACAATTCCATAGAAAATATGAGACCCAGCTAACATAATATCATTCCAAAAAGCCGTTGTAGGTGAAACTAGAAGGACAAGAGATAGTTGAAAATGAAACATTTGTCAGAATTTATGTCTGACAGCTATTAATTTTACCTCTCTACACCTCAGTTTCTCATCTATAAATAAAGAAGTTGGACTAGTTGGACTTTGATCCCTTTTATGCTTATGCCATTTTTATTGTCTGAAAAATTGAGGATCCCTCTAGAGATTTGTTGTTTATGTGCATTGTATCTAGTATTATTTAATATGTTTGAAATAAAAATGTCTTAGTATTATTATAAAAATAATTTGGATTTTATGGGTTCATTGGAAATGATATTGGAAATTCTCAGTGGTTGCTGGACTAAACTTTGAGAACTTCTGCTCCAGAGGAACTGATGATCTGAAGAACGACTTCCAATGATTATTCTAGGATCCCTATGAACATTTTATCAGTCTAAGAAAGATAATGGGACTTTAAAGACTTGGAAGATGTATGCAAAGTCCTTTTACTGCCTCAAAATGGTTAATGGGCTCTCAAGTGTGTTACCTGTCAACTTGATCACACACAACACCTCTGAATACATCTTACTAACTTACAGATGTGTTCCTGGAGACACAGCAGGGACTGACTTACAAAGTGCAAGTGGCTCAATGCAAACTATCCTCAGCATGGAATTAAGTGAATCAATTATTCACTTTGATGGAGACAGATACATAAATGAAGGAAACCAGAGAACTTTTCCCTCCACCTAGCCAAAAACAAATATTCATAATGGTGCTTGGTTCCTAATTTAAAATTTGGGGATTTTAATATATTTTGTTTGTTTTGGTGGGAGAAAAGTAGGGCAATTGGGGTTGACTTGCCCAATGTCACATGGCTAGTAAGTATTAAGTGTCTGAGTCTGCATTTGAACTTAAGTCCTTCTGACTCCAGGGCTGGTGCTCTATTCACTCTGCCACCTAGCTGCCCCTAAATTTTCAGATTTCTACCTTAAGGAATTCTGGGTAACCAAATTCCCAGATTATTTCATAGGAATTTGGTTATTCATTATTATTTATATACAGGATAGAAAGAGATCAAAGTTCAAGTTTTAAAAGGACAAAAGAAATTAATGTGACAGATAGAAGATATCAAATCTAATTTTCATGGTCTCTCTGTCAACAGTTCAGACTTTTCCATCACCATTAGGAAAGAGGAGAAATTGTTGTTCATATGCTTCAGAAAGTGTATAACTGACCACAGTGGCAAATTATTCTGTTTTTTTTTTCAGAATTCCCAAAAGTGTTCATTCTGCCCTCATCTCCACTCTGACCTCCACCAAATAACCCAGACAGACAAATCATGCTTGAGGCCATTTCCCTCAGATTTTAATTATCAGAAGCTTTATTTATTTTCCTAAATCCTATGTTAAGTACCTTATTATTAATCACCATTCCTGTTTGACATTTTTGGGCAGATGCATCTTTCCAGAGGCAGCATCTCCAAACTGTATCCTTGGCCTTCTATGCTGAAAGAAAGAGAGAGATAGAGAGGGAGAGGGGAGAGAGGAGAGGAGAGAGAGACAGACAGAGTGAGAGACAGAGAGAGAGAGACAGAGAGAGAGAGAGAGAGACAGAGAGAGAGAGAGACAGAGAGAGAGAGAAAGAGAGACAGAGAGACAGAGACAGAGAGACAGAGACAGAGAGGGAGACCAAGAGACAG
Organism: Gymnobelideus leadbeateri; assembly: GCA_011680675.1. Classification (NCBI taxonomy): domain Eukaryota; kingdom Metazoa; phylum Chordata; class Mammalia; order Diprotodontia; family Petauridae; genus Gymnobelideus; species Gymnobelideus leadbeateri. The sequence goes on along the minus strand of WOXC01003771.1, from coordinate 143,283 downwards.
AGAAACAGAGACAGAGAGACAGAGACAGAAAGACAGAGACAGAAGGAGACAGAGAGACAGACAGAGATAGAGACAGAGAGAGACAGAGACAGAGAGAGACAGAGAGAGACAGAGAGAGAGAAGACAGAGACACAGAGACAGAGAAGAGAGACAGAGACAGAAAAGAGAATCAGAGACAGACAGAGGGAGACAAAGATAGAGAGAGACAGACAGAGATGCAAAAAGACACAGAGAAACACACACACACAAACACAAACAGAGACAGAGGCAGAAAGAGAAACAGAGACAGATAAACAGAGAGACAGAGACGGGGGGACTCTGATCCAGTTATTTTTTAAAATAGGATTGGGGAAATGCCTGAAAGTGATAGATGAGATGGGAGATAGCAACAAAAGGGGGATAGTTCTTACCCCTTCTTCCAAGTTGTAGAAATATGATGAGGACACAGGGGTGTTCAGAGAAGACTAATACCTCTGGTGTAAGGGTTACTGAGCCCTTTTCATGACTGCTTTTGATCTTTGCTGTCCACCTGATCCACCCAACTCTAGCCTGTGGCTCCAACAAGCTACAGCCTGGAAAATCATTTTGACAGAGGGGCTAAACCAGCTTGAGGGTACTGAGGCTTCTTAAATCCATCGGTGAGTTTGGGGGTGTCGACCATAAGAATCTGAAGACTGCCCCCAGCAGAATGGTCAGATATTCCAGTGACCATGAAGGTGTCTTAAGCATACACTGAGGAGTGCTTAGAATTTGGTCAGGCATCAACGAGGCAAAGGTCATTCACTATATCCTGATTCATGGCCAGTTGCCTTGCCAGTGGACTCTGATGAATCTGGAAGAAAGAGTGAGGCTGATCACTTCCTACAACTCTGCCTCACTTAAATCCAATTTAAGTGGAATCAAAAGGAAATTCAGTGAGTTTGGCAATCCAGTAATGTGAAGACTGGCAAAGAAATGTTGGAAAACAGATTAGGCTACTATAGGATAAGACTAGGAACTAGACCTCTGATTTCATTACTATCCATCAGTAAGGTAACTCCCTCCACCAGTGCAGGTAAATGACTCCTCAACAATTTATATTTGTAATTGTCTAGAGCAGTGGTGACCAAAGCACTCAGTTGAACATTGTATGTGATTTACTGTATTTTAATTTATTTTGTAAAAAATCCCCAGTTATGTGTTAATCCAGTACTGTGGTTTCACTCTGGATTTTTGGCATTGCTGCAGGGGACTGTGAGTGAGACTTCTCTGGCCAAGAGTTCTAGGAGACATAATGACTGCCTAGGTCCATATAGGCAACCTGAGTTACAGATGGGATTTGAACTCAGTCCTTCCTAACTTGGAGGCCAGCTCTTTTTTTTTTCAATTTATTTATTTACTTTTAGTTTTCAAAATTTATTTCTACAAGATTGTGAGTTACAAATTTTCTCCCTGTCTTTCCCCTACACCCACCCCAAGATACTGAGCCTTCTAAATACCTTTTCCCCGAATCTGTTTTCTCTTACATACTTCCTCTAACTATCTAGCAGGGCATGATAGATTTCTATACTGCAGGGCCTCTATATCTTATGTCCCAGTTGCATGTGAAAAACATTTTTTTAACATTTGTTTTTAAAACTTTGATTTCCAGATTCTTTCCCTTCTTGCCTCCTCACCCACCTCTCCTGGGAGGATATGCAATTCAAAACAGTTTGTACATGTATAGTTATACAAAACTTTTCCATAGTAGTTATATTGTAAATGACTAACTATATTTCCCTCCATCCTATCCCATCCCCACATATTCTATTTTCTATGTTTTCCATTTCCCTTTTCAAAAGTGTGCACTTCCAACTACCCTCTCCCCCAATCTGCCCTCCATTCTATCATCCCCCCACTTATCCCCTTTGCCCATACTTTCCTGTAGGGTGAGATACCGAATTGAGGGTTTATATTATTCCGTCTTTAAGCTAGGTTGAACCATTCCCTTTCGCCTTCCTGCTCTTCCACGCCGTAGTTTTCTCTTGACGTTTTTTATATGAAATAATTTACCCTATTCTATCTCTCCCTTTCTGTTCCCAATATATTCTTCTTTCACCTCTCAATTTTATTTTTTTAGATATCATCCCATCATATTCAACTGATCCTGTGCCTTCTGTTTATGTATACATGCACACACATATACACACACTCACATATAAATTTATACACACATATAGCCTACATATATACTATATACTATGTATACATATATATCCCTTCAACTATGCTCATACTGAGAAAAGTCTCATGAGTTACAATTATAGCTTTTCATGTAGGAATATAAATAGTTTAACTTTATTAAGTTCCTTAAGATTTCTTTTTCCTGTTTACTTTCTCATGCTTCTCTTACTTCTTGTATTTGAAAATCAAATTTTCTTTTCAATTCTGGTTTTTTCATCACAAATGCTTGAAAGTCTTTTATTTCACGAAATAGCCATATTTTTTTCCCTGAAGCATTACACTCAGTTTTGCTCATTACATGATTCTTGGTTTTAATCCTAGCTCTTTTTTTATTAATTTATTTGTTTATTTTTAGTTAACAAGATTCAATTCCATAGTTCCCTGAGTTTCAAATTTCCTTTCCCTCCCTCTCCCCTCCCCCCACAACAGCATATAGTCCAGTATAGGATTTGCAAATACTTTCTATTAGACATTAGTCAAGTTATAAAGGTGTATTGTACTAGGTAGGGTGAAAAATAGTAAAGGAGGGGCAGAGCCAAGATGGCAGAGTAGAAACAACACTTCCAAGGCACTCTCCCCCACTCCACTTCCAAACCATGTAAAAGGTGGACTCTGAACAACTTCTGGAGCTCCACCAGCCACAGAATGTCACAGAGAAGCTAACCTCCCACTGAGGACAGCCCAGCAGCCCGGCAGGGAATGGGAAGTGCAGAGTGCAGGGAACCAACAGGGCAGCACTCTGGGAGCCAAACCCAGGCCCGCCTGAGTTGTGGTTTTAGTCCCAGGGCAGCAGGGCCAGGAGACAGCAGGAGGGACCCCAGAACACCAGCAGTTGTGGCAATACCAGAATTATCAACACAGACATGCCTAGTACAAAGTGAGAGTTTAGTGCCCTATGGACTTTGGGACCAGTATTTGGGGAACACATCGACTTCTTCCCCAGGGTGAGTGAAGAAGCTGAGGAGAAACAACAAAGATTCGATTTTGCAGTTTCAGTGGCAGCTTCAGCTCCTGGCCTGCAAATTGTAGGGAGATTCAGCAATCAGTCTTGGGGAGTAATCACTCCTTGGATCTGGATTGCAGTCTGGGGTGGAGGTCTTCGGGTAGGTATCCAGCTTGACAGAGCGTGTTGAGGCTTCACAGAGGCCACCCAACTAATACCTCCGGAAGTAGTGAAGACCCCAAGATTTGAGACAGAAGTTCAGTGGCTGGTGGAAGAGTTCTACTGTGTGAAAAAGCCCCAAAGTAAAGTAATTAAGTGGCAACATGGCTAGGGAAAGGAAACAAATTAAACAGAAAAATTCAAGATTAGACTCCTATTTTGGGGGCAAACAGGATCGAAGCATGAAACATGAGGAGGACTGTGATGTCAGAAATCCTGCACTAAAAGCCTCAAATGAAAATATGAGGGGGTTACAGGCCATAGAGGACCTTAAGAAGGATTTAAAAAACCAAATAAGAGAAGAGGAGGAAAAACTGGGAAGAGAAATGAGAAGGATGCAAGAAAAGTATGAAATGAGAGTCAACAGCCTGACTGAGGAAAATAACACCTTAAAAAATAGACTAAGTCAAATGGCAAAGGAGGGCCAAAAGGCAATGAGGAGAAGAATGCCTTAAAAAGCCAAATTTGCCAGATGGAAAAAGAATCTCAAAAGTTCACTGAGGAGATTCATTTCTTCAGAGTTAGACTGAAGCAAATGGTAGCTAGTGACTTTATGAGAAATCAAGATGCTGTTAAACAGATCCAAACAAATGAAAGAATAGAAGGCAATGTGAAATATCTCATGGGAAAAACCACTGACCTAGAAAATAGATCCAGGAGAGATAATTTAAAAATTAGTGGACTAGGGGTGGCTAGGTGGCACAGTGAATAGAGCACTGGCCCTGGAGTCAGGAGGACCTGAGTTCGAATCTTGTCTCCGACACTTAACACACTTACTAGCCATGTGACTTTGGGCAAGTCACTTAACCCCAATTGCCCACCAAAAAAAACAAAACAAAACATAAAAGGCTCATGCTTTTGGGGTGGCTAGGTGGTGCAGTGAATAGAGCGCCGGCCCTGGAATCAGAAGGACCTGAGTTCGGAGCCGGCCTCCAACACTTAATCCACACAAACAAAAACCTAGCCGTGTAACCTTGGGCAAGTTACTTAACCCCAATTGCCCTAAAGGGTCAGCTAGGTGGCGCAGTGAGTAAGAGCGTCGGCCTCGGAGTTGGGATGACCTGAGATCAGATCCGGCCTCAGAAAATGAGCACCCATACATAAATAATGACTAGCCGTGTAACCTTGAGCAAGTTACTTAACCCCAATTGCTTTAAAAAAAAATAGTGGACTACCTAGAGGCCATGGTCGAATAAAGAACCTAGAAATCAAGAAATTCCTTCAAGAAATTCTCAAGGAAAATGCCCTGATATTTAAGACCCAGAGGGGGAAATAGAGGTTGAAAGAATCCACAGATCACCTCATGAAAAAGATCCCAAAAAGAAAACTACTAGAAATATTATAGCCAGGTTCCAGAATTCCCAGATCAAGGAGAAAATACTACAAGCAGCCAGGAAGAAACAATTTCAATATTGTGGAAACAAAATCAGAATAACCCAGGACCTGGATGCTTCTACACTGAGGGATCGAAGAGCATGGAATATGATATTCCAGAGGGCAAAAGAGCTGGGACTGAACCCAAGGGTCAGCTACCCAACAAAACTGAGTATTTTGTTTCAGGGGAAAATATGGTCATTCAGTGGAATGGAGGACTTTCAAGCATTCTTCTTATTATTTTTTAAATTCATTTCCACCAGATTTTGAGTCACAATTTTTCCCCCATTTTTCCCCTACCCACCCTCCCAGAATAGCAGTCCCACAAGATATCACTTCCTTCATCCTGTTCTCACCCATATCTTCTCCCTTTCCCCCTTCAACTTTTCCATTAGAGCAGGGTGAATCTCTGTGCCCAATGCCTGTACATCTTATCTCCCAATTACATGCAAAAGAGCATTAATAATAGTATTTATATATATTTGAAACATTTAATTTTAAGGCCTAGAATTTCAGATCCATTCCCTTCCTCCCTTGTCACCCATTCCCTTTGGGAAGATAAGTAATTCAGTATGTGTTGTACATGTATAGCTATGCAAAATATTACCATAGTAGATATAATGTACAAGGCTGCTTGTAATTCCTTCCCACCCATCCCAACCCAAACCTGGTCCATTCCCTGCTTGATCCTGTCCCTGTTCTATAGTGCGTACTTCTAACCTCACCTTCCCCCAAGAATACCCTCCCATCCATCATCACTGCTCTCATCTCCCTTCCCCCTATTCTGCTGCAGGTTGAGATATCCCATTTAGTATGTATGTCATTCTCTCCCTGAACCAAATTCAATGAGAATGTGGTTTTGCCTTTTTGCCTTCCTATCCTTCCCCTACTCTGCAGCAACTTCCCCTTGCTTCTTCTACATGAGATAGTTAACCCTACCCTGTCTCTCCCCATCTCCTCTTGCCACTTTCCTTTCTCACCTCATAATTTCACCCCTTAGGCATCATCCCTTCCCAACAAATTCAACCTATGCCCTCTATTCATGTATAACTGTAAACATATATACAGAGATTCACATATGTATTCATGTGACCATACAACCTTCTTCAATTATTTTCATAAAGAGAGAAGTTTCATCAGTCACAGTTATTGTTTTTCCATGTAGGAATGTAAATAGGTTAACTTTGATAAGTTCCTTTTAATTTCTTTTCCCTTATTACCTTCTCAGGTATCTCTTGCTTCTTGTGTCTGCATGTCAAATTTTCTATTCAACTCTGGTTTTTTCCTCAAGAATGCTTGAAAGTCCTCTATTCCACTGAATGACCATATTTTCCCCTGAAACAAAATACTCAGTTTTGCTGGGTAGGTGATCCTTGGGTTCAGTCTCAACTCTTTTGACCTCTGGAATATCATATTCCATGCCCTTTGATCCATCAGTGTAGAAGCTGCCAGGTCCTGTGCTATTCTGATTGTGTTTCCACAATATTGAAATTGTTTCTTCCTGGCTGCTTATAGAGAATTTTCTCCTTGATCTGGAGATTCTGGAAGCTGGCTATAATATTCATGGGAGTTTTCTTTTGGGGATCTTATTCAGGGGGTGATCTCTGGATTCTTTCAACCTCTATTTTGCCCTCTGGGTCTAAAACATCAAGGCAATTTTCCTTGAGAATTTCTTGAAGGTTGATATCTAGGTTCTTTCTTTTATCATGGCTTTCAGGTAGTCCAATAATTTTTAAATTATTTCTCCTGGATCTATTTTTCAGGTCAGTGGTTTTTCCCATGAGATATTTCACATTGCCTTCTATCCTTTCATTTGTTGGGATCTGCATAACAGCATCTTGATTTCTCATAAAGTCACTAGCTTCTACTTGCTTCTCAGTCTAACTCTGAAGGAATGAATCTCTTCATTGAGCTTGAGATTCTTTTTCTATCTGGCAAATTCGACTTTTTAAGGCATTCTTCTCCTCATTGCCTTTTGGCCCTCCTTTGCCATTTGATTTAGTATATTTTTTAAGGTGTTGTTATCCTCAGTCTGGCTGTTGACCCTCATTTCATACTTTTCTTGCATCCTTCTCATTTCTTTTCCCAGTTTTTCCTCCACTTCTCTTATTTGATTTTTAAAGTCCTTCTTAACGTTCTCTATGGCCTGTAACCCACTCATATTTTCCTTTGGGGCTTTTAGTGCAGGATTTCTGACATCACAGTACTCTGACTGTTCCATGCTTCTATTGTCTTTGCCCCCAAAATAGCAGTCTAATGTTTCATTTTTCTGTTTATTTTATTTCCTTTGCCTTGGCATTTCACCACTTAATTACTTGACTTTTGGGCGTGTTGCCACAATAGAACTCTGACACAAGACAGGAGAGCTTTGTCCCAAACGTGTGCGGGGACAACTTCTGTTTCTGGCAAGCTGGAAACCCGCCCCACAACCTCCCCCCCAGACCACAATCCAGATCCAGGGAGCATAAAGGAAGAGTGATTATCCCCTGAGACTGATCGCTGGATCTCCCTACAGTTCGCAAGCCAGGAGCTGGAGCTGCCACTGAAAACTGCAAAATGGCGTGTCTCCTCAGCAGCTTCTAGCCCCCAGGGGAGGAAGCCGACGCGTTCCCCAAATACTGGCCCCAAATTCCATAGGGCACTAACCTCTCATTTTGTCCTTGGCATATCTGTGTTGACCGTTCTGGAATCTCCACAGCTGCTGGTATTCTGGGGTCCCTCCAATGGCTGCTGGCCTGGCCAACCTGGAGCTAAAACCCCGACTCATGTGGACCTGTGCTCAGCTCTCCAAACTCTGCCGTGCTGGTTCCAGAGTGCTGTGCTGGCCCTTCCTGCATGGCTGCTGGGCTGTCCTCATCAGGAGGTTAGGTTCTCTGTGTCATTCTTTGGGTGCCGGGGCTCCAGAAGTTGTTCAGAGTCTCCTTTTACATAGTTTGGAGTTAATCTGGGGGGGTTTTAAAGTTTTCTTGAGGAAAAAACTAGAGTTGAATAGAAAATTTGTCATTCAGACACAAGAAGTAAGAGATGCTTGAGAAGGTAATCAGGGAAAGGAAATCAAAAGGAACTTATCAAAGTTGAACTATTCACATTCCTACATGGAAAAACAGTAACTGTGACTGATGAAACCTTTCTCAGTGTGAAAATAATTGAAGAAAAATATATGGACATATGAATACATATATGAATGGGTGTATATATGTTTGCAGGTATAAATTGATAGAGGGCCCAGTTCGAATTTGGTGGGAATGTATGATACTTAGGGGGTGAAGTTAATAGGTGAGAGAGGAATTTAGCAAGTGGAGATGGGGAGAGACAGGGTAGGGTAAACTATCTCATGTAGAAGAGGCAAGGGAAAGTGTTTGCAGGGGAGGGGAAGAACAGGAAGGCAAAAAGGCAAAACCATATTCTCATTGAACTTGGCTCATGGAGAGAATGGCATACATACTAAATGAGATATCTCACCCTGCAGGAGAGTAGGGGGAAGAGGGATGAGAGGGGGGATGATGGAGGGGAGGGCATTCTTGGGGGAGGGGAGGTTGGAAGTAACCACTTTTGAAGACAGACAGGATCAAAGTAGGGAATGGACCAGGTGGGGGTGGGATAGGTGGGAGGGAATTTTAAGCAGTCTTTTACAATATATCTAATATTGTAATGTTTTGCATAGCTATACATGTACAACACATACTGAATTGCTTATCTTCCCAAAGGGAGTGGGTGACAAGGGAGGAAGGGAATGGATCTGAAATTCGAAGTTTTAAAATTAAATGTTTCAAATATATATATATATAAATATTATTATTAATACTATTTTGCATGTAATTGAGAGATAAGATGTGCAGCCATTGGTCACAGAGATTTACCTTGCCCCAGTGGAAAAGTGGAAGGGGGTATGGGAGAAGATATGGGAGAGAGCAGATTGGATGAGGGGATATCTTGTGGGACTGCTATACTGGATTGGTGAGTAGGGGAAAAATGGGGAATAATTGTAACTCCAAATCTGGTGGAAATGAATGATGTAAACCAGAAGTTAATAAAGCATTTGTTCAATAGAAAAAAAAAATTTAAAAGGATTTGTTTTCTTCACTGAAACTTTTTTTCCAAATTCGTCACTGCCTCGCTGATTTGGTCTTTAAGATCTTTCTTAAGCTCCTCCAAGAATGCTATTTGGGCTTGAGACCCGTTCATATTTCCTTCTATGGTCTCAGGTGTGAGTAAAAAGTCCAAGTTGTCGTGTGTATTTGGTTTTTCTTGACCTACATAATAAGGTCAGACCAATTTTTTTGCCTTCCCCTTCTCCTCAGCTTCCTTCCTTCCCATTGTGGTTTCCTATTTCTTAATTTTCCCGACTTTGAACTAAGAGCCTGGTCATTGACTTTGAATGCTGTGGCTTCTGGGTGTCTAGTCTGTGGAGGAGGGGTGGTCTGGCCACTTCAGACTTCTGCCTCTATACCCCTGGGCTAAAGCTCAGGCAGGCTTTTGTTGGTCAGGTGAGGTGGGGCTTGTTGGGACCCCTCCCTCTCTTCTCTTCAGACTCCTGGCTCTCTCAGTTATACCCTTTCTTGAAGACTCCCAAGCCTGAGGCTATTTCCACTAATTTAGGATTTCAATCTGGGTGGGAGACTTATCTTTGGGTTTTCTACTTCATGAAGGAGGGATGAGGGAGCAACTAGACTTTACTTTGCCATTCTAGCCCCTGCATATACAGGCAGGCAATTTCTAAACTTCCAGGCTGGGGGCTGATAGTCCCAGGAGAAGCTGCTGTCTCTGCTGGGGGCCCCAAGGCCTCTCTTACCTGGCTCCAATGATTCCTCCTTTCCCCTTGTGAGATGTCCGTGAGATGACTGGGATTTGTCCTTGGTAAGTCAGCTGCCTGGGGCCTCTTCTCTCTCTGCTGTATTCTGCTTGTCTGCTCTCAAGTCTGAGCTGTACAGACCTCACATGCTCCACGCTCCCCCTGTCTGGACCCAATGGGCACTTTCCTAGGATGGATTCTGCCACACTCCATCTCCAAGAGGATTCTATCACTCCAGAATCCATTCAGATTTGCTTTTTAAGGTTTAGTGATGGGATTCACAGAGGAGCTTAGAGAAGTTACTGCTTCCTTTCTGCCATCTTGGCTCCACTCCTAATCGTAGCTCTTTTGACCTCTGCAATAACATATTACAAGCCCTTCGATTCCTTAATGTAGAAGTTGTTAGATCTTCTGTTATCCTGATTTTGTTTCCACAGTGCTCAAATTGTTTCTTCCTGACTGCTTATAATATTTTTTCCTTTACCTGGGAACTCTGGAATTTAGTTATAATATTACTAGGACTTTTCTTTTTTCAAGAGACTATCAGTGAATTCTTTCAATTTCTATTCTGCCCTCTGGTTCTAGAATATCAGGGCAATTTTCCTTGAGAATTTCTTGAAGGATGATTTCTAAGCTATCTTTTTGATCATGGCTTTCAGGTAGATCAATCATTTTTAAATGATCTCTTCTGTATCTATTTTGCAAGTCAGTGGTTTTTTCAATGAGATATTTCACATTGCCTTCTATTTTTTCATTTGTTTGGATCTGTTTAATACTATCTTGATTTCTCATAAAATTATTAGCTTCTATTTGCTCCAATCTAATTTTGAAGGAATTATTCTCTTCAGTGAATTTTTGAAATTCCTTTTCCATCTGGGCAATTTGAGTTATTAAGGCATTCTTTTCCTCATTGGCTTTTTGGCCTCTTTTGCCATTTCAGTTAGTCTATATTTATTTATTTTTAATTTTTTGCTTTTTGGAGGACAGTTGGGATTAAATGACTTGCCCAAAGTCACATAGTTAGAAGTGTGTCCAGTGTCTGAGGCTGGATTTGAACTCAGCTCCTCCTGACTCTAGGGCCAGTAATTTATTCACTGTGCCTCCTAGCTGCCCCAGTTAGTCTATTTTTCTTTTTTTTTTTTAAGCAATTGGGGTTAAGTAACTTGCTCAAGGTTACACGGCTAGTCATTATTTGTGTGTGGGTGCTCATTTTCTGAGGCCGGATTTGATCTCGGGTCATCCCAACTCCGAGGCCGGCAATCTTACTCACTGCGTCACCTAGCCGCCCCTTTAGGGCAGTTGGGGTTAAGTAACTTGCCCAAGGTTACACGGCTAGGTTGTTTTTTCGTTTGTGTGGATTAAGTGTCAGAGGCCGGCTCCAAACTCAGGTCCTTCTGACTCCAGGGCCGGCGCTCTATTCACTGCGCCACCTAGCTGCCCCAGTTAGTCTATTTTTCTAGGTATTATTTTCTTCAGTCAGACTGTTCACTCATTTTTCATGACTTTCTTGCATCATTCTCATTTCTTTTCCCTATTTTTCTTCCACTTCTCTTACTTGATTTTCAAAATTCTTCTTGAGTTCCTCCATGGCCTGAAACCAGTTTATATTTTTCTTAGAAGCTTTTGATGCAGGAGTTTTGACTTTGTTCTCTTCTTTTGGTTCCATTTTTTTATCCTTTTTGTCCCCCAAAAAGGATTCTATGGTCTGATTGTGCTTCTACTGTTTGCTCATCTTGCCAGCCAATTACTTGACTTTTTAGCTCTTTGCCATGGTAGAATTTTGTTTCCAGAGAGAAGAGAGCTGTGTCCCAGATTTCTGGGGTTTTCACAGTTTTCAGAGCTATGAGAAGGTTGCCTGCTCTACAACCACCACAAGCTCTGGCAATGGCCTTCCTCACCCTAAGACCACTACTCAAAACTGTGATCCAGATCCAAGCATGTCAAAATGAGATTGATTATGCTCTGAATCTTTGCTTTCTGCCCCTATGATCTGTGGGACAGGAACTCTGGAGGTAGCCATGGAGGCAGCAGCTGCTGCCTACACACATCTGCCACCTCTAGCCCTGGAGGCAGGGGCCAGACTGTGCTCTTCTGTCATCCAGTTCCAACAAGGTTTCCCACTGACCTTTTACTTTATTTTGATTTTTATGGGTCAAGAAGTCTGGAATCAACCACAACTGCTCCTGATTCACTATCCTGAAATCCGTGCCACTGTGCCACTGGTCAGGGCCATCCCAGGTTTGGATTCATTTTTTAGATTTATTACAAGTGATTAGAGCAGGAGATCAAGCAAGTTCCTCCTTTTACTCTGCCACCTGGAGGCCAGCTCTTTAGCCCCTACCATACTATCATACATACCATACTACTATACCGTTTTTTTAAAAAATTACTTAGGAATGCTGCATTTGCTGGATCTTTTATATTAATGTGGATACTTGATTTAGTGATATAGATTGCACCCCATTCATGATTGTTGTTTTACAAGTACTTTACATGGGGGCCACCTCAACAATTAGATGGCTTCTTCTTAAAGCTCCTGGTCTGCTTATTAGTTACTTATCCTTCACTTACTTCATAACAGACCCACCTCTTCAACCCCCCATCATACAAATCTTTAATGACATCCATTCTTTAGGCTTCTTCTCCAATACAATTCTTCATTGGTAATATGCTGCAGCCTGCTCACAACCATCATGTGCCTCTCCATTGCCCTCTACAATTATATTAAAAATAAGTTATAGGACCCAAAGGAAATGAGTTAGGTTATTCATAGCAACACTTGCATTCAAAACCCACTAAAGCAATTTTATTGATAATTCAGGAGCAACTCTTCATACAAGAGGGAATTCTTTAATACATTCTCATTAGACCTTCAAAATATGAAGATGAGAGTACAAAAAGCCAGAGTCAATTTCAGGAGCCATACCTTAAAGACAATCTTACTAGGACAATGAAGAGAGAGAGGCACAGGGAGGCAAATTGTCCTTGTGAACTCTGATGGCCAAGTCCATTGGCATAGTGGGAATTGTAGCCAGTTAGAAAAATGAATGCTTAGCATTCAACCTTGAGACTATTTAATGAAAGCACTCTGACCCAATTTTCCTACCTACTATTATTCTCAATTTGATTCAGTTTTTTTATTTATATACTCCATTTTCAAACAAATTATGTACTTTTGCCATCAATTTGTAGCCTAAATATGACAATTCAAATATTTATTTTCTTTGTTTTTCAAGTATTTATCAAATCCGATATCATAATGACATACCGCTCCCTAACTCCCAATCTATTTACAGAGATAGCTATTGTGACCTCTGCTTAAAATAGGTAATGATAATGATCATATTTTGTATGTGACTAGCAGGCCCCATTTATATGATAATTCAAGGTCTGTAAACTTTTCTTTTGAAATGATAGTCCTGCAAGAATTATTTATCCTCATTTTCCAACTGAAGAATATGAGATTTGAAGAAGTTGAGATTTTTCCATGGTCACACATTCTCAGCCAGAATTTGAAACCAGGTCACTTGACTTTGAGCCCAGTCTTTGTGCCAATACATATCTTTCTTTCTAAATTGCTTTCTTAAAATTCAGCCCTAATTAGTGCTGACTCCCCATTATGCCAAATATTGAACAATTCAGGTGTCATTTCACAGGGTAGGGAACCACAGAAACACAGAACCTTTCATGTAGATCAGTAATGACTGAGCTTTAGTAGTACTAGGGCAGAATTATGTCTGTAATGACATCACCTTATTTCCTTCTTTTATTTGTGTATGTTTGTGTGGGCAATGAAACATCTATTTATAATCTGAAACAGACAAATGTTCTACACTGTGGGCCTCAGGAGGCACCATGAAGGATGTCAATCATAGGTTATTATGGGGATAGGTGGAGCAAATGGATTTGTCAAAGACAAAGAAGTTATTTTGCCAAGGCAAAGCCTGAGGAAACTTAAAAAAAAAGCCAGAAATGTCTCAGCAACTAATTTCAATGTTTAATTAAGAACAATCAATGGTCATTTCCTACTATAATTAAGCAATGCTGTAAGATTTAGGAACTTTGAGCTAGAAATAAGGTTAATCAAGCATGCTGTCATTTAAGAAATGGCAAGTACTGAATGGAGAAAGTTTCTGCATTTAATTTTTGGTAGAGATGTCATCTGTGTGACTTTGGGCAAGTCGCTCTCTCTCTCTTGACTCTAATAGTGTTCAACAGCGAAAAGAGATCTGGTTTTATAATCAGAGGGCATAAGCTCAAACCCTACATCTTTTGCTTTATTATAACCCTTGCATGATCTCACACAATTTTCTATTCCTCTATTTCCTTAAGTCTAAGTTGAAGTCAGAATTATTCCTGACATCCCATCCAGGTTTACCATTCTTCAATTTAAAAAAATTCATCCAACATATTTTTTATAGAGAAGCTCTCATATGGTTAGGATTGCAGAATGAAAACAAAGTACAGAAGAGCACAACACAGATATTGTATCTTCCCAGTTAGAGACCTAGAGAGTGTTAAAGAACTCTTTAGTCAAACCTCTTCATTCTGTGAATGAGAAAAACAAGATCCTCAAGACAGTGACCTGTCCGAAGTCATATAGATAGTAAATGACAGAACATGATTTAACTCCACATCATCTGATGATATAATCAGCATGCTCTCCATTGTACAATACTCTCTCCCTGTCTTAAGAAAACTTTAAGGGATAAAACAAAGCAATATAAGTAAAATTAATAATATAATAGATAATGAAAAATATAACACATGTCACAAGTCATGATGTTTGTATTAAAGGAGTGGTTTAGACAACATGGACTAAGGAAGAAATAATTACAGACTGGGGTTGTCAGAAAAGTTGTATGATAGATGTCAGCAAGGAATTGATCTTTGAAGGATGCACAGTGGGTAGTTGAAATTGGGGAGAAGGGAATTTAGAAACAGGAAGAAATTCAAGGAAGTTTTCAGACCACAGTAAGTATAGTGTGTTTGAGGACGATGAATGGGCATATCTGCCTGGGGTCTAGCATTTGTGTAAGTGATGAGCTGAAAATGCAAAGGGGGGTTGAGCCACATTGTAGACATGAGTTTGGAGGCTGTTTCAGATCTGTACATGAGGCATGAAAAATCAGTCAGGAATCAGAGTTTAGTAACTTCTGCCAGGTCTTGAAATTCCACTAGTTTTAACCAATTCCTTGAAATGAATCACTTCTGGGACTGTTGAAGTTTATCTTACTGTTTGTCAGGCACTGTGCTAAGTCTTTTATAATTATGTTCTCTTTTGATCCTCACAACAACCTTGGTAGGCAGATACTATTATCATGCTCATTTTACAGATGAGGGAACTAGGCAAACAGAGGTTAAGTGACTGACTGCTTGGCGACATGCAGCTAGTCTGAGGTTGGATTAACCTCAGGTCTTCCTGACTCCAGGTCCAGAACTCTATTCTTTTGGTGCTTAACAGTACAGACTAATGGTATTCCATCTTTCCTATCCTTAGAGATCTCTTCTTTTCCTGAAATGCAAAAATCAGACCTGCCCCAGAGCTGGGAACAAAAACTCAGCAGGGAAAGGAGGAACACTAGTTATTTCAGAGATGGAGTAACTCAGGCATTTCAATCCAAATATAGTTAGAAATTCAAAATCTGAACAGGAGAATACGAAGACACATTCTAACTGAGCAATGAAGATATCTGGACCTGGACACTTTCGTTTATACATTCTCAACAATTGGGAGTGTGAATACAACAGAAAGGACGTTGGGGCTAATAATCAGTTCCAATGCTAGAAGAGTCCCTGATGCTAGTTCATGTATTTCTAAGTCAACAATTTCTATCAGATGAGACAAATTCTAGTAGATAAACAGATAAGGACCCAGTCCAAACTGTATCTCATGGATTATTGTTTTCACAGAGTACATACTTTCATCCTTGTTCCTGCCCCCCTTATCTTAAACTGGTATTATCAAGCTCTGAATTGTAGCTGACTAATAGGTATTACTCTATATTAACATGTGGATGGCTATTTGCATCTTGCCAGAATTCTACATTTCAGAGTTCCTGCTGTAAAGAATTCAGAATACTGACAAAGCTTGGGAATTTTTAGACAAAGGAAGACAAAGGAATCTTTTTGTCTCTTAATTTTCATCCCCAACCTGGTTTGTGTCTGTCATAACAATTTTAGTTTGACAAATAAAAATGTAAGCTGGTTAGATTTAAATATAGGGTGAGATAAAAATGGCAAGAGATTCACCATTCTATATCCAAATTGCATTCAAGTTTATCTTTCTAAATATGTGGAATACTTTTTCACTCATTTCCTTTCTTTCCCATATGGACATCAAGCTTTTAATAGGACATTTTCTGGAATCCTTTTTATTTAGAGAAAACTAAGTTTAAATTATAAACCTGCAAATAAAGCAGTTCATTCCATGTAGGCCTAATGTTCATTAATCAATCAAAATGAAACTAATGAAATTAATATTTATTCTTTATACATCAGGGTGGTAGGCCCTGTAGGAAATGTTAAAGAAATGTAAGATATGGTCCCTGTCCTCAAAGAACTCTTAAGGGGCTTATCTCGAAGGATTGTTGCCTGAGCATTGCTAGCCAAATTCAGCTCTCAACCAATTCAAGTTACATAAGAAATTATAGAAAATGAAGCAAAAGAATGAACAAACAAATGAGATTAAAAAAAACTTTAATAAAGTCATACATTCCTTCTCAAAACAAACAAATTTGAAAACCAATAAAGAATTACACTACCAGCCCCTAATGACAGTCTGCTTAGGGAAATGGGACAAAGCCAAAAAGTTATAATCACTTAGTCTGGCATTCATACCATCTGAGATTGGACACTTGGTTGTTATGATTACATGATCTCAGAGGTTATTATCACCAAACTTGCCATAAAGCTTCCCAATACTTTGCCACAGTGGGGTAGCGGGGAGAAAGACACAAAGGTCATGATTCACAGGAGTGAAATGCACTACATTTGGGCCAGTGGTAAGGAAGAGGAACCCATAAGGTGATGTCAAATAAACTTGTTTGCCAAAGCCCAACAGGTCTATCTGTTGAAGTGTAAGCTTACTGTATAAACCCAGACCTTATGTTAATAGATCAGCCTCCCAGTAACTCCTGCAACAATTTCAAAAGCAAGAGAAGTTAAAAAATAGAACTGGAATGAAAGAGGTGTAGTTTTACCAACCAACCATAGCGGTGATTGTGAAAAAAAAAATGAACCATTAATCAATCAAGTAAGAAATTAACAAGCATTTTTAAATGCTTACTATGTGCTAGGCACTGTGCTAATCTAAAAAAAAAATCCTTAATGCAAAGGAAGAAAAAAGTACTGGTTAAGATAAAATCTTTTTATTGTTCAGTTATGTCCAACTCTTTGTTACCCCACTTTGGGGTTTTCTTGGCAGAGACACTAGAGTGGTTTGCTTTTTCCTCTTCAGCTCATTTTATAGGTAAGGAACTGAGGCAAACAGGATTAAGTGATTTGTTCAGGGTCACACAGCTAGTGTCTGAAACCATATTCGGACTCAGGAACATGAATCTTTCTGAAAACAAACCCAGTACTATATCCACTGTGCCACCAAGTCACCCTGGTTAAGCTAGGCAAGATATAAAATTAGGGAAGATAATGTTTCTCTAGTATTTACATGTAGAATACCAGAGAAGAGGATGTGTTAATTGCAAGGACACTGAGAGTAGGTGGAACAGGAACTGTGAAAACATTACCAAAATAGTAGGCATTTTGAAGAAATAGCACTCAACAATCAAAGAAGAAAAAATTAAAATACATTGAAAAGATAGCATAATTAAAGAAACATACAAGATACCTTCTATCACTAACAAATGACTTGAAAAACAGAAAAGGCATATTTATATAAAAATATTTGTAACCTCCCCCCACCCCGAAGCAGAAATAAACCTAAATGCTGGATATAAGAAATTATAGAATAAAATGTCCGGAACTGTTTGACCCAGAAAGAACCATAAAACTAGACAGGATCCTGGGGTTGCTATTTTGGAGACATTACAAAGTTAACAAAACCAAAATTGTGATTCCCAAACCCCAGAACTTCTAGGTGAAAGAAAAAAATGGTTCAGGAAGCAAGGAAGAAGAAAGATGATTTTTTCCCAGTTAGAATACAAGATACCAAAATATAAAAGACAATACCCAAAGATAATTTATCCAACAAAGATTAGCTTAGTTGAATAGGAAAGAAAAGGATTTTTCATGAAATTGATGACTCCCAAGCCTTCATGTTACAAAGATGAGTTAAGTAGAATCTTTGTAATGTAACTAGAATAACTTTAAAAGGTAAATAAATTTGCAGAACTTGAAAAGTATAAATGAGAATTATTAATATCCGGAAAGGAGAGGAAGTAAGGACAAGCATCTTTTTAAAAATCCACCTACCATAACTAAAGGAAGTAACAAAGAAAGAGAGATTCAGTGCTGGGGGAGACACAGAGGAACAGACAGAGAGAGACTCATAGAGAGAGACAGACATGGAGAGACAGAGAGAAAGAGAATGAGAGAGATTTTTAATGGTTCAAGATAGAAATAAGAATTGCAAAAACATGATTTATGATCTGCATAACAGAAATCGCTAATGGACTAGAAAAATTTGAATTTATACTGACAAATTTCATTGAATTAAAAAAATGGATCAACTGTTTGGGAATGCAAACACTAAAAAATGAAGTAGAATATGGAAGAAGAAAAGAAAAAAAACCCTAATAACTCCAAAAGACAACATGATTTCTATACGAGCAACATATTTCAACTTGAAGTCAAGATATATAGATAGAACTTGGAGATTATATTTCCCAGAAGAACATAAGAAGTCAAAGAACAAAACTCAATACCACAATACAAGATACTATGCCAGAAAACTTCCCAGAACTTCTGAACATAGAAAATAAAGTGCCAATAAAAAAACCCCAAAAAACACACGTCCTACAGAAAAGAAAAAAAAAAAAAGCTTAGGCTGCAAACTGCAAGACCCACAGTGTTTACATTTAACATGTCCATTGGCAAAAAAAACAAATTTTATAAGGGAATAGGTGAAAGACATTCCAACATAACAGAAATGAAATCTGAATAACATAGGATTATTCTGTATCTGTCAGAAATCAAAAGAGAAAGAATGATGATGTGTTTTGAAGAGTAATACAGATCAAGATTCTACCCAAGATAACATGCCTCATAAGTCAGAAACAAATCAACAACCAAACATGGTAACTAAATAAAAAAGAAGTGTTCTAAGTATTTCTAAGAAAACCACACATAAGCATTTTTTTTTCCTTGCAAATACCCAAGAAAAATATGAGGAAGGTAAACACATAAAATAACCAAGGAAGTCAGGGATAATAAAAAATCTCAGAAAAATGATAAAAGAAGAAAAAATGCTAGATAAAGAAAGACAAATATGGGTTTAACAACATAACAACAGAGGGACCGTTAGAAACTTTAATTCTATGAGGAATATAAAGGCTAAATGAAGAATAAATAAATTTAAGTACAACCATACAAAGCATAAATTTCTAAAATAGGGAAGAGGAATTGTGAAGACAATGAAAGTAATGCATTTTAGAAAAAAAATGGCAGAAAATGAACAAAATACGCTTAAGAACAAGACAAGTTGAAAAGGAAGAGAGTGAGCAGGATGGTCTTGACTTCTTAACTGAGAGGGGACGAATAAATTGCTAGGTAAAAGGAATAAAGGAAAAAATAAAAGTGACAAAATGAAAGTGACAAGCAGCGGGGCATGGCATGACTGAAGATAAAGGAAGGAGAGTCAATGTAAATGAGGCTTCTTCCAAATAGATTATAGAAAAATAAATGAAAACATACTATAATGCTAAGAAAGGGAAACAAGCAAAAAGTCTTAATTTATAAAAAAAGAGAAATAGGGGAAGGCAATCAACCAGTCTTTATTCAGCTCTTGCTGTGTGCCATCCACTGTGCTAAGCACTGAGTAGACAAATATAAGCAAAAAAACCCAAACAAACAAAAACGAAACACAGTCTCTGTCTTCAAAGAGCTTACATTCTAACAAGGGAAGATAATTCATAAAAGAAAACTGAAAAGCAAAGGCAGGTAGGGTGAGGGAGAACATGGTGGTGGGGGGTGATGGTCAGAAAAGGTACCTACATGGGGCCATGCCCTTGGTCCTTCTTGGAAACAAGAACAACAACAGCAACATGCTGATGAGTCAGAAGCACAGGTTGACAAGCAGTGAAGCAATACATATGATTGATCTGCCTCCATGACCCAAACTGGAGGCCTCCAAAGGGAACTAAAGAATGGAACAAAGGAGCAAGTATGAGGAGAAATGTTCCATGTTAAGGAGGGAAATTCAAGGGTAATGTGAGGGATAATTTGCAATGAAGTTTCTCCATTCTGAAAAATCAAATCTAGAGTGGCTTCAACATCCACTAGGACTAAGTTTAGAGGACACCTGACCTTCCAGGAACCTGGGACTTAGAGCAATGGAGACCTTTCCCAGTGCCACCTCAGCACAAGATATGCCAAATAAGGACAGAAGTGCTTTCTCAAGTGTACATTCGGTGATCTCCTGTTTCCTTGTTCTTGTACTTAAGGTAGATTGCCACATTTAAGATTGTACACCTAACTTCCAGCCAAGGGAAGAAAAGGGTCAGGAGCGGGGTGGCGGAGGCTTCTACGTTAGGGCTTTATAACTTCACCATTTCCTTTTGTAAATTGGTTCTTCTCTCTGACCATTTGTCAGGATGGTGGCCCTTTCTCGAGATCTTAAATAAACCAATTTTTTCTGCTTCCTACCTTGAGAAACATCTGAGTATTATTTGAGTAAGGATTTATGTTGCACACAGTTTTGGGATGCACACAGTAAGAAGGAAGCTGAATCATTTTGGTGAAGTTAGAAAAGTCAGACTCAGTGTGGAAGGCGAATGAAATGGAAGAAAATATAAGCTTATCTCTCTTAACTTTATTTTTATTTTTATTTTTTGCCTTTTGGAGGGGGCAGGGCAGGCAATTGGGGTTAAGTGACTTGCTCAAGGTCACATGGCTAGTAAGTGTGAAGTGTCTGAGGCCGGATTTGAACTCAGGTTCTCCTGACTCCAGGGCTGGTGCTCTATTTATTAGGCCACCTAGGTGACCTTCTCTTTTAACTTTAGATGCATATGAAATAAAAGAGAATGACAGATTAGATAAGGAAAATAATTTTTTTTAAAAAGCATCCTACAATCTATTTCTTGCAAAAAAATACCCTAAAAGACAATCTATGAATACATGCATTAAAAACTGAGGGCATAAAAAGAGATCATGGAATTGATCATATAAGTAAATTAACCTAGATGTTTAATAAATTAAGAGCCTCTAAATGAAAAAAAAAACAATTGTAAAAAAAATTAAAAGATAAACAATTGAAAACAAAATCCTGTTGAACTAATAAATGTAAGAACTTTTAATAATTCTAATTAAAAATAACTATATACATAGACTATACATTATATGCATACAAGGATATACTATGTGTATATATATATATATATACACACACATACATACATGCATATATATATATATATATTTACAAAACCCAGTAGAATAAAGAAAAATATATTCCATTGAAAAGAATAACAAAAACCTACCAAAAAGTATGAAGGATTTGAGGATTTGTGTGAAAATTATTACAAAACCCTCTTTATAAAGGAAGAATAAATATTTAGCAAAATATTATTTATTTATCATAAGAGTAAATCAATTATTGCTAAAATAATTTCCATACCTAAGTTAATTTACAGATTTGATGCCATGTCAAGTAATCATTGTTGTTGTTTGCTCTTTGTTCTTGAAGCAGACAAATGTCTTCATGAGGCTGATGCCTTGACTGGCACATAAATTATATTTAAATGAGACAGGGATGCACAAAGTCATTGCCTTATTTTCTCCTCTACAGTCATTGAAGTCCAGTGGGAAGACAAAAGTCAAATTGACTGGCAACGGCTGAGGATGCAGCAGGTGACCTTGTTTTTTTCAGTCATTTTTCAACCTGTCTGACTCTTTGTGACCCCATTTTGGGGTTTTCTTGGCAAAGTTTCTGAAGTTGTTTGCCATTTGCTTTTCCAGTCTATTTCATAGATGAGGAACTAAGGCAAACAGGATTGAGTGACTTGCTGAGAGTCACACAACCAGTTAGTATCTGAGGTCAGATTTTAAGACTCCTGAAGATTAGTCTTTCTGACTCTAGGCTTGGTGTCCTATTCATTGGGCCAACTCACTACCCCTTGGGTGACCTTGGCCTTTCTATATTGAGGTCTTTCCCAAGTCTCAGTTTATCTGAAACAATGGCCATTCAATGACTAAGAGCTAGGTGAAAATTGAGACAAAAGATAACCTAATTTACTATCACAAAAATATCTGGGAGGGGAAGACTTAAAGTTTCTGGCCAGGACAAAAGAAAAATCCCTTTTTACACTTATTCTAAACCATGGAAATCTGAACAATGAGCCACAGAGGCTTGGACTGGGGGATATTATTGGTCATTTAATTAAAGCCATAGTGATCTGGGTTTAAACACATAGTCAAGTAATAGCAAAATTCATCAAAAGGTAAATCTCAAGGGATAAAATGGATAAAATAAAAAGTTGGGATGAAGATAGAACAGTAATCCCTAATCTCCAAAAATAGCTTAATACACATCAAAACGTCAAAAATTATTTGTTGTTGTGAAGGAAGAGAGAGCATTTTCAACTCAGGAGAAGGATGTGGGCTCAGCATAATTTTCCTTTAAGAGGAGGCAATTGAACTAAACTGGTACATTCTAGGTATAGAGTTGGTGAATGGAATGCTAAGTATAAGGAATAATCAAGGGACCGGTTTTAACTGGAACATGGGGTATATTATAGAGAGTAAATTTAAATCAGTGTAGAAAGGTTAGGCACAGGTCATCGAGGTTCTAAAATGTCAAACTGAAAGTTTATTGTTCTTCTATGTATGCGAGGGAGCCAATTAAGTGTCTTGAACACAGAAGTGACAATTCAAAAAGGACCCAGGTGAAGCTTTCTGAATTATTCAATTCATGTCGGAAATAAAACATTTGAGTCTTAGAGTTGTCCCTTTTCCTCTAATGAACTGCAACCTCTGGAGAATAGCGGGCCTTTAAACTTAGAAAATCTGAGATCAAAATAATAACTACATTCAAGGACATGGCACGTGATATTTAAATGACAGTTGATAGACCAGTCAAAGATTTTGTAGATTAGGTCCTGTTGCTTTCCTCTATGAAAACAATGCTCGTTGTCAGGAATCATGATAAAAAATGAGGAATGGAAATGTTGTCGGGCATAAATAAGCACGGCTAAGGAGTCAAGGCCTTGTCTGCATGTGCTCTGACCTTTCCAATTCAGCATTCACCAATTAAGTTTTCTAACCTGTATGCCAAATGAATCCTCAGAGCAACAACAATAAAAAGCATCCAATGATTAGTTATGCTGAAGACAGATAGCTTTCTTTTAAGCTGTATTCAAATGCTAAATGGCAATTATATTCCCTTTCATACAGTGCTTGAGAGAAGGGGAAAAAAAGGAATCATTTATAATCATTCTAATTTTTATGCCAGAAGGACCTGAAATAAAAATGGTTTTCAGCTTCTGGTATCAGAATAAATTGCTCAGCCTTCTACATTGTTTACCTGTGAATGAGATGTAGCCTAAATCCAATGTCTAGAAAGGACGGATAAAAAAGTCAGAAATACACTAAATGAGGTTATGTGACCTAACTAGAGGGGGTGCCACCTTTTTTTCATCTGTTTCTGAGAACAACTTTCATAGAAGAACTTTGCCAAGAGGACATGAGATCAGAGAGAAAGAGACCAAAAGTGGGGTTCCTGGAAGCCACAATTGCAGAAATGCACCAATATATATTTTGACTGAAAGACAGTATCTCCATCCTCACCAATTGAACGGTCATCACACACCAAGTAGGCTACCTCAGGCTTTTTCCCTTCATACATTGGGGGAAAGAAGCAGAAGCTATCTTTGATGTTCTCACGTCCTGGTTTTGTGCTTTTTCCCTCTTTTGGTGCATCAACAATTTCCCAGCACCTACTTGCAGTCTCCACATTTAGTGTCACTAGCTGAAAACAGAACTGCTGAATGTTATCTGTCAGGGATGTTTGTCTTTTAAGAAGGTCCAAGTTCTTAAGTTAAAAGTTCTGACACTGAAAATTCTGGTGAAGGGTAACTCAAACCGTTGGGTAGCTAGGTGGCACAGTAGATAAAGTAGAAGTTCTGGAGTTAGGAAGGTGAGCCTCCCTGAGATCAAATCTATCTTGCAGACACTTGCATGCTGTGTGACCCTGAGCAAGTCATTTAACCCTGTTTGCTTCAGTTTCCTCATCTATAAAACTAGCTAGAGAAGGAAATGGCAAACCACTCTAATATCTTTGCCAAGAAAATCCCAAATGGGATCATAAAGAGTTGGACATTATTGAAAAAGAACTGAACTGAAGCCTAAATCCTTGGGTGTTTGTTTCACTATCAAAAGTATTTTGAGGAGAAGAGGACCAGATGAAAATCATGTCTTAAACCTATACAGCATCTTGGCAAAGTTCCCTGAAATGTATTTATGATGCATAGAATCCCTATAAATGGTTAAGTGTGAGTTCTAAGAGCTTCCTCATTTGCCATATTGATACTTGGAGAAAGATGTTGATCCTGCTGGTAGGAAAGTATAAGTTCAAAAGACCAACTAAATGCTCTAATTAGTTTGCTAGCAGTTTAGTGCTTCAAAAATGTCTATCTTCTTGGGGTAATGATTCTGATAGTTGACAGACTTCTTCTCAAGGAAAGAAATCTTCATTTTTCCTAGTCCAAAGATAGAGTTTGTGAAAACACTGACTTTAAGACTTGAAGGTCTTCTTTAAGCTACAAAAAAGATGTCAAAGCCTACATCCTATGTGAAGGTGAAGAGATAGTCTCAGTTGAGACTGAAATCTCCAGATAAAGCTTTGTAGTTGTTGAGAGTGACAGGTATTAGTTGTCTCACTTCCTGCATTTATTCTGATCATGTGTGTATATTACTTGTGCAATTCTTCATACATTTTCTCTTAGTGTGTACTCTTCTCACTGAGAATATGTGGATTTGTGTCAGAGTTTGTACGAGGTTAGTTTTGGAGAAGTATGTATTGTTATTTTCCTTATTATGATATTACATAAAATATTTTTGCTTTTGATTATTGTGTCCTAGAACTTATTAAACATAAGCACATTAGTGGGAGCTTGTGACCTATGGTTTCAGGTAAATGGGAACATAGAAGTATCTTCTAATAGCATAGTTTTGTTTTGTTTTTTCTGAGGGGGAGGATTGATATTTGAGAGTATGCCAGGTAGTGCACAAGTAGCATTTAGATGGCAGGACAGGATTTTGCGTAGGATTAGATAAACTTCTAGTCTGCTGAAATGCAAAACTTTCCTTTTAT
Organism: Gymnobelideus leadbeateri; assembly: GCA_011680675.1. Lineage (NCBI taxonomy): Eukaryota > Metazoa > Chordata > Mammalia > Diprotodontia > Petauridae > Gymnobelideus > Gymnobelideus leadbeateri. The sequence goes on along the minus strand of WOXC01003771.1, from coordinate 118,269 downwards.
GTCATTGACCTTGGAACATCCAACTCCCTCCAGTTCTTCAACCTTCATGTGTCTTATGGAATTATAAAACAGATCTATGTGCATAGTTTGACTAACTAAAATAATAAAGCAGAACAGGAGTACATTAAGTCAAACAGAACAGGCATGCATTCAAATATTGGAGCTAATGAATACATATCTTCCTGGCTCAAGATAAGCTAATATGGTAATAGAAGTTAAAACAATAATAAAATGTTAGACCTGAAAAGGACCTTGGAGATAATATAGTCCAACTTCCACATTTTAAAAAAGAAGAAACTGGGGTCAAGAGGCCCTTGACCTCTTGATCATCATGTATCTACAGACCCAAAAATTTGAACAAATCTCCATGGTTCCCTGGTGCTTCAGAATTAATGCCACTCTTGGTGATCTCAAAATACTTGAAGATACAATCCCTGATTAAAGATCTAGCCATTACGTCTTTGAAGTTCACTGGACCCATTTGTTTCAACCTATGCAGGGACTATTTGTGTTTACTTATCTATAAACCTCCAGACCATTTTCCTCTTTCTCAAGGAGTTCAACACCTGACTTACATTATGGTCCACCCCAACCACAACCCTTATATTGTGGAATTCAAAATAAATGATAGTGATCCTCAAATAATTTGGCCATCAAGTTCATTAAATGCCCTAAATTTCCATGACCTAACTTTTTACTCTTATCTTAGTCACCCACAGATATGGCCATCCCATCTATTTCTCCATGACCAACAGGCACTTTCTTCCAAAAACCAAAATTCTGAAATTTTCTTTCACAACCTCTTACCCAGACCTTTGTAACCTCTCTTTTCCCTAAATATATATATATATATATATATATATATATATATATATATATATATATATATATATATATATATATTTTTTGCTTATCACTGCAGTCTCCATTAACTCCAATACTATCCCATCTTTACTCAGTTCTCACTCTTCAAAATGTTGACCCTACAGGAGATCGGTTCAATCATGCACTTCCCTCTTTCAGAGGAAGGAATATATATAGAAATGACTTCAATATAAAAACAGAAAGCCACTCAAACCTTCTTGAGGACGTAGTCTATTCTCTTTCTCTCTATAACTAGTCCCTCCATTTTTGAAAATGCACTCCTTTCCTTTTATTTTTAAAAACAAAACCAAAGAACCTCAATAACAAAGATGAAAAAATTACAAACCTTTCAGTCATTTGTTTTTTTTTTCCTCCTATTTCCTATCTTTTCCAGTAAAGCAAAAGAAACAAGGGTCTAAATATCATGGCCTCCCTTTTTCTTTTTCATTTAGTTCTTGAACTTTTGTAGTCTAGCTTGTGTTCTCATTAAACTCAATCTTCTTTTTCTGAGGTTGCCAATTACTTTTATTTTAAAAATAAAATTTCATTGATGTCATCTATTTTCATATCTTCATTTCCAGATTACTTTCCACTTTATTTTTAAAACATTTTTTTTAATTTGCAAGCATTTATTTTTTCCTTCTCCTCAATACCCATTCAAAAACAGAAAAAGAAAAGATGAATCACATCCTTGTAACGAATATGTATAGTTGAGCCAAACAGATTCTCATATTGGCAATGTCCAAAAATAAATATTTCATTTTTCATCCTGAATCCATCAACTCTTTACTAAGAGGCAGGTAGCATGCTTCCTATTTGGTTTTCCCTGAAAAGAGGTATCAAACATACATGCAACCCCCTGGTCATGCATAAAAACATACATATATATATATATATATGTATACACATATATACACACACATATATGTGTGTATGTATGTATATATGTGTGTATATCTATATATAATCTCACAGCATTTCCAAATATGTCCTGAAACAGATAAAAATGTAACTGGAAATTATACTTTGTAATACATTTAACAAAATAAATGAAAACACAATAAATATAGATGACAGGAAAATTTTAAAACTAAGTAAGTTTTTGGCTCACCACAATCTTTATGTATGTTTTGATAGTCATCTTTTCTATTTCAGTCTGACAGTACTGCTTTGGAAAGCACAGATGGTCATTGCATTGATCAGAGTTATTATGTCTTTCTAAGTTATTTGCTTTCACATATTGTTTTTGAATGTGAATTACCTCATTTCTCTTCAGTTTTTACAAGTCTTCTTAGGTTTCTTTTAATCTGTCAGTTTTTTCATTTCTTGTTGGACAATAATATCCATATGCAAAATTTATCTATTTACCAATAAACAGACTATTTTTTTCTAGTTCTTGCCTAAAACAACAAGAACAACAACAACAAGTTAACTTGTCTATTCATTACCTCCTTTGGAAAGTATACCTAGTAGTAGCAAGTTTAGACAAAGGAAATCGATATCTTATTCACTTTTTCTTATAAGTCTAAGTTGATTTCTAAAGTGGTTGAACCAATTTATATTTCTGCCAAGGGTTTATTAGTTTGTCTGTCTTTCCATGTCTACTCCATTGTTGATTGTTTTGTTTTGCATTTCTCATATTACTAGTGATTTTAAAGCAATTCTTATATGGTTCTTTTAGGAACTGTTTGTTCATATCTTTTGATTGATTACCCATTGGCCAAACAATCACTCTTGTTCTTATATAATTTATTAATTTCTCCTGTGTTAAATATCAGATCCTTAGCAGATATATGTGAGGTGTTTTCCTAATCAATAGATTCTTTTAATACTAGCTACATTTATTTCATTCTTAAAATATTTTCAATTATAAACATACATTTTATTGAATATTTGATTATTTGATATCTGTAGAACATATTGATACTTTCCCATGGTTTGATTAAAAATTTATACCTGATTTTCTCTCTCTCTCTCTCTCTCTCTCTCTCTCTCTCTCTCTCTCTCTCTCTCCACTTTAAACTTATTCTGGTACATGGTAAAGGAAGTTGAATTCCACATAATTCCTGACAAATTATTTTCCATTTTCCCCCAGAAGTTTTTTTTTTCATTTTTGTTCTCAAATTTATCAAATCTTTATGCAACATGCAAAATATATTACCTCCATATAGTGAAAATAATAACACTTCATGGGAAGTAACTTCTGCATGTAATACATATTAAGATTAAGGTATAATAGAAGATGATTGAAGTATTTCCATGTCATATAAATCCTTACCCACCTGTAAGCTATTAGAATGAGAAGTGTACATAGAGATATAATGATAAAGTAGTCCAAGCAGGACCCAAGAGATTAAAAATGTGTGACACTTTGGAGCAACTAGGTAGTACAGAAGATAGATCACCAACCCTGAAGTCAGGAGGACCTGAGTTCAAATCTCTCCTCAGGCACCTACTAGCTGTGAGACCCTGGGCAAGTCACTTAACCCTAATTGCCTCCACCCAAAATCACAATTCTGTTTCCCTATGGGCTAACATATCTCCCCCCCCCAAAAAAGATGAGTTATTAATATATCTCTGTTTGTCCTTTTTCCTGCAAGTCAATATCAAGCTGGCTTAAGAAAACTTTTGGAAAGATAGACACAAAAGGTTGGAATTTCCCAGAAATTTTAGTAACTTCTTTCTATGTCTTTGTATCCCCTGTCCCAAAGCCTGTTAATAAGAGACTCTACTTATTGGTGGAAGTGAAGGCGCTGCCCTCCTGGAGGTGTCAGGTGAAGTTGGCAAGAGGTGAAACGTTCATTTGTTAGTCTCCCTTTGAGACTCACCAACATACCTTTTTGGATCCATCTGGAATTCTACAAATGAGAATTCTGTTTTTATTCTTCTTTGGGATTCTCCAAAAGAAAGTCCCCTTTTGGGGACTCTTTGAGCAGTAACCCTGCTTCTGGAGTCTCCAAAGTCTAGTCTTTGAGCATAGCATTGAATTTGCCTCCAGCTTTGAAAGAAAAATTATAGAGGTCAATCCACTTCAGATTGCTGAAGGAAAAAACTTTGAGAAGACATGGGAGTTGTGGGCAGTTTCCATCATGTCCCTATTTCCAGTTTGCTACCCTAAAGACTTATGGAAGTTTTTCTTCAGTGAGGTCCAGGTCACTCTTGGTTAAGCTGAGTGATCTTATACCCATTCCCAGTGGGAGAACTTGTTACTTTACTCTGTACTATCTGTTCTATATTCCCTTGGGTCTACTCCCCACATTTGTTACTGTTTTGATATATTTTAGTTAAATAGTTTCATTGCTTTCTTTATATGTACTCATTATAGAACTAGTATTAGCTTTGAAAGGGTTCAAGAATTAGATATAGAGCTTGAGGTCCCCCTTCCAACCAAAATTACAAAGTTAGATGGAACCTGAACATATCTTCTAGACTAATATTATGTAAAGGAGTAGATTATATATAATTCTAGTGAATTATCTCTCTCTCATACACACACATATAACACATACACATATATGTGTATATGCTCACATATGTAAATATGTGTGCCTACACACAGATATGTACAAACACATATATGTGTGTATACACACACACACACACACACACACACACACACACACACACACACACATATATATATATATACACTCTACCTCTGAGGAGAGTGGTTTGGATTCCTGGTAGGAATAAGAGAGACCCCTTAGAGAAGGAAGGGTGAAGAAGAGCTTAGACATGTCTATTCTTCCACCCACTGAACCACACATAGTCATAACCCCTCTCAATATATTGTTATCTCTCACCACAGATAAGGGGCCCACTCCTCCACATGTATAATCTTTACACCTTAGCTGAAGCTAGATTTGTCTTTCATTTTTCTCAGACTGTTCGTTTCTTCAAGAAAATTATATTGCAACAAACATCAAATACACATTAAAGATAAGTAACCAGTATGAAAAAAATGTGGGAATAAAGAGTAACAAAGAAGGTAGCAAAGAAGGAGTAAGGAATGAAAAGTAGATAGAGAGAGTTTGTGACTATTTCTATCAGGAACTGATTTTTCTTCCTCCTACTCAAGACAAGGGAGGAAGATATTGTCTTCCTTCTGGGAGGAACAATCAAGACATCATACCAAACTTGTTATGGCCAATAGAAAAAATGCCCACATTTTGATCATTTTTTGATCATTGATAATATTGGCAAAACCTTTCATAGTTTTTATAGGGAAAAAAGTAGGAAAAAAACAGATTAACATCCAAGTGATCAGTATTGGAGAATGCACAGGGTTTCAAGATTCAGGATTAGATCTCAACTCTCAGACTCAATTTAGCTTCTTCTCTTCTTGTGACTTTCTGCTATACTTTTCTCCAATACTTTCTCATAAAATTTCCCATAGATTTTTATAGGATTTCCAGTTCTAAAATATCTTTAGCTATGAATTCTGGGATGATTTCTCCAACTTAGTGTAGCACTAAACTATGTGCTTTAGTCCAATTTATTCTGGTTCTTGATATATAGCCTATTTTTGAAATTAATTAATAGATTTAGCAATATGTAAAAATTATCAAAAGGATACTTTATCGAGACACATAAATAATAATGAAATTCATTGAGAGTAATGCAATCTAGAATCTTAAAAATTAAAAATGAGGAAAAGTCATTTTCCTGAATTCAAAGCATATTTTAAAGTAATCATCACAACTCTTTTTGATTGGTTTAAAATGCAAGAGGTATATGTAGGGAACATGCTACATAACCAAGGAACTACCTACATAGATGAGATCACAGATCCATTGTAGTATTTGAGTAATGAAACCATTGGATGAATTGCTATAGGACAGAAGCCATGGGAAGCCAACTAGAGTGAAATTCAGATTTGGTACATCTAGATACATTGTTATCAATTTGAAAATATTCAATTATAAAGATATAACTTCATCAGCAGACTAAGAAAAAACTAGAAAAAAATCACCCATTATAGAATAGCAATTTAGGGGGGCAGAGGCAAGATGGCAGAGTAGAAACAGCACTTCTACACTCTCCAGCCCATACCACTTCAAAATGATGTAAAAGGGGAACTCTGAACGACCTCTGGAGCTCCAGAACCCACAAAATGACACAGAGAAGCGAACCTCCCACTGAGGATATCCCAGCAACCCAGCAGGGAGCAGCCAGCGCAGCACTCTGGGAACTGACAGCTCAGCACTCTGGGAGCCGAGCCCAGGACCACATGAGTCTGAGGATTTGGCCCCAGGGTGGCCAGACCAGCAGCTGGCTGGAGGGACCCCAGAACACCAGCAGCTGTAGTTTTTCCAGAATTTCCAACACAAATTGAGAGGTTAGTGCCCTATGTACGTTGGGACCAGTATTTGGCAGCGCTTCAGCTTCTAACCCTGGGGGCTAGAAGCAGCTAAGGAGACACAGTACAGCCACTATTTTGCAGCTTCAGTAGCAGCTTCAGCTCCTGGCCTGCAAACTGTAGGGGGATCCAGCAATTAGTCTGGGGGGTAATCGCTCTTGCTTTAACATCCCTGTATTTTGATTGTAGTTTGGGGTGGAGGACTTGGGGGGTGTGTCCAGCTTGCCCGAGTGTGTGGGGGCTTCAGGGAGGGCACCCAACTAATACCTCCAGAAGTTGAGAAGACCCCAACGTTTGGGATGGAAGCTCCCCTGTCTGGTGGCAGAGTCCTATTGTGGCAACAAGCCCAAAAGTCAAGTAATTAAGTGGCAACATACTTAGGCAAAGGAAACAAAATAAACAGAAAAATTCAACATTAGACTCCTATTTTGGGGGCAAAGAGGATGGAAGAATGAAACAGGAGGAGGACTATGAGGTCAGAACTCCTGCAGCAAAAGCACCAAATGAAAAGACGAGAGGGTTACAGGCCATAGCGGACCTTAAGAAGGATTTTAAGAACCAAATAGGAAAAGTGGAGGAAAAATTGGGAAGAGAAATGAGAAGAATGCAGGAAAAGTATGAAATGAGAGTCAACAGCCTGACTGAGGAAAATAACATCTTAAAAAATAGACTCACTCAAGTGGCAAACAGGCTCAAAAAGGCAATGAGGAGAAGAATGCCTTAAAAAGCCAACTTTGCCAGATGGAAAAAGAATCTCAAAAGCTCACTGAGGAGATTCATTCCTTCAGAATTAGACTGGGGAAAATGGAAACTAGTGACTTTATGAGAAATCAAGATGCTGTTAAACAGATCCAAGCAATTGAAAAAAAAAATAGAAGGCAACGTGAAATATCTCATGGGGAAAACCACTGAACTGGAAAATAGATTCAGGAGAGATGATTTATAAATTATTGGACTATCTGAAAGCCATGATCAAAGAAAGAACCTAGAAATCATCCTTCAAGAAATTCTCAAGGAAAATTGACCTGATATTTTAGACCCAGAGGGGGAAATAGAGGTTGAAAGAATCCACAGATCACCTCCTGAAAAAGATCCCAAAAAGAAAACTCCTAGGAATATTGTAGCCAGGTTCCAGAATTCCTAGATCAAGGAGAAAATACTCCAAGCAGCCAGGAAGAAACAATTTCAACAGCTTCTACACTGAGGAATCGAGGGCATCGAGCATGATGTTCCACAGGGCAAAGGACCTGGGATTAAAAGCAAGAATTACCTACCCATCAAAACTGAGCATCTTGTTTCAGGGGAAAATATGGTCATTCAGTGGAATAGAGGATTTTCAAGCATTTTTGAGGAAAAAAACAGAGTTGAATAGAAAATTTGGCATCCAGACACAAGAAGCAAGAGATACTTGAGAAGGTAATCAGGGAAAAGAAATCAAAAGTTACTTATCAAAATTGAAATATTTACATTCCTACTTGGAAAAACAATAACTGTGAGTGATGAAACCTTTCTCAGTATGGAAATAATTGAAGAAGGGTATATGGGCATATGAATACATATGTGAATGTGTGTGTATATATGTTTACAGGTATACATGGAGAGAGGGCACAGGTTGAATTTGGTGGGAAGGGATGATACTTAAGGGGTGAAGTTAAGAGGTGAGAGAGGAATGTGGCAAGAGGAGATGGGGAGAGACAGGGTAGGGTAAACAATCTCATGTAGAGAGGCAAGGGTAAGTCGTCGGAGGGAAGGGGAAGAACAGGAAGGCAAAAAGGCAAAACCATGTTCTCATAGAATTTGTCTCAGGGAGAGAATGACATACATACTAAATGAGATATCTCACCCTGTAGAAGATTAGGGGGGAGGGGGATGAGAGGAGGGAAGATGGAGGGGAGTGCATTCTGGGGGGAGGGGAGGTTGGAGGCACCCACTTTTGAAGAAGGACAGGATCAAAGTAGTTAATGGACCAGGTGGGGTGTGGGATGGTTAGGAGGGAAATATAAGCAGTCTTTTACAATATATCTACTATACTAATGTTTTGCATAGCTATACATGTACAACATATACTGAATTGCTTATCTTCTCAGCAGGAGTGGGTGACAAGGGATGAAGGGAATGGATCTGGGATTTGAAATTTTAAAATTAAATGTTTCAAATATATATAAATACTATTATTAATACTATTTTGCATGTTACTGGGAGATAAGATGTGCAGGCATTGGGGCACAGAGATTCACCTTGCCCTAATGGAAAAGTCGAAGGAGGTATGGGAGAAGATATGGGAGAGAGCAGATTGGATGAGGGGATATCTTGTGGGACTGCTATTCTGGGGTGGTGGGTAGAGGAAAAACCGGGAAAAAATTGTAACTCAAAATCTGACCGAAATGAATGATGTAAACCAGAAGTTAATAAAGCATTTGGAAAAAAAAATTAATAGCAATTTGAATTCCACTGACTTTTTCATCCAAAATATGGAATAGAAATAATTGAAATGTCATAGATTAAAAATAAATAATCACAAGGTTTTGTCCTAGTTTCAGCCATTCAGCTAAACTGATCCTATATTTCTAGGGGGTTGGGGGGCGGGGAGGAAGAGACATTTAGCACAACAATCACAAGAAATACAATAAAAACCAACAAATTTACACAAAAAAATCAAAACTTGGTAAAATTCTTTGATATGTAAATAAACTGAAGATGTTTTCAATAAGATTGGTACTAACATAACTTTATTTTAACAAATGAATAATTGATAACAATGTAAATTCTATATGGGGAAAGCAAAACAATAGGATTAAAAAAAATAAATACATAGGTCCTTACAAATATCTCAATGGAAAGAATAGCAAAACAACAGAAGTGTAACTTTGATGAACGGAGTTACCAAGGGAAGGCAATAAAATCAGAACAGTTTTGAGTTAATTAACAAATACTTCAAAGTAAGTACCATATTTAAAAAAAAAAAGTGGAAGGAATGCTTTGATAATCACCTAAGAAGCAAGTAGAAGAAAGGAATTTAACTTAAAGAAAGAAAATTAAAAATAAAAAGTAAGAAGAGGTAAAAAAGAAGGGATATGTAGTTAATGGGTAATGTAGCAAGACAGGGAGAATGGATTATTCCTGTTTCATTTTTAGCTGACAGGGAAGAAAGCAGGCAAATTGAAAATTCCATAAAACATATAGAGTTAAGAATAGCAAAGATAGGAACTGTATTTAATGTTCTGTTTGGATGTGTGCATAAAAATTCTAATTTGATTAGTGGTACTGAATAACGTGGGTGGTACTTTTTATTAAAACAAATAATATGCCAAAGGATGAATAAATTAAAAGTAATTATATTACATTTTATAGATTTAATTTCCCAACAATAAGAAAAGAAGGAAACAGGAGATAACACAGGAGTCAACTTAATGCTATGTTTTATAGGAAATAAAACAGAAAGATAAATATGTATTGTAAACAAGAATTTATTTTAAGATTATTTATTTCCCTTTCACAATTATGTCAAGGGGACTAATGTAAAAGATAGAAGAAATAAAACTTGAAATAGATGTTTTTTAATTCCTTACAATTGAAAAGAAAAACTTTTATGTTAACCAAATCAACACACATCAACATAATAAGGTATAACAACAAGCAGGGTGGGATTTTTGTTGTATAAAAGCAACAAAACAGCTCATTTTAAGAGTTGCTATAATGGAGCCTCCAGGTTTTAAAAGTGAATTGAGATGGTAGTGCTGGTAATGTGTGTAAATATTGATGTTGCCCTGTTAAACTTTGTTTTCTCAGAAACAGAAATTGGGGACAGGAGTCCCCGGAGCCTGTTGGTAGGCAGGAGTAGGGGGAGCTTAAAATGCAACAGAACCTTTCCCCATGAGCTGAGACAAGGAGTAGGAATTGGAGAGCTGCTTGTGTCAGAACCCAGGCAGAAGCCAGGAGTGGGTCAACCCACAGAGAAGGAGCCCCTGGGTTTGGAATTCAACCTTGAGTCAAGATGAAAATGTTGCAGCAAGGCTGGAGCAGTGTTAGGACTTGGATTCTGGTTCCTTAGAGTACGAACACACCTGAGAGTGCCAGGTAGGAGTTTGCAACAGCAGTATGAGGAGAAAGGCACACCCCCAAGAGAACTTTACTGGGACATGTTGTTTGGATTGAGAGGACTGTGACCTAGGGGTGGAGGGTGTCTGTATTCTCTGCTACCCCTGGGGATGTGTTGTACCAAGAGAAGACCCTGTCCTAGAATCCCCTGATTGTATAAAGAATGTATAAAGTGGGGGATATACTATGCTATGTTATATATTGAATACAATGATATATTTTGTGTGCCATGTTACTTACTGAGTGTAACACTATATACTGGATGATATGTTTTGTTTAAGGCCATGAGGCCACCCTGATAATAAGTTGTAAAGTTGTTATGTGTAAATGATTTAGTTTCTTGAATAAGGTTCAGTCCTGAGTAAATCTTGTATTCATTATACCTTGCAAATAGACCCTTAAAATTGTTCACAGCAGTAGCCCTCAGGTGTGCTGCTGTGATTAGCATTACATAAAGTAAGAAAAGAAACCATTGATAAGGGGGAAAAACATTCTTGAATCAAATATTTTTGATAAGGGATATAGGATTCCAACAGAAATATGTAAGTTCAACATCCCTTCTTCAATGGATAAGACACCAAAGGATATGAACAAATTACACTCCAAAGGATTATACATAATTAATAACCACATAAAAATTCTCCAAATCACTAATAATAAAAGGGACACAAATCAAAACAATTTTATGTATATTTTACCTCACACTGAATAAATTGACACAGATGAAAAAAAATGGAAACAGACATCATTGAATGGAAAACACAAACACATTTATACATTGCAGGTAGATTTGTGAATTTCCAGCCATGAAAGTAGAGGCAGTTAAGTGACTCAATAAATAGAATGCTGGACCTAGAGTCATAAAGACCTGAGTTCATATCTGGCTTCAGACCCTTAATAGCTATATGACCCTGGACAAGTGACTTAACCTTTCTCTATCTCATTTCCTCAACTGTAAAATTAATATAATATCAGCTAACTTTTAGGGTTGTTATGAGGGTCAAACAAGATAATATTTTTTAAGTTTGAGTACAGTTCTTGGCATATACCAGAAATTCAAACAAATACCTCTTTCCACCTTTCCCTCCTTTCTGGAAAGCAGTTGTAGAAACAAACTATTGAAATTAACAAACAAGGTAGTTAAAATTTACAGTTCACCTATTTGTATTTGCTACAAGCTAGTAATCAAAACCAAAATAGTTTAAGTCAACCAGTAATATACACTCAAAGATAACAGAAGACCCTAACAATGTATGTGCATAATAAGATAAACTTTAATTTGTTCTCATAAAACAGCTATTTTTAAATATGGTAATGCTAAATATCTTTACCTCCATACTAAATTCCTTGAAGTTGTATACTAATGACTTTAAACATTTAAAAACACAAATGTTATCAAGACGTTTTCTTTTTTCTTTTGATAAATGATGTTTCCAAATTTTGATTTAATATAAAACCCTACAGTATGATTTCTAGAACCTTTCATGTAGATTTCTACAAACCTATGTAATTTGTATTCTACAAACATACTCTTATGTAAAACTAAGACATTTATTGACAAGGAAGAATCCACATCAGGTAACCATCTTCCCAAAAGCACTTTAAATTTAATGTTCTTATGCTGTTTTATTTTTTTTTTTATTTTTTAAAGCAATTGGAGTTAAGTAACTTGTTTAAGGTCACACAGCTAGTTATTTATGGATGGGTGCTAATTTTCTGAAGTCGGAACCAATCCCGGGTCCTCTGGACTCCAGGGCCTGTGCTCTTACTCATTCCACCACCTAGCCGCCCCTATGCTAAGTTTTAATAAAATATTATTTCTAATGGACATAATCATCAACACATTTTCTTTGAAGGAAAGAATGTGACTGAAATAAAAACTTATACCTTTTGACCTAGAGATTCTGCAGATAGTCATACAATCTAAAGAGTTCAAAGTTAGAAAGACAGGTCTCATATGCTTTAAAATATTTTGGGGAAGGTGGGAGACAGAGCTGCATGGAAGTCCTGTTTCTACTCTGCCATCTTGACTCTGCCCCCTTAAATATTTTAATAGAACTTTTTTTGTAGTAGCAATGAATTGTAAACAATGTAGGTATCCATGGAATGAGGTATGGTTAAATTGTGTTACATGAATTTTAAGTAACATGACTGTACTGTAAGAAATGACAAATATGAAGAAAAGAGAGAAAAATATAAAGAACTACAAGATGATGTAAATTGAAATTGGACAAAATAAAAAAAACAATATACATAATGACTAAAGCATACATAATGACTAAAGCATAGATCAAAGAATGAAAAAAAACCCACTAAAGTCCCAATTGAAACTGAATGTTCCATAATTATAATGACCAAGCCTAGTCTTGAAGAAATTATATTTGCTCCCTTTTTTGAAGGCCTGGAGACCAGCTGTATAGAACAATATATATGGTATCAAATCTAGTTTGTGTATTGCTTCATTTTGCTGAGTTACTTTTTTTTCCTTCTCTTTTCTGTTTTTTAAAATTATGTTTTGCTATAAAGTGTTGCTCTTTGGATTGAGGATCACTGTAGGTGATGGAAAAAAATGGTGCCGAAAATGTAAAACAAAAGTAACATTACCTATGCTTTAATTGACACCTAAATATTAAGAATTATATTATCATGATATTGGTGAAAACTTAATTTAAACTAGATATAATTAAGTTGATGAAACAAACAGTATGAAAAAGGGAATATACCTCTTAATGATCATATGGACAAATGGCACATTGATAATATTTTAAATGAAAAAAAAACTATATTGCAAAAAGAGATGAAAATCCTGACAGATTTGCATCATCCACTAATATTATATAAGGAAATCAAATAAAATTTTAAAAATCAAGAAGATTTTAACCTCCACTGAATTTGGGGAATTTGGGGAAAATAGATATGAGAGATATATGATGAAAAATAAACCAGAAATGTAGAAAATTTATATTCTATTTAACAAATTCTGAAGCATTGATATAAAGTGTCATGTTCTAGACAAAGCAGAGACAAAGGAATTTTAAACATTATTTTAATAGATGACAATTCAGTAAAAGAATAAGACTGTCTGATATAGTGGGTGAATAGCTTCTTAAAGTCAAAAAGATCTAAATTCAAGTCCTGCCTCAGACACATGTTGGAAGTGACACTCTAGGCATGTCACTTTACCCTTGAATGCCCTAAATAATGCCTAGTAAAACACTTCTTTCTTTCCTAATTATGTGAGGATAGATTTCCAACCAAAACAATATATTTCAACAGATTGAATACAGGTATGAGAATCCAGTTGTTCCTTGGTGTGCCAGAAATTAAAGAACTTTGCAAAAATATATAAAACAAAATAATTCTCATCATATTGTGGAAAATATGATTATTTTTCATAAAACACTATTTATACTAACATGTAAAGCTTTATTATTATTTCATTTTAAATGTTTTAATTTTCAAACATTACACATAGATAAAATCTATATGAACAGAAACTCTTTGTAATCATTTTGAGACCAATGATTCTTGAGAACAAAATGTCTGATAACTTCTATTTCCTAAACAACTCTTTGCAAGTTTCAGAAAAGGATTGGTATATTGGTAGAGGGAGTTTACTCACCTAAGATTTTACTGTACCAATGAAGGCATGGGTCGAGTACCAAAAAATTTCAGTGAATACAGTGAATACAGGACAAACAATAATAATATTTAGTTCTATATTTAAAATAAAAGATGATTTGCTAAAGAATAACCAAAGAAGACCAAATTAAGAGAAAAAATAAAATATTAATTTCAATATTCATAGCATATAACTAAGGTAATACTTAAAGGCAAATTCATAATTTTAATGCTTATATTAACAAGATAGGAAGAAAAAGAGACTATTAATGATCTGAGTTCACTGAAAAATTGAGAGTCAGCTAACTGGTGCACCTAAACCAAATATATAGCCTACAGAATCAAATTATCAATTAAATAAGTCATATTTAAAGAATTTGAGTATGTCTATCAAAGATTATATGTTAATGCCTGAGATCATGCCAGTTAAATTGAGAATGTGCCCCTAACCAGTAGGTTGGCCATTTACTGATACCTTCTTTGTGTACACACACACACACACACACACACACACACACACACACACACACACACAATGATGAAAATTAGCCTATTGAAAACTTGGCATGAAAATGAAAAGTCAGTTCCCTCTATGAACTTTTAACTAATAAAACTAGACCAAAGATACTTAAATCATGACAAATGGAACAAGTTTACCACTATTTCTATAGCAAACTATTCCATCATCACCAGTCATTTTAATTCAGTCATTGATGTTTTACCAGGAATAGAAATATAATTTTAAAATATTTGGTCAGAGAGAGGAGCTGAGTCTGGCCAAGAAACCACAGAGTAAACTTGAGTTGAATGTGATACAATTTTGAAAGCCCTGAAGAATAAATTTTCAAAATTCTTTATAGGAAAATATCAAATAAATTGAGAAAACCCCAACAATTTATGCCTTTAAAAGAGACTAAAAACATGAACAATTATTGACTCATAATTCTACATTACTCTAAAAACTTTATTAACAATGTACTCAGGTATCAAGGGGATCCTTGATGAAAATATTTAAGGGAAATAAGCAGGCTTTCACAAATTATATGGTAAAGGTGCGCACATATTGATTGTTACACAATTGACTGACAGGTGCAAAGAATATAAACTCCTGGTTTATTTATTGACTTTTACAAAAATTAATAATTTATAAAAGCTTTTGTCTCAGAAGAGTAAAATGCAATCTTAAATGCTCTTCTCCAAACATGGTGCTTCCTAGTATCAGAGATTTATAACGTGACGGGATTTTAGAGGTCATCTACTTTAATCCACTCATTATACAGGTGAGGAAACTTTGTTTAAGAAAGGCTGAGTGATTTGGTAATAGTCAAACAACTAGAAAATATCAGACACAAGATTTAAACCTTAGTCTTGCTGACTACAAATCCAATACCTATCCAATACCTAATAGTTTACTATTAATATGTTGGGATCATATATATGCATTCAAAATAATTTATATCTCTGTTTAAAATACACTAATTTCTAACCTCTGCCTCTTAGAATCCCTAGTTACCTTTAGGACTCAGCTGAAAAATAAGATGAAGTAAAGAGGCAATGTACTAAATCTTAAACCATGCTTCAGTCAACAATAGCAATGATTGAGGAGGAGAAGGAGAACAACAACAAAAAAAGAGAAGGGGGATGAGGAAGAGGAGCAGGAAAAGAAGAAAGAAGAGAAGGAGGAGAAGAAAGAGGAAGAGGAGAAGGAGGAGGAGAAGGAGGAGGAGGAGGAGGAGGAGGAGGAAGAGGAGAAGAGGAGGAGGAGGAGGAAGAGGAGAAGAAGAAGAAGAAGGAGAAGAAGAAGAAGAAGAAAAAGAAAAGAAGAAGAAGAAGAAGAAGAAGAAGAAGAAAAGGAGAAGGAGGAGGAGCGAAGAGGAGGAAGAGGAAGAGGAAGAAGAGAAGGAGGAGGAAGAGGAGAAGGAGGAGGACAAGTATGCCTGGGTCAGAAGACCACTCACCCAAAACTTTATTACTATCTTTCTCAAGAAAGAGCGTCCCCAAATCCAACAAGAAAGGCAGAAGGGAGGACAGCACTACAGAAGGCAAAAGCAAGATTATAAAGCCCTGGGGAAGCTAGATGACACAGTGAATAGAGCATTGGCCCTGGAGTCAGGAGGACTTGAGTTCAAATCCGGCCTTAGACAAAAACTAGCCATGTGACCTTGGGCGAGTCAACCCCAATTACCCTCCAAAAAGCCAAAAAACAAATAAATACATAAATAAATAAATGAAAGATTACAAAGTCCTAACATGGGAATTCTAAACATTCTCCACTGTCCCACCTTACCATTGGTTGGTAAGACAAGATCTCCGTCTTCTTATTGATGCCAACCAATTGGCTCAAAGCCCTCTCCATTCATTACCTTAATTATTACTAATGAGGCTCTAATTTTGTTAGATAACATACATAATATATGAGGTCCACTATGCAAGAGCAGTAACAACCCCAGAATACTGAGCCCCCTTCAGTCAAACCTAGATGTTTCCTTGTCTGGGCCTGAATGTCCCAAGGCCGCTGTCTGCTTTCTGATTGGTCAAATCCACCTGCTGCTGCCAGCACCTTTCATTCTACATTATTCCATTTTTAGTATTATCTAGGAATTCTTTTGGAACTGGGAACCCAAATTCTTCCCAAGGCTACTGCCTCAACTCTTCCCAAGGCTACTGTCTGGTACTTTTTATCAGTAGTCTTGTTTCAGCAATTTTGCAGTTCTATAGAAAGTTAACCCTTTGCTACCTCTCACACTACCATTCCTTTCCCCAAACTAAAAACGCCTCTAATTTGGTCTCAATAGTTAATACAATCAATTGTATTAATACTCAATAGCTCTTACATTACCTTGAAATACACAATGACTTACATATATATATATATATTTATATATGGGGAAACATTGATGAACTTAGTTACAAAGTATAAGGAAGTAATAAGAATGTATAGAGGATGTTAAGAATGGGGAAACTTCACTGCAAGTTATCCCTCACAAGGGGGGCGGAGCCAAGATGGCGGAGTAGAAACAGCTCCTCCAAGCCTCTCTGCCCCCAGATTCCCCCCAAACTATGTAAAAGGGGACTCTGAACAACTTCTGGAGCCCCAGCACCCACAGAACGACACAGAGAAGCTAACCTCCCGCTGAGGACAGCCCAGCAGCCCTGCAGGAAGGACCAGTGCAGAGGTCTGGGACCTGGCAGCACACAGAGCGCAGCAGCCAAGCCAAGCCAAGGTCCCTGTGAGCCGAGGTTTTAGCCCCAGGGTGGCACGGCCAGCAGCCGGCTGGAGGAACCCCAGAACACCAGGAGCTGTGGCGACTCCAGAATTATCAACATAGACATGCCTAGGACAAAGTAAGAGGTTAGTGTCCTATGGACTTTGGGACCTGTATTTGGGGAATGCGTCAGCTCCCTCCCCTGGGGGCTAGAAGCTGCTGAGGAGACACGCCATTTTGTAGTTTTCAGAGGCAGCTCCGGCTCCCAGCCTACAAATCGTGGGGAGATGCAGCGATCAGTCTTGGGGGGTAATCGCTCTTGCTTTAACCTCCCTGGATCTGGATTGTGATCTAGGGTGGAAGTTGTGGGTGGGTTTATAGCTTGCCAGAAACGGAAGTTGCCCCCCACACGTTCGGGACGAAAATTCCTCTATCTGGCCTTAAAGCCATAGTGTGGCAACAAGCCCAAAAGTCAAGCAATTAAGTGGCAACATGCCAAGGCAAAGGAAACAGAAAAATGCAACCCTAGACTCCTATTTTGGGGGCATAGAGCGGGAAAAGGACTGTGAGGTCAGAAGTCCTGCTCCAAAAGCCCCAGGGAAAACATGAGCGGGTTGCAGGCCATAGAGGACCTTAAGAAGGACTTTAAAAATCAAATAAGAGAAGTGGAGGAAAAATTGGAAAGAGAAATGAGAAGGATGCAGGAAAAGTATGAAATGAGGTCAACAGCCTGACTGAGGAAAACAACACCTTAAAAAATAGACTAACTCAAATGGCAAAGGAGGCCCAAAAGGGCAATGAGGAGAAGAATGCCTTAAAAAGTTGAATTTGTCAGATGGAAAAAGAATCTCAAAAGTTCACTGAGGAGATTCATTCCTTCAGAGTTAGACTGGAGCAAATGGAAGCTAGTGACTTTATGAGAAATCAAGATGCTGTTAAGCAGATCCAAACAAATGAAAGAATAGAAGGCAATGTGAAATATCTCATGGGAAAAACCACTGACCTGGAGAATAGATCCAGGAGAGACAATTTAAAAATTATTGGACTACCTGAAAGCCATGATCAAGGAAAGAACCTAGAAATCACCCTTCAAGAAATTCTCAAGGAAAACTGCCCTGATGTTTTAGATCCAGAGGGCAAAATAGAGGTTGAAAGAATCCACTGATCACCTCCTGAAAAAGATCCCAAAAAGAAAACTCCCAGGAATATTATAGCCAGGTTCCAGAATCCCCAGATCAAGGAGAAAATACTACAAGCAGCCAGGAAGAAACAATTTCAATATTGTGGAAACACAATCAGAATAGCCCAGGACCTGGCAGCTTCTACACTGAGGGATCGAAGGGCATGGAATATGATATTCCAGAGGGCAAAAGAACTGGGAATGAACCCAAGGGTCACCTACCCAGCAAAACTGAGCATTTGGTTTCAGGGGAAAATATGGTCATTCAGTGGAATAGAGGACTTTCAAGCATTCTTGAGGAAAAAACCAGAATTGAATAGAAAATTTGACATCCAGACACAAAAAAGCAAGAGATGCCTGAGAAGGTAATCAGGGAAAAGAAATCAAGGGGAACTTATCAAAGTTGAACTATTTACATTCCTATATGGAAAAGCAATAACTGTGACTGATATCTTTCTCACTATGAAAAAAATGGAAGAAGGGTGTGTGGTCATATGAATACATATGTGAATGTGTGTGTATGTGGTTACAGTTATATATGGATAGAGGGTATATGTTGAATTTGTTGGGAAGGGAGAATACTCAAGGGATGAAATTATGAGGTGAGAGAGGAAAGTGGCAAGAGGAGATGGGGAGAGACAGGGTAGGGTAAACTATCTCATGTAGGGGAAGTGGTTGCAAAGGAGGGGGAGAATAAGGAAGGCTAAAAAGGCAAAACCACATTCACATTGAATTTAGTTCAGGGAGAAAATGACATACATACTAAATGGGATATCTCAACCTGCAGCAGGATAGGGGGAAGGGGGATGAGAGGAGGGATGATGGATGGGAGGGCATCCTTGGGGTGAGGGGAGGTTGGAAGTACCCACTATAGAAGAGGGACAGGATCATGTAGGGAATGGACCAGGTGGGGGGTGGGATGAGTGGGAGGGAATTATAAGCAGCCGTGTACAATATATCTACTATGATAATGTTTTGCATAGCTAGACATGTACAACATATACTGAATTACTTATCTCCCAAGAAGGAATGGGTGACAAGGGAGGAAGGAAATGGATCTGAAATCCAAGGTCATAACATTAAGTGTTTCAAATATATATATAAATACTATTATTAATACTCTTTTGCTTGTAATGGGGAGATAAGATGTGCAGGCATTGGGACACAAAGACTCACCTTCCTCTAATGGAAAAGTCGATGGGGGTATGGGAGAAGGTATGGGAGAGAGCAGATTGGAGGAAGCGATATCTTGTGGGACTACTTTTCTGGGAGGTTGGGTAGGGGAATAATGGGGGGAAAATGATTGTAACTCAAAATCTGGTGGAAATGAATGATGTAAAACAGAAGTTAATAAAGCATTTGTTTAAAAAAAAAGTTATCCCTCACAAGGAGAAGGAGAATGAGAAGAGCAACTACAACAGGAAGGAGAAGGAGAAGAAGGAGGAAGAGGAGGTGGAGTAGGAGAAAAGAAAGAGGAGGAGAAAGAGGAGCGTCTTTTTTTTATTTTAGGGCTTTCCTAAAACATTATATGTTAACTCATTTTGATCCTCAAAACAGTCCTGTGAGGTCAGTAGTACTGTTATACCCATTTTACAGATGAAGAGCATGAGATGTAGAAAAGTAAATGCTTTTCTAAGATTTTAAAGGTAGTAAATACCTGAGACAGGATTACAAGCTTAAAAGTCTTCCTGATTCCAAGTCCTGCTCTCTATCACCTGGACCACCTAATTATGTTAGAAAAAATATTTCTGGTTAAAAGACAGGCAATTTAATCAGTGGAACAAATTAATTCATGAAACACAAGACTAAGAAGCAAGGAAACATAGTACTACAGTGATTGATAAACACAAAGTTACCAAATACTGTGGACAGCATTCACTATTCAACAAGACAGCTGGGAAAACTGAAGAGTACTCTGGGAGAAATTGGATTTAGACCAACATTGCACATAGCACAATAAGCACTAAATGAATTCATAACATAAATACAAAAAGATACCAAACAAATTAGAAGAAAGAAATGTCTTTTACAGTTATTATCAGGGGAAAAACTGTACCAAACTAGGGATTAAATATATAATATATAAACTAGGGATTAAATATATAATATATAAACATAAATACAAAAAGATACCAAACAAATTAGAAGAAAGAAATGTCTTTTACAGTTATTATCAGGGGAAAAACTGTACCAAACTAGGGATTAAATATATAATATATAAACTAGGGATTAAATATATAATATATAAACATAAATACAAAAAGATACCAAACAAATTAGAAGAAAGAAATGTCTTTTACAGTTATTATCAGGGGAAAAACTGTACCAAACTAGGGATTAAATAGATAATTTTGATTATATAAAATTCAAAAGTTTGAGTACAAACAAAATCAATATAATTAGACTTTGCAGGGGAAAATTTAACTGAGAAAACAGCAGCAAATGTCTTTAATAAAGTTCTTATATCCAATTTATGTTTATCCTTTAAGGAGAAATAGTTAAAAATCACAAGGAATGAGGTGTGTATAGAATGCAATCCACTTCAGAAGAGAGAGTATCTGAATTGACAAAGTCATAGGATCATTGATTTTGATCTGCAAGCAATCTTAAAGGCCAAGTCCAACCCCCACTTTTCTTCAGATAAGGCAACTGAAGTTAAGTGACTTGCTCAGAATCACACTACTAGTATCTGAAACAGGATCCAAACTCAGGTCTTTATCATTCCAATTTTAAAGATCCATTAAAAGATGAAAGTATGGAAGGAGAGCCTGAAAAGTCAGGCAGAAAAATTTAGATTTGATGTGATGGGAAGTAAGGAAGTGACAAGTCAATAAATATTTCTAATCGTCAGTGTTAAGCTTCAATGAAATATGATGATATATTCCACTAAATGTTCTCCACATGATTCTTGAGACATAGGTGTTTTATCTTAAACAACTGTGGATTAACATTTCACTAAAATGCTTTCTAAATTATATTTGCTTCCAGCCTTTAAAGCAAGGAGCAAAGGGACAGCATGCTTCATATGTAAAGCAGTTGCTCTCCCAATATATAAAGAGGTTTGTGGGGGTGGGGAGATGCACAGGAGGCAATGGGGCTTTATTCAGCAAGGCAATTGGTAATTTTGAAAAGAACTTGACAAGTATTGACTAGTTAACAATCTGTTGAATGATTTTTCAAGGTTTTTTCAAGGTTGTTTGATTTAGAGCACTATATTAAAAAGAAAGATAGGCAAACCCAGTTCACATTGATAATATGAATTGAGATAACTAACCCTTTTATTAAGGGGATTTGTTCTGTGAAGTTTAGATTCAGGCAAAGGATAGCACTTGAGGACCTAGAGGGTCACATATGGCCTCAAGTCTGCAGGATCTCCAACCTTGGTTTGGATTCAATACAAGATAATAGGCTTAATGGTCAACCAGATAGAACATTGTGTTTAAAATTAGGAGACCTCAGGTCTGGTCTCAGCCCTATTATTCCCTAACTGCATGACTTTAGGCAAACTATTTATTCTCTCTAGGCATTAGTTTTCTATTTTTTTTATAAAGGCCTAGCATTTCTATGACCATTCTTAACTCATATTGTTTTATTTTAATCAACAAAACATACACTCATGAGTTTGGTTTTAAAATTTACAGACACATAGAGCAAGTGGGAAGGACCAATGATAAATCTGGTTTTGATGGACAAAGTGATTTGTATTCAGTGTGTGTGTGAAAAAATGCCACTATGGTTAAGTAGAAATTTTATTCATGACTTATGACTTCTGTAGCTCATTCATTATATGCATTAGTCAAATTATATATCTCTATATTCATATATGCAAATGTAAAATGTAGGCTCTAGAGATAGCATCTTATTTTCATGGAAAGCAAGAATGACTCTTTCTCCCTCTTTCAGGAGGGTAGAATATGTGGATTTCTTATCACTAATGTTTCTCAGCATTTTCTTAGATTAAAAAATCATTCTGTGCAGTTATATTTACTTATATTTCAGCAGATAGTAGTTTATATTCACACATTTCTGTTTTCAAATCCTTACACAGCCTTCAGAATCTTTTCATAAATGCCGTTCCTGTCCTGAGGGAGGGTGGGGAAGGGGAATACACACACACACACACACACACACACACACACACACACACACACACACAAAGCCTTAGGGCCATCACCTCATAAAAATGTAAAGGTTGGTGGCATAGAGAAAAATATGTTTTGTTTTTACCCAATGTGAAAAATTAAGATGCTAGCACTTCTATCAGAGTAGCAAATTAACTTTATTCTCATTGCCTATAAAAAGTACATCATGGATGAATCAAAAGTGATGGAACTTCTCTATGCCCCTAAAGTTTTTAATCCAAGGGAAAGTTACAATTAGTCATAGATATAATCATCATCACCGTCATCATCATCATCTTCATCTTCATCATCACTAGCATTTATATAATGTCTACACTTTGCCAGGTACTGTGTTAAACAGTTTATAAATAATATAATTTTATTCTCACAACAACTCTGGAAGATAATTGTTAATATTATGCCCATTGAGGAAACTGAGGCAAACCTAGGCTAAATATTGCCTGAGATCACATAGTTAGGAAGTATCTGAAGTTATGTTTGAATTCAGATCTTCCTGACTCCAGGCTTAGTACTCTGTCCACTATATTACCTTGTTACCTCCTTCCCTCCTCTTCTTTTATCCACTACTGAATCATCATCCTCTCCCTCCTCCTCGTTTTCATCACTATTCCTTACCTCATTAGTATCAAGATCATCCTACAGATCACTTATTACTCAAAGACATTCCTTTCATGTTTATTATATAATATAGTGAATACTTTTCTATTGAGCACAGGGAGGGAAAAGACCTGCAGCTCACTTTCTTAAGAACTAAAGATAAATCCCCTCTTCCTGTATCCTCACACTTACAAAGTAATAATTGAAGAAGGAATGAAGATACATGTGAAATCATAAAAACAACACCAATCCAATCCAGGTAAATGCCTCTCTTTTATAGCCAAGTGAAATATCATATCTGAAAAATAACATTACAGAAACAATCAGTGCTTTTCCATTCCAAAATTGAGATAATAAATAAATTTAACTAACCTTCAAATAAAGGAGAAACATGAACATTTGCCATGGTTTTGTACTGCACTGTTAGATTTATCTTTAGAGCCTTTTCAGAGATTGCAATGAGATTACCCTTAATACTATTTCTATCAATGACCCTTGCTTGCAACAGATTGGCTGGTTGTGGCTGATTATAGGGTCTGGGCAGTTCATAAAATTCATCATTTTTGTGGATTGTATGGACTGGTTAATGATGCACATGTCTGTTGTATGTACAGACAAACCTTATAAATGAGTCTACAGAATAAAAAAAAACAGTTCAGGCAAAAGGTTGAGGAAATTGTCATTTATAGTGCTTTGGACTTCATCAATGCAACCATATAGAGAGATTAGATTCTGAGTCAGAAAAATCTGGGTTTGAATTTGACCTATAATACTGGCTGGTTTACCTTGGACAACACACAAACACTTTGGGTCTCTTTTTTTTCATCCTTATAGTGAGATGGGCTAGACTCAATGACCACTAAGATGTGTGGTGTGTGTGTGTGTGTGTGTGTGTGTGTGTGTGTGTATTCCACTCAGTTTAAGAAGATCCACTTCTCTTATGACAACTCTGTTTGCTCTGGACCAGGAGTTCTTAACCTTAGGGAATCTATGGTCTATATATATATATATATATATATACACACACACATAAAATCAACAATCCTATCATATAGTAGCCACAAGTTGTTAAAATTCATACTTTTGTCAGTTACTGGGACTGGGTAATTTTTAGACCATTGAGTCAGAAAGGGATTATGATATAGAACAAAAAACAAAAAACATTGAACCAGTCTTTCAAATCTAGGACAATTGCACCATACAGAAGGAATGATTGATATAGGGGAAAGAACACTGGACTGGAAATAATATGCCCTGCATTCTAGTACAAACATCATAGATATATAGGCATGGGAATTTCCAGCACTGGATATGAATGCTTTTTGGAAAAAAAGCAGGAAGAGAGCATATTAGTAAGGAAAAGAATGTGTCTTATATTGAGATTCTCAATCTATTTTTTATGTGGAAAGTGTGGTAAAGTCTTCTCAGGTGTGTGTGTATGTGTGTGCATGTGTGTGTTTGTGCACATGTGCATGCATGCATCCATGTAGGTGTTTTAATTCCTAATTGAAGGAAATATTAAATTTCAGTTAAATGTTGGTGAAAATAATGTATTTATTTTCTACTCAAGTTTGTGTTTCCCTTGATATATTTTCATGGACCATAGATTGCCTAGGTTAAGAACTCCTGCTCCAGAACAAAGACAGTTGTCATAAGAGAAGCGGATTTTCTTAAACTGAGTGGACATTTTTTCCCACTATTTCAGATTTCTTTCCTTTATTGTTTATACTCACTCCCAACCCCGGATTTTGCTTGGAATTTTATTTGGATATATTTTCACCTTAATAATAACAATGCTGTCAATAATAATGTCTTGCCTTACAATAATATGTCATAGTTTTAAAAAATGTTTTCATATCCATTATATAATTCCATTCCCTTCACCCTGTGAAATAAATAGAACAGTTATTATTATTAGTCCTATTTTATAGGTGAAGAAACAGAGGCACAGATGGATTAAAATCATTGTATAAGTTCATAGAGATTATTCATAATACTATTTTTATCTGTGTGATGTGGGGAGAATAATTTAATCTCCTTGGTTCTCAGTTTCCTCATTTAGCAAATGAGAAAGCAGGACCAGATGACCTTTAAAGTTACATCAGTTCTAAAGTCTATGATCATTAGATTATACCTGCTGCCTTTTTGACTTTTGACAAATGCCCTAAGCTCTTTGGGACTCAAGTTTCTCCCCTCTAAAATGAGGTCTAGATAGTCTAAAATCTCTTCCAGCATTTAGACAATCCTCAAAAATAAAATTCCAGTCTATCTTTGTAGGCTGATCATTCTGATAATTTAAAATAATTTTACCCATATTCTCTATATTCGAGCTAAACTTGGCTATTAATTAGGGAATTAATACAACATCTTCCACAATCTGTCTTCTTGTTTTTACACAGGCTGTCCGCCAAACCTGAAGTACCATTAGTTGAGAGAACCATCCTTCCAGAGCTGAAAGAGACTAGAGAGTCCACCTCAGCCTCTTTACCATATTCTCTTCAAGAGTTAGATCAGGTATTATGTCTTGTGTGAGTCCTTTTCTAAGGAGCTCCCTCCCCCACTTGTGAGTGTCCTCTTTCCCAATCAAATTATTTCTTTATTGTGTATAAAAAAATAATTATTTATAATTATTTATCTGTGTGCCTTTTGTATTCTTCATCATGAAAGGTTGAAGTAAGCTCCTTGAAAACAAGTACT
Source organism: Gymnobelideus leadbeateri (assembly GCA_011680675.1). Lineage (NCBI taxonomy): Eukaryota > Metazoa > Chordata > Mammalia > Diprotodontia > Petauridae > Gymnobelideus > Gymnobelideus leadbeateri. The sequence continues at coordinate 92,505 of WOXC01003771.1, read as the reverse complement.
ATTTCATCTTGAGTTTTTTTTCCCCCCAACACAACGTGCCTGGCAAATGATGGGAATTTAAATAATTGTTCACATGATGTGAATCTATATCATGCCTATTATATTGAGATGTAGAAAAGTCATATTGCATCTTTGACTTCATACTTTCTTCTAATTCCTCTTGGGAGTTTTTTGAGGCTACAGATGATTTTCAGTGTATCTTCTCTGACTGTGTCCTCTTGAACTAAAGGAACCATTCTAGAAGACTGATTACTTGTTCCTCAAATTATTCTATTATTCCAGGTTTTTTGAGGAATAAGTCCTCCTTTGGTAACTATAATACTTGTGGTGTTTGAGAGAATAAAAATACAGCTATTTGGGATGACTGCTTGTAAGGGTTATGGGATTTAAAGATCTTCCATGCCCCATTGGACTTGCTGACACAGCAGGAAGGGGAGGGGCAAGAGGAAGCAGAAGAAAAGCTAGAGTTCCGGTGGGGACTGGCAGTGGCAGCAGCAGAGGAGGCGGTAGCAGCAGTGGCAGTAGCAGCAGCGGCTGTAGAAGCAATAGCAGCAGCAGTAGCAGTAGCAGTAGCAACCAAGGTAGAGGTGGAGGCACAAACCCCTTTTTGAGCCAGCCAGAATTTCTGCTAAGGACTTTTGTTGGGGACTGCCAGGGACGGGAACTGCAGGGGGCTGGGGGGGTGGGGGCGGAGCTGTTGTGAGCATGCTTCCTGGAAGCTGAGCAGTTGCTGTGAGTGGGGAGAAAAGGACCTTTGCCTGAGGTAGCCTGTTCTGTTTTGAAGGCTTAAGAATGTGGTTGTTTACTAAGTTAACTACTTGTGCCAATTTCATAACTACCCTGATGGCTTTGACTTTCTGGTTTTGGGACTCAGTCATTTGGTATTTTAATAAATGTTCTGGCTTTATCCCTCATATAGAGAGACTGATATATTTTGTGATTAATAACCACATAAGCCTATTTATAATTCCCATAGGCATAGTGAATATTGCATTGTTAACACACTGCTATGCTGTTATCTTTATCTACGAACAGTAGCAGAAGGTGTCAGAAGACTTGGGAGTTTTTTTAAAAAGCTATGTTCCTCTGTCAGTAAAAGTCTATCTTCTTGTGACCTGATGCTTTTAGTTATAGATGAAATGTGTACCTAGTACAGCACCTGGCCCAGAGAAGTCACTTAGTTAATGTTTCCTGAATAAATGAATTGTGTAAGTAGGCAGTTATGTAAGGTGGCCATAGGAGTCATGCCCTGAAAATTTCTATCTGCTCACTGATACTTGGGATTTGTCTTTCAGGGGACAGTCTTTGAATTCACAATGGAACATAAGGAATGAAATGCAAGGCCCAAATTCATTTAGAATTTGGAACTTTTATGGGAATCTGTGATTTTAGCGATAAGGGATACAAGTTGCAAATCAAATAAGATCTCATCCTTCTCTACTTTAGCCCATCCCATCCAGGATATTGATAGTGTTTGCCTTTATATCATCTTAATTTCCTAATGTACCTTTCTCCTTCCCCTACCCAGCAAGCTGTTCTTTATTATAAGGCATGGAAAAGAAAGAGAAAAAAGCAAAACAAAATGAAAACAATTCAGCAAAATTGAATCTAGCAACATACACGATATTTCACATTTAAAGCCCCCCCCCCCCCGCCCCATCCCCATCCCTTTGAAAAGAAGAGAGCATATGCATTTTCGTTCTCTTCTTTGTGGCTACCTTGGTCATAAAATTACCACAGCGACTGGCAATGAAGAGGAACTCACCCAGTGTACAGTAACTAGAGAAGGGAAAACATGGCATCTAAAGCTTCTTATTACAATTGTTCCTAGCTAACGAGGTCCTACATCCATTTATTTTTATCTGTTGAAGATGTGAAAGTACAATTAACTCCCTCTAAACTCTGTCCCTCTGAGGTTAAGTCCTAGTTATTCCACCTCGTTACAAATTTCCCTCCAATGTATTGAGTGCTTTCCTCTTGTCATTATGTGGCTACTAAAGCAGCAATGGGATTTAAATAAATATAGAAGCAATGAAAAGTTATTAAGTGATAGTAGAATAAATAATTACAATAAATAGATAATGAATAAGATCTAATATTTGTCATGTACAGATCTATGGTTATATGCATTCATAGAATATTTAGCAAGGGAAAGCTATGGAAAAGGCTTGTTAAAAAGTAGCTTTAGATTATTTTAATTAGTTTGAAATATAATTACATTTTAACACTTTATTCCTTTTCCAAAATGTGTCATCCAAAATTATCTGAGGATTAACTTTCACAAACAGTGTGGATATGTATATTGTGAGGGGGGGAAAGAGACATGAATTTAGATAAAACCAGTAACAATGAATTCTTTTCCATGAAGAAAATTAAAAAAAAAAAAAAACAACTGATGAGAAATTAGAGAAGTTTCCTAAGATACATAAGGTTGCCCAAGTCAACTTAATTTCATAATCATATTGTTACTACATTGTAATCAGACCTCATCTTAAAATCAGGATTTTCTTTAGTACTATTTTTTTCCTGCCAGGAACCAGTGACTAGATTTGGTTGTCCAGTTAGGTCAATATTATATGATTGAATGTGGGAGAAAGAAATTAAGTACTGCATATAAATAGTAGACAAAGTCCATGCACATGACGCCATGAATATAACCCTATTTCTCAATGAGATAATTGTCTTAGCTAGCTATTTCTCTAGTACAGAGGAAAAGAATTGCTAGGGGAAAACCACACAAAATTTAATTTTTAAAATTCTTTTTAGACCAAGTTTCAAAAGTTCAGTCATTGTTCAATTGATTGTACTATTTCTCAAGTCTCAAAGTATCAAGAAACTTCAGGAGCATTTGATTCTTGAATTTTGATTTCTGCTTCTGCATCTAAATAGTATTTTTCTATTCTCTCATTGTAAGAATGGATTATATTCTCCACAACATACTGTGCATAGCAATTAAATTATTTTTGAGAGTTGTCATCTAGAGTTAGATTTCAAATCAACATTGTGATAACAGAGGAAGGAATTTTCTTCTTTTACCCTACATTTTACTATTTAAAAAATTACTAAGACATTGATATATATCATTATTTTACAGTTTTCAGGGTTTCCTTTATTTACTTGGTATGTTGTATCTCCCTGTCTACCATCTCTTCATCTCCATCCTTTCCCAGCCAAATATTATTAGTGTTGTGGTTCCCTGGAAAGATTAGATGTGACGTTTTCTAGAGTAGATCATGTTTTGATTACATAAAAACATCTTCAATTTAAAATGTTGTTGACAGAGGGCTCACTAAGAACAAAATATTTTTCACCTAAACTTATATGATTTTGTGCAGTCAATAAGCAAGATTAGGTAGGGCAGACCTCTAGGCAATACAGAGAATTTAAATAACTAAGAAAAAGGTCCCACATCAATTCATTACTACTGAGGAATCATTTGTCCTTCTTTCGCCCTGTAGTTACTGGAAATGGTATGAGATGATCTTCGTCTCATCCCTCCTTTTCCTCAACTAGTTTGACAAAGTTAAATTTTCAGTGGAATGCTTGTTCCATAACTATATTTCCATGGAAGATCTATGACATACCTCCTGGGTTTCAAAAGGAATACTGACATCCAGTTACTTTGGCAAAAGAAAGTGAATGCTTTTTGTTCAGGAGTAGGAGGCCTATCTTTATAATCTAGAGGGTGTGGCCAGTGTCTGGACCCATTCATTGGTAATACAAATGTCACTAAAAGCTTCCTGGGCTTCCAAATTCAGAACTCAGGGATGAGCCATTTACCAAGTTGCATGGAAATGTCTGATGGCTGCCAGAGAGACCAAAAATGATTGCTTCCTTTTTTTCCAAGAAAGGTTCTTGCCAAAAAATAGAAATTCCTGTCCTTGAGGAAGATGTAGGAGGAAATGTTCACGTTTTCTCTAATGCTTTCCACCACACAACTGTTAATGGTACACCAGCAGTTCTTCCCCAGAAGGAGGTATGAACTAGTAATGAAGCAGGTGTGTTTCCTCCCTGATGGCTATGATTTTGAAGAGCATCATGGTGGAATCCTTAATCATAAGTAACATTTGGCAGCATCTCCTGGGGGGAAACATTGTCATGCATATTTTGCATAGTTAGGAGTACTTGAAACTTTCCCTGATATAGAATCTGGTATCTAGTATTTAGTACATAGTAGGTGCTTGCTAAATGATGAATTGAATTAAATCTGTCTGATTTGACCTTAACATCTGAAACATCCCTTTCACTTTCATGTGGGCATTAATTAGTATTATATTAGCTCTATATTTATACATTAATATTTTTCTTTTGAAATACTATGGAATTAAGGGTGAAGAAATTATTCATCATTTACCATTTTCAAGCCAAATTCATGATATTTCCTTTTATAATTATCAAGTAATATATAGGAGGCACATTGGGGTAGAAAGACTATAACTTTCTCCTACATGGATTTCCAATAGAAATTCCTTTACAGTCATTTTATGGCTATAAAAATAGCCCCATACCTCCTCTAAGCTCTTGTTTTCTTTTCTAGCCAGAGTTATTGGCTGTCCAAGGTGGAAAGAAATAGAATGTTAAAAGTTCAGAGCATAAAATGTTCCCTTGAGGCCAGAGTATCCTTTGAAGGATTTTATTTTTTTGGTCAGGGTTTTGACGAGGTAAAAGGGTGGGGCAGGGGAATAGTTAAAGCAGGTTTGTGCTACATTGCTGCTGATACCAGTCCAATCTCCCTTAAGCCTATATCTTCCAATACCTTGTTTCCAAGCCCCATTATAATTAATTATCCTTTATGCAGACTGGCTGTATGTAATTGTGTGTGCCCTGAAAATTCTCTGATCCATTGAGGTAAAATATGATAAAATGTTGCCAGGGGATGCTCTTGTAATCACAACATGCCAAATGCAACAACCTCACTATTGTCTGGTTAAGCTCAGTAGTCAGGTTATGTTATTCAAGTTTAGGAAGTACAAATAGCTAAAAGCGTTGGTCTTTCGGTCATCCTAACTTTGTAAGCAGTTGGAATAGATGGCTATGCGTTTTCATTTGAATTTCTTTCTTTTCTTTCTTTGCGTTTTTGGAGGGCAATTGGGGTTAAGTGACTTCCCAAGGTCACATGGCTAGTAAGTGTTAAGTGTCTGAGGCCAGATTTGACCTCAGGTCCTCCTGACTCCAGGGCTGGTGCTCTATTTACTGCACCACATAGTGTCACTAAGCTGCCCCTTCATGTGAATTTCTTGAAAAAAGTTCTAATGCCCTAAAGCAAGGGTTTTAATCTGGGTTCTATAAACTTCTGCATACAAATATAGATAACTCTATCATAATATGATTGGTTTCTATTCTTATCTGATGCATTTTATTTTGTGTATTTAAAAACATTCTTCTGTAAAGGAGTTCATAGGCTTCATCATATTCGCAAAGGAGTCCATGACACAAAGATTAAGGGAGAACTGCAGGACTAAAATTTACATCTTCTTGCCATTTGGGTAGTTAACAATGAGGATCACATGGATGACTGTGAAAGATTACAATCTACAATGAATCAAAATTGGACCAAAAAGCAAGAGACAGGTGCAAAGAGGGAACAATGTCTTTCCCATGCTGCTTTACTATTTGGGAGTAATGATACCTGAGGATATCTCAAGAATCAGCCATTATTCTTAACTGTGTCTAAGGCACATGTAGTGAACAGTATTCTTAACCTGTGGAAATTATACAGCAATAATAATACTGTCCTCCTTACAGAATATATGTATTTCACATGTGTAGCCAAATAAATTTTTTATTTCACTTTTAATCTTCAAAATTGGAAGGATTCTGCTAATTCTGCACCATCTTTGTGTTTTTGTTCAGTTATTCAGTGTGTATGAGGGTGTTCAAGGGAGGTATTCAAGGGAGCACCTCTTGTGTGAGGGCTTGCTGAGACCTTCTTGGGCCTGCTCATTTGCCTTTGGTGTCCATTTTCACCCAAAATTCCTTACCTGTGGTTGCAAGAATCTGTAGCATACATAGGGGCCACACCCACTAAACCTTCTTGGCAAAAGTGCTAAACAAGGTTGAAGGTAACCAACGAGCCTCAAACCCCTTGAGGAGTTAGGGAGATGTGTACCCCAAGCAACTGAATACTTACTTACCCCAGTGAAATTGACAAATGAAGAAAATTTGTTTCAATGGTCATGAAGGTGGTTGAAGCAGGTTCTGTGGAGTGCCTAGAGCATGGTCAGATATTGAAGATGTCAAGATCATCCACTGCATCCCAGGCCACTGCCAGCCATCCTCACTATTTTGTCACTGGGCTCTAATGGCTATGTAAGAGAGAGCAAGGCTGAATGAAGCTCTACCTCACTTAAATCTAACTCATGCACAACTCAAGACATCACCCCATGATGTCTCTTGTCTTCTTAGAAAGGGAAGGTCATACAACAACATTCAGTTCTTCACAATAGGGTATTCCATCTACTCTGTCATCCAATACAATAAGCATCAGACATGTCTAGGTTGAGTAATGCAGAAACCAGCTAGCTCTTTCAGGTTTTGCATCTGCGGTGAGCTAACATTGGAAGTATTATCTTTACTGTCCTTTCCAATGTGTGTGTGTGTGATTTCAAATACATACATATGTATACACATAGATTTATATATGTCAATATATGTATCCCAATATCTGTATGTATAATACGTGTATGCATATTATATGTTTGGGTGCATAAATGCATATATACATATATAATGCATATATACATGTGCAATGAATATCATATGCATATATGTAGATAGATGTGTATAAGTAGGTATATCTAGATATAAATATATACATGCAAACAACTAATTTGCATCACATATACCCACATTGTGTATGTGTGTATGCATGTATATATGTTCATATATATGTAGGCATTTGTGGGCAGACACATATACACATCTCTTTCTCCTCATTCTCTTCTTCCTCCTCCTATTCTTCCTCTTCCTCCCCTTCCTGTTCTTTTTTCCCAGTGACCAGGGCAAGGATGAAGATGGCACGAGAGTGGGAGGGTATGACCACTAGAGCAAGGTATGAATGAAGGTGGGAGGAAATTAGAATAAAAAGCACAAAAGGAAAGAATAATACTGAGACAACCTTATTTACAGATTTGTTGCCAGGAAAGTGCTTTGTCAACCTTAATGTGTTTTATAAATATCCATTATCATTTTAAAATGTGAAGGCCCATGATAAAATATAAATATCATCTTGCATCCTTAGCAGTCTAAGTTATTCGCGTCCATTATCATATCCTCTTGAATTAGGTGTTCAAATTAAATTCAATCTTTGAGCAACTGTTTAAGGAAAAAGGACAAGATGCAAGATGTGTAAGAAAAGCAGAAAAAGGTTTAAAATATATTGCATTGGACCTCCTGGATAAGTTGTCTTATTCTGTGGCCATCTAAAGATAATTTAAGTCAAAAGACACATGAGAAAAAGATAACAAAGGTAGAGGGACACGTGAGGAAACGGGAGAGGAAGCAAAGGCTTTGAATTTCATTTATCTTTCAATTTTGTCCTGGTCTGGTCTTGCTTATGGGGAATATACAAACTAATGTACTACTTAGAAGTTGCATAGCTGTATCTGTTCACCTACAATTCCATTTACTTGAGTTATTACTTCTTTTATAACTTTGTTTTAAAAGAGTCTAACTCATACACATTTACTATGCAAGGACCAAATATTTGCAAAAGATTTGACTCATAAGCCTTTCTCTTTTGAAATTGTCCTATCACAAACTGTGTGACCTTGGACAGATAATAAAAATTATGTTGGAGTGAGTTCATCATGTGATAGAACAGGGGGTCTATGGACTTAAAAATTCATAACTATGTCAACATAATTAATTTCTTTTGTAAATTACTTTGTACATTTAAAATATTTTTTTTTCTGAGAATGGGGGCAGATAGGCTTCATCAGATTTCCAAAGCAATCCATGACATAGTGAAGAATCCCTGGATTAAATGCTTTCTGATTTCCTTTCCAACTCTGAAACTATGACATTAAAATACAGTCCAATTTCATTAAACCTGCATCACATCAGGGTATTTTTGGAAATATGAAATTTAAATATAATTAGATATTCACAGGGGCCTTAGAGAGGCATAGTGCAATTGAAGGAGTATTGGATTTGAATGCAGAAGACCTGGGTAAGAATCTCAGCTACAACTGTGACTGTTGGGTAAGCCATTTCATATATGTAAGCCATTTCATATATGTGAGCCTCAGTTAGATTATCAATAAAATAAAGATAATAATATCTATACACCCCCATCATAAGGATTTTTTTGGGAAGATCTTTGTAATCCTTAAAAATATAGTGAAAGGGAGCTTTATCATTAATAGTCTGATTCTTTCATTTTTACAGAAGAAGCTGATGGACAAGGACATGAAAGAGTGTGCCTAATATGACATAGCTTCTTTTGTTAGAGAGTGCTAAAGCCCAATGATTATGACAGAAAGGGTTATTTCTCCTCTGTGCTACAGCCTCTTAGGCTGTGCTCTTCTAGTAGACATCATGTACTATTTTATTCTTTAAATGTTAATGTGTTTAATTTAATATGAGGAGCAGCTTCTGAATAAAGAAATATCATATTCTAATACTGACTCTGGGATCTATTAACTTTCCAAAGTCTTTGGCAGATCTTTAAGACAAAATTGGTGAAACACACATTTTGGACGAGATATGTGATTTCCTTGGCATAGGGTATTTCTAATAAGCAAACTTCATTAATGCAGATTGATTAAAAAGAAGATAGGTGAATGATAGATAACACATATTTTCATGGTTGTTCAGTCATTCAAGTCATGTCTAACTCTTTGTGACCCTATCTGGGATTTTCTTTGCAAAGATAGTGGAGTGGTTTGCCATTTCTTTCTCTAGCTCATTTTGCATCTGAGGAAACTGAGGCAAACAAGGTAAAGGAACTTGACCAGGATCACACAGCTAGTAAGTGTCTTAGGACAGATTTGAACTCAGGAAGATGAATCCTCTTGACTCTATCCACTTCACCAATAAGCTACTCTATATGCCATATATGTATATAAATATATACATATTTATATACACACATATACATATACACATTTTTTATACCAAATGTACAGTGTAAATACATGCATATATATAATATATGTACACACGGAGAATCAAGTACATAGAAACACATACTTATATATACAGATATAGTCTATATGTAAATGTCTATACACATATGTGTACATACACAGAGAGCAAAACAGAGATACAGAGAGACAGAAAACCAGAACCAGAGACAGAGAAAAATACAGAGACTGATAGAAAAAGACAGAGAGAACAAGAGAATAAGGAGAACATTATAGTGGGAAGACAGAAATACAATTAAGCAAGAAGAAAAGATCTGGGCTTAATATCCTTACTCTCTCTGTAATGGTGGTCAAGTTACTTAACCTGCCTGAGATTTTATTTACTTATCTTGAAAATAAGGACAATAATAACACTTACATCATGAGATTATTGAAAGCATCACAATAGATCATGAATGTATGGGAAGTGCTTTGAAAAAACAAGAAAAGACTCTATGACTATCAGTTATTAATAATATAAATAATATATTAATGACATTTCTTCTATAGCGGACTCAGCAACTTGAAAGTAAGGAGTTTTTTATTTTATATCTTTGCATCTCCAGCACTTAATACTTGACAGTTGAGGACAGCCTTAATTTTAACAATATATTTTTTATTAAACAAATGCTTTATTAACTTCTGTTTTACATCATTCATTTCTGCCAGATTTTGACTTATAATTGTTTCCCCCCCCCTGTTTTTCCCTTACCCACCCTCCAGAATAGCAGTCCCATAAGATATCGCTTCCTCCAATCTGCTCTCTCCCCTATCTTCTCCCATACCCCCTTCGACTTTTCCATAAGAGGAAGGTGAATATTTGTGTCCCAATGCCTGCACATCTTATCTTCCAATTACAAGCAAAAGAGTGTTAATAATAGTATTTATATATATTTGAAACATTTAGTCTTAAAACCTCGAATTTCAGTTCCATTTCCTTCCACTCTTGTCACCCATTCCTCTGGGAAGATAAGTAATTCAGTATATGTTGTACACTTCTAGCTATGCAAAACATTACCATAGAAGATATATTGTACAAGGCTACTTATAATTCCCTCCCACTCATCCCATGCCCCACTTGGTCCATTCCCTACTTGATCCTGTCCCTCTTCTATAGTGGGTACTTCCAACTTCCCCTCCCCCCAAGGATGCCCTCCCATCCATCATCCCTCCTCTCATCCTCCTTCCCCCTATTCTGCTGCAGGTTGAGATATCCCATTTAGTATGTATGTCATTCTCTCCCTGAACCAAATTCAATGAGAATGTGGTTTTGCCTTTTTGCCTTCCTATTCTTCCCCTCCCTTGGAACCACTTCCCCTTGCTTCTTCTACATGAGATAGTTTACCCTACCCTGTCTCTCCCCATCTCCTCTTACCACTTTCCTCTCTCACCTCATAATTTCACCCCTTAAGTATCATACCTTCCCAACAAATTCAACCCTGTGCCCTCTATCCATGTATAATTGTAAACATATATACACACATTCACATATGTATTCATGTGTCCATACACCCTTCTTCCATTATTTTCATACTGAGAAAGATATCATCAGTCATAGTTATTGTTTTTCCATATAGGAATGTAAATAGTTCAACTTTGATAAGTTCCTTTTGATTTCTTTTCCCTGATTACCTTCTCAGGCATCTCTTGCTTCTTGCATCTGGATGTCAAATTTTCTATTCTACTCTGTTTTTTTTCCTCAAGAATGCTTGAAAGTCCTCTATTCCACTGAATGACCATATTTTCCCCTGAAACAAAATACTCAGTTTTGTTGGGTAGCTGACCCTTGGGTTCAGTCCCAGCTCTTTTGCCCTCTGGAATATCATATTCCATGCCCTTCGATCTCTCAGTGTAGAAGCTGCCTGGTCCTGTGCTATTCTGATTGTGTTTCCACAATATTGAAATTGTTTCTTCCTGGCTGCTTGTAGTATTTTCTCCTTGATCTGGGGATTCTGGAACCTGGGTATAATATTCCTGGCAGTTTTCTTTTTGGGATCTTTTTCAGGAGGTGATCTGTGGATTCTTTCAACCTCTATTTTGCCCTCTGGATCTAAAACATCAGGGCAGTTTTCCTTGAGAATTTCTTGAAGGGTGATTTCTAGGTTCTTCCTTTGATCTTGGCTTTCAGCTAGTCCAATAATTTTTAAATTGTCTCTGCTGGATCTATTTTTCAGGTCAGTAGTTTTTCCCATGAGATATTTCACATTGCCTTCTAATCTTTCATTTGTTTGGATCTGCTTAACAGCATCTTGATTTTTCATAAAGTCACTAGCTTCCATTTGCTCCAGTCTAGCTCTGAAGGAATGAATCTCCTCAGTGAACTTTTGAGATTATTTTTCCATCTGGCAAATTCAACTTTTTAGGCATTCTTCTCCTCATTGCTTTTTTGGGCCTCCTTTGCCATTTGAGTTAGTCTATTTTTTAAGGTGTTATTTTCCTTAGTCAGGCTGTTGACCCTCATTTCATACTTTTCCTGCATCCTTCTCATTTCTCTTTCCAATTTTTCCTCTACTTCTCTTATTTGATTTTTAAAGTCCTTCTTAAGGTTCTCTATGGCCTGCAATCTGCTCATGTTTTCCCCTGGGGCTTTTGGAGCAGGACTTCTGACCTCACAGTCCTTTTCCCGCTCTATGCCCCCAAAATAGGAGTCTAGGGTTGCATTTTTCTGTTTCCTTTGCCTTGGCATGTTGCCACTTAATTACTTGACTTTTGGGCTTGTTGCCACAGTATGGCCTGGCACCAGGCAGGAACTTTCACCCCGAACTTGTGGGGGGGGCAACTTCTGTTTCTGGCAAGCTGGAAACCCACCCATGACCTCCCCCCAGATCACAATCCAGATTCAAGGAGGTTAAAGCAAGTGTGATTTCCCCCCAAGACTTATCGCTGGGTCTCCCTACAGTTCGCAGGCCAGGAGCTGGAGCTGCCTCTGAAAACTGTAAAAGGTGTGTCTCCTCAGAGGCTTCTAGCCCCCAGGGGAGGAAGCCGATGCTTTCCCAAAATACTGGTTCCAAAGTCCATAGGGCACTAACCTCTCACTTTGTACTAGGCATGTCTATGTTGATAATTCTGGAGTCGCCACAGCTGGTAGTGTTCCGGGGGGTCCCTCCAGCCAGCTGCTGGCCCTGCTGCCCTGGGACAAAAACCGGGACTCAGTTCGGCTCCCAGTGCATTGCGCACTGCACTGCCGGCTCAGCACTGGTCCTTCTTGCAGGGCTGCTGGGCTGTCCTCAGTGGGAGGTTAGCTTCTCTGTGTCATTCTGTGGGTGCTGGGGCTCCAGAAGTTGTTCAGAGTCCCCTTTTACATAGTTTGGGGGTGATCTGGGGGAAGAATGGGTTGGGTGCGCTGTTTCTACTCAGCCGTCTTGGCTCCCAGTTTTAACAATATTAATAGTAATACTGTGAAAACATATTAAAAACTTCCCTTTTGGTAAAGCTGACAATGCTTAAAAGATAATATTTTTTCTATCATCCTTTCCAGACTTCAAGGAAAAACTCCCTAAAAAGATGGGTTTCTTCTCTAAGGGACATGGATTAAGGGTGACAATTTAAGGCTTAATTCTTGTATGCATAAAATCATTGTTTTCCTCAACCCTGAAGTGATTGGCTCTAGGACTCACTCAAGGGAAGTGCCCTTTTTCATTGAAAGGAGAGCTTTTTTCTCTCTCAGAAGATCCATGTGGTAGAGCATGGGGGACTATGAAAGTTTGAACATCTCTCCTTGCAAGCTGCTGATGATTTAGATATAGATTAATGATATATTAAATAAAACTTCCTAGCAGACTGGTACCTAAAGAGTACAATACAGGTATTAATGTTTTATTTTATTTAATATTTATGTCTTACATTTACATAGCAGACTTTTTTTCTGGGTGCTTCCATGTCTCATTTGATACTTTTAAGAATTGTTTGCTGTAAACATTCCTCCTTTATATGAAGAAACTAAGCCAAGACAGATGAAGTGACTTCCATAAGAACACACAACTAAATCACAACAGAGCTTTAAGATCCATATCTCCAATAAAATGAAGCAATATAATTCCCAGTTCATTTTTCAAAACTCCCCCTGGAGAGTAAAATAAATAAAAGGTATATATTTTTGTTTGAATATATTGTTTAATAATTAAATATTACTTAATATAGTATATATTTGAATATTATATATACATATACATACACACACATATGTTCCAAGGCAATTGAATATACTCTGAAAATGGCAAGTTGCAAAAGCTCCAAATAAAAGTTTTATTTTATCATGTTATTAGGTGACACCCTGTTTTCCAGATCTAAGGCCCAAAAGCAAGCTGTGCCCTGAACTTAGCATAACAACAATCTTTTGTGTTTACCCTCTGGCAAAATCACATTAATTATTGTATTGCACTAGGTGATCTCTGAGCTCAGAAAAGTACCCATGTCCTGGTCATGAAGTGCTGCTATGAATCAAACTTGTTTCATTGTTTCTGTTACCCCTCATTGCCAGGAATATAGGTCACTGCAAAACTACTAGTATAAGTATTGAGATCTGTCTACTTTAAAGCAGGTTTCCCCACTTGGGGTAGGGCCCCGGCAGGCAGTCAGGCACATGAGTCTAATCTGCCTCCTTGCTTGCAAGCCATTTCCCTCACTTTGAAATTAAACTTCTGTTTGATTCCTGTCTCTAGGCTGCTCTGATTGACTCTGGCCACACACAGGTTAAAGGCCAGTTCAGTCCAGTCGACAAATATTCATTCTTACAAGCAAGGTTAAACTTTGTTTGATTATCCTACACTGATTCAAAGGTTTGATTTCAATAAACAACATTGTCTCTGGAAATACTCACCAGAGCAGATGTGCTTTAAGAGATGCAAACTGCAGTTTTTCATCTCTCACATGATGTAAACATCCCCTCTCAACTTGTGCACTTGGATCCAATGCCAGAGAAGCATTTATTTCTCTTTTATTGGTTACATGAAAGGGAAGGACATTGACTTATTCCTTGTTTAAATAAAGAAGAACTGAAGCAGACAGATTGTTGGGGGATAGAGCTGTGGAAAGGAGGGAAAGACTCTTGAAAGTAAATAGGCAAATTCAGATGACATTGGAGAGACAGATGCCACATCTTAAAAAGATGCTACTATCTATAAATGAATCTTACTTAAATTCCATTCCCAAGTGATTGCTTCATGCTCAGCTTCAAATAAGTTGTTAGAGTTCAGTAAGGAATATAGTTAGGTTTAGACCAAGTGGGGAGTACTACCCAGCAAGACCATGTATTACAGATCCCTAGGTATTTACCTTGATCTGTGTATTCTACCTTCCAGTTGGAATTTTGGTGCATCAAAATGATATCCTTTTTCTTCTCTAATTCTGACCTCTGAGAATATGTCCCTATATGTTAGGATATGAAGGGACACTGATAGCAACACGTGTTTCCCCTTTTCTCATCAACGTTAGTACAGGTGATCTTAAAGCAACATGAGAACTTGGATTCCCTCATTTTAAAGACAAAGAAACTTAGTATTAGAGACATTAAGTGACTTACCTAGAATCACATAGATAGTTTTAGGGGTGGGATTAGAACCTAGACCATCCTGACTCCAAGTTTAATACTTTAGCTCCTAGATCACAATATCTCTGGTTGGCTGAAAGCACCTCCTCATTTCATCATTCACCCATGCAGATTTCTGCTAAATCAATTGTACTTGGTCATTCATGAACCATTTATTAAGCAGCTACTATGTACTAGGTACTGTGCTAAGCCCAGGGAATGCAAAAAGAGACCAAAGACAATGCCCAATTTCCAGGAAGTCACAATCTAATGGAGTGTTCAAAGAGGATTCTGGCCTATCAGTCCAATTTGGACTGCTGACCTATCTTGGTTTGTTATCTTGTTGTTGTTTTCCTTGATTCTATTCCTGTTCCTGGAGTATTACTTAACTTACTTGGAAACAAATGATATATTCTTTCTCTTTATCAAAAGTTGTGGCTACTGGAATCAGTGGACTGAATGAATAGCCCCTTATATCATGTAAAATAATGAATCTCTGAAGGTTCAGGTTTTTCACCCTTGGGAGATATGATTGATAGAATGACTACCAGCCTATCTCTCAACACAAAATTAGTCTCAGCTTACTTGAACAGTCCAAGATTGCTTTATTTTTTACGTTGTTTTGTTTTTATTTAAAAAGTGACTTTCGATACTTGTGGGTGGTGAGGGGAAATAATACTGAACTCTCTTATCAGGTAGCTATGCTGTAATGGGAGGTAGAGCCAAAATGGTAGAATAATTATTAGGGCAGTTAGAAGGACTATACATAGACAGAAAGTAGAGGTGTGAATTCAACATGATTGTATAATTATCTAAAGTATAAACAAACAAAAAAAAAACCAAAAAGGAATATTAAGGGGTGAGAAAGAAGAATGCACTCTGAGAAGGGGAAAGGCTATGTAGAATGGTATGCATTATCTGACATAAATGAGGCCAGAAAGAGATTTTACAGTGGAGGAGAGAATGGGGAAGCAAGGAAGCACATGAAACTTACTGTCTTCAGAATTTTCTCAGAGTGAATAATATACATATTCACTTGGGCATAGAAATCTATCCTACCATACAGGAAAGTAGGAAGGGAAAGGGATGGGGAGAGCTAATAGAAGAGATGGAAGTTTGGGGAGGTAAAAGTCAGAAGAAAAACACTTTTGAGAATGGATAAGGTAAAAAGAGAGTAAGATAAATAGGGAAAATGAGATGTATACCAACATAGTAATTATTACTATGAAAAAAAAATTACAATGAGTCTCTCTGATAAAAGCTTCATTTCTCAAACATATAGAAAACTGAGTCAAATTTATATAAATAAGAGCCATTCCTCAATTAAAAACTGTCAAAGAATATGAACTGGCAGTTTTCAGACAAAATAATCAAAACCATAGTCATAAGAAAAAAAAAACTTCACTAAATCACTATTGAGAGAAATGCAAATTGAAACAACTCTGAACTGCTACTTCACACCTGTCAGATTGGTAATATGACAGAAAAGGGAAATGACAAATGTTGGAAGGCAAGTGGGAAAATTGAAACAATAATGAACAATTTGTGAGGTTCTATACTGATTTGACCACTTTAGAGAGCAATTTGGAGGTGGGCCCAAAGGGCTATAAAACTAGGCATAGCTTTCAACCAAGCAATACAACTACTATGTCTTATCACAAAGAGATTAAAAAACAATGATCAAAAAAAGAAAGGAAGAAGAAAAGAACCTTTGTGTAAAAACAAACAAACAGACATTTATAGCAATTCTTTTAGTGGAAAGAAAGAAATTGAAAATTGAGGGGATTTCCATCAATTGGGGAATGGCTGAATAAGTTGTTGCATAAGATTGTTAATGAATACTATTGTGCTTTAAGAAATGATGAGCAAGGGGCAGCTGGGTGGCACAGTGAAAGCACTGGCCCTAGAGTCAGGAGGACCTGAGTTCAAATTTGACCTCAGACACGTAACACTAGCCATGTGAACTTAGGCAAGTCACTTAACCCCAATTGCCCTGCCCTCCCCCCCTCCTAAATTTTTTTAAATGATAAGTAAGATGTTTTCAGAAAAAAAAAAAAACATAGAAAGACTTACATAAACTGATGCAAAGTGAAATGTGCAGAACTAGGAGAACATTATACCCAGTAACAGCAATACTGTATGGTGATCTACTATGAATGACTTAGCTATTCTCAGCAATACAATGATCCAAGATAATTCTGTAGGACTTAAGATGAAAGGTGCTATCCATTTCCTGAGAAAGAACTGGTAGAGCCTGAATGCAGATCAAAAATATGTTATCTTTATTTTATGTTTCTTTTTTTTTGTCTGTGTATTCTTTCACAAAATGACTTACTTGGCAATGTGTTTTGCACAACTACACATGTATAACCTATTTCAAATTGCCTGCCTACTCAACGGGGGTGGGGTGGGGATGAAGGGAGAGAATTTGGAACTCAAAATTTGAATGAAAAGAATGTTAAAATTGTTTTTACATGTAATCAGGAAAAATAAAATATCACATAAGAGAAAAATAAAAGATATGCGGTAATGGGATGTCACTGAATCTGAAAAATAAAAGTTGGGTTTGAAACCTGTATCTCTTATTTTTTCTTTGTGTGTCCTTGGAAAAGTTATGTTATCTTTCACTGTATTATATATTTAGATCAAGAAAGGATATTAGAGGTTGTCCATCACCCTTATTCTATGGATAAAGAATTAATGCCCAGTGACCTTACGAAATTTGCGAAAGATCATGCATCTAGTAAAATAAACTTTGCCCTCTTTGTACATCATTTTTCTTTTTTATAAAACAAATATAGTTATAAATATTTATATTTTAAATATTAATATTTATTAAATAGTTATAATACCTCCATTTGATAGTAAAATGAGGCAATAGATGTTTAAGGAGAGAATTGTATCAATATGAGTATTTTTATTTGCTTCCTAGATTATTGCTATTATTACTATGATTGTTACTATTATTTTAATCTTTGAAATTTCAAACCTCCATTAAAGCTTTTTTCAGATTAGGGGTATGAAGATGACCTAGGCTTCTTAAAAATTATTCCAGAAGATGACAAGCTCTTATAGGCTTTATGTCTTTCAGTATGAATTGGATTGCAAATTTCATATGTGTGTGTGTGTCTTTATGTGTGTTGTTTGTATATGTATATATATACACATATGTGTATATACCTGTATATACACACATATATGTATAAGTATGTGTGTATGTGTATATATACATATATTGTCATTATATATGTATATATACTTATATATTTTTTCATTGGATTCATGTATTTAGGCACAAAGAGATGTGTGTGTCTGTATGTGTGTGTGTGTGTGTGTGTGTGTGTGTGTGTGTGTTTTGCAAACCAGACTAAGTAAGACAAAAGAGATTCATCACTAGCTTGTCTGGAAGGTGATGAATTTCTCAGTTACCAAAACCTTTGAAGAATAGCAACCATATTGTAGAGTGGTCCTGATCTCAGCAGGAGTGACAGGGCAATCCAAAATAATATAATTAATCAATGAATGATTGAATGGATGAATGAATTAATTAAATGAATACAAATCATTGAACTAAAAACTTGAAACATCTGGGATTTCTTTTTGGTTCTTTGAAAATGACAGTTGGAAAATGATTATAAGCTCCTAAATGGCCCTAAAATATATTATGCTCTTTTTAAAAAATTAATTATTTTATTTTTCCCCAATTATTGTAAAAACAATTTTAATGTTCATTTTTTTAAAACTTTGAGTTCAAAGTTTGTTCTTTGGAGCTTGGTCAATTCCAGGTCCAGGGGTGACACATCACAGACATGGGCGGGGGGGGGGGTGACATCCAGCTTAAGCAATCAGGCATCTGAAGGTGGAGGTTACAAAGACTGCAGGAAACAAATCTAGCAAACAAATTTACCAGAGAAAAAGGAAAAAAGAAACAAGGAGACAATAAGCAGAAGCAAATTAGATATAGGGTCTGCTGTGCTTCTGGAGTCTATGAACCTACTATCATAGCCTTATTCATTGTTGTTTACCATTTTCTAATTTGAAGTTTTGGGGTTATTCTGAGATACACTTTCTTTAATCTGAACTGGGGCCTGGCCAATTTCCTATTTTCCCTGAAGGTGTGACAAACTTGAATATAATGCTTCAGGAGGATCTGTAGGGTCAGTCCTTACTTCCAAGTCTAACATTAAGTCCTTTTTCTAGGTACATTTTGTATAGTTCATTAGTTGTAATTTTTCCAAAAATATACCCTTGTTCTCAATAGAGCAGTAAACAATTCTTTCCTTGTTAATCTATTCTGACTTTGAATCCTCTGGCTATTTACTCTTCTCTCTCTAGGAAATTTATCTTTTCCCCATCCCTCTAAGCTAGTTAACTGTGAAATCTTATCCAGCTCCCCCAAAAGAGAGTGCCCTATCTCACCAATTAGTAGAGTCTGAATTAGTGCTTATAAGAAGGAGGAGCTATCTTCACTATGATATTTCTATAAGAAACTGCTAAGGGGGTATCATGATATGCATTTGTGTCTCTCATCATAACTGCAGTCTTCATTACCTCTTTAACTTTCTTATACAGTCTCTAAGAGAATACCAGGGTCTATTTCCACTACACACATAGAGTCATTAGGATATTGCCTGTTGCATCTGTCTGCAACTAAAGCTAACAGATTAATTGTATTGTTACCTCCTTGCATATGGTGATCCCTAAAAGCTTGATGTACAAAAGGATTTTGACTAATCCCTATAAATTTCAAACAATCTAAGTTATCTATAAATACTCCTCCAGCCCCTTAATCATTGATTCTTACCATCTAAGATACTAACAATTCTCCCATCCTTTGGCTGAATAAACTTAATATATCAGTGACCTCCTGCTAAGTAAAATCCTCAATTACCTCACTAAATACCATGTTACCTCCCTGGTTCTTCTGCTTTCTTCTTAGTATTGAACAAACTTCTGCCTTAAAAACCTCATATAATTTTGTTTCATTTTCTTCTCACACATAGTCCTGGCAAGTGTTTGAGCCCCAACTTGGCCCAGCCTGTGCAAATGCTGTATGCACATCCATTATGTTAATTTTCTTCTTCTTTTTCTTCGTCAAACCCACAACAGCCCTGTAATATCTAATAGACATCTAATACACACATATATGTATATATGTGTAGGTATGTATATATACATAGATACACACAGAGGGCACAGGGTGCTTTGAATATGAAGGGATGCCCTCTAAAAATAAAATTAAGGGATGAGAGAAGTTAGTGGGAGAAGGAGAATGGGCAAGGTAGAATGGGGTAAATTATCTCATATAAAAGAGGCAGGAAAAAGCTTTTAAAATGGAGGATAAGAGGGGACAAGAGAGAGGGAATGAATGAACCTTATTGTCATTGGATTTGGCTTAAGGAGGGAATAACACGCACACTTTACTGGGTCTGAAAATCTATCTCACTGTACAGGAAAGTAGAGGGAAAGTAGACAAAAGGGGGATAATAGAAGGGAAGACAAACTGAAGGAGGCAGTAATTATAAGAAAACATTTTTTTTTTGTATGAAAATATATATATATATATATATATGTATATATATATATATATTTAAACAAATGCTTTATTAACTTCTGTTCTACATCATTCACTTCCGCCAGATTTTGAGCTACAATCACCTTCCCCCCATTATTCCCCTAACCAACCTCCCTGAATAGCAGTCCCACAAGATATCGCTTCCTCCAATCTGCTCTCTCCCATACCTTCTCCCATACCCCCATCGACTTTTCCATTAGAGGAAGATGAATCTTTGTGTCCCAATGCCTGCACATCTTATCTCCCTATTATAAGCAAAAGAGTATTAATAATAGTATTTATATATATTTGAAACATTTAATGTTACGACCTCGAATTTCAGATCCATTTCCTTCCTCCCTTGTCACCCATTCCTTCTTGGGAGATAAGTAATTCAGTATATGTTGTACATGTCTAGCTATGCAAAACATTATCATAGTAGATATATTGTACAAGGCTGCTTATAATTCCCTCCCACTCATCCCACCCCCCACCTGGTCCATTCCCTACATGATCCTGTCCCTCTTCTATAGTGGGTACTTCCAACCTCCCCTCACCCCAAGGATGCCCTCCCTTCCATCATCCCTCCTCTCATCCCCCTTCCCCCTATCCTGCTGCAGGTTGAGATATCCCATTTAGTATGTATGTCATTTTCTCCCTGAACCAAATTCAATGTGAATGTGGTTTTGCCTTTTTAGCCTTCCTTATTCTCCCCCTCCTTTGCAACCACTTCTCCTACATGAGATAGTTTACCCTACCATGTCTCTCCCCATCTCCTCTTGCCACTTTCCTCTCTCACCTCATAATTTCATCCCTTGAGTATTCTCCCTTCCCAACAAATTCAACCTATGCCCTCTATCCATATATAACTGTAACCATATACACACACATTCACATATGTATTCATATGACCACACCCCCTTCTTCCATTATTTTCATAGTGAGAAAGATATTATCAGTCACAGATATTGCTTTTCCATATAGGAATGTAAATAGTTCAACTTTGATAAGTTCCTTTTGATTTCTTTTCCCTGATTACCTTCTCAGGCATCTCTTACTTCTTGTGTCTGGATGTCAAATTTTCTATTCAACTCTGGTTTTTTCCTCAAGGATGCTTGAAAGTCCTCTATTCCACTGAATGACCATATTTTCCCCTGAAACAAAATACTCAGTTTTGCTGGGTAGGTGACCCTTGGGTTCATTCCCAGTTCTTTTGCCCTCTGGAATATCATATTCCATGCCCTTCGATCCCTCAGTGTAGAAGCTGCCAGGTCCTGGGCTATTCTGATTGTGTTTCCACAATATTGAAATTGTTTCTTCCTGGCTGCTTGTAGTATTTTCTCCTTGATCTGGGGATTCTGGAACCTGGCTATAATATTCCTGGGAGTTTTCTTTTTGGGATCTTTTTCAGGAGGTGATCGGTGGATTCTTTCAACCTCTATTTTGCCCTCTGGATCTAAAACATCAGGGCAGTTTTCCTTGAGAATTTCTTGAAGGGTGATTTCTAGGTTCTTTCTTTGATCATGGCTTTCAGGTAGTCCAATAATTTTTAAATTGTCTCTCCTGGATCTATTTTCCAGGTCAGTGGTTTTTCCCATGAGATATTTCACATTGCCTTCTAATCTTTCATTTGTTTGGATCTGCTTAACAGCATCTTGATTTCTCATAAAGTCAGTAGCTTCCATTTGCTCCAGTCTAACTCTGAAGGAATGAATCTCCTCAGTGAACTTTTGAGATTCTTTTTCCATCTGGCAAATTCGACTTTTTAAGGCATTCTTCTCCTCACTGCCCTTTTGGGCCTCCTTTGCCATTTGAGCTAGTCTATTTTTTAAGGTGTTGTTTTCCTCAGTCAGGCTGTTGACCCTCATTTCATACTTTTCCTGCATCCTTCTCATTTCTCTTTCTAATTTTTCCTCCACTTCTCTTATTTGATTTTTAAAGTCCTTCTTAAGGTCCTCTATGGCCTGCAACCCGCTCATGTTTTCCCCTGGGGCTTTTGGAGCAGGACTTCTGACCTCACAGTCCTTTTCCGCTCTATGCCCCCAAAATAGGAGTCTAGGGTTGCATTTTTCTGTTTCCTTTGCCTTGGCATGTTGCCACTTAATTGCTTGACTTTTGGGCTTGTTGCCACACTATGGCTTTAAGGCCAGATAGAGGAATTTTCGTCCCGAACGTGTGGGGGGCAACTTCCGTTTCTGGCAAGCTGTAAACCCACCCACAACTTCCACCCTAGATCACAATCCAGATCCAGGGAGGTTAAAGCAAGAGCGATTACCCCCCAAGACTGATCGCTGGATCTCCCCACGATTTGTAGGCTGGGAGCCGGAAATGCCTCTGAAAACTACAAAATGGCGTGTCTCCTCAGCGGCTTCTAGCTCCCAGGGGAGGGAGCTGATGCATTCCCCAAATACAGGTCCCAAAGTCCATAGGACACTAACCTCTTACTTTGTCCTAGGCATGTCTATGTTGATAATTCTGGAGTCGACACAGCTCCTGGTGTTCTGGGGTTCCTCCAGCTGGCTGCTGGCCCTGCCGCCCTGGGGCTAAAACCTCGGCTCACGCGGACCTGGGCTCGGCTTGGCTGGGCTCCTGCGCTCTGCGCTCTGCGCGTTGCCGGCTCCCAGACCGCTGCGCTGGTCCTTCCTGCAGGGCTGCTGGGCTGTCCTCAGCGGGAGGTTAGCTTCTCTGTGTCGTTCTGTGGGTGCTGGGGCTCCAGAAGTTGTTCAGAGTCCTTTTTTACATAGTTTGTGTAGAATTTGGGGGCAGAGAGGCTTGGACGAGCTGTTTCTACTCCGCCATCTTGGCTCCGCCCCGAAGAAAACATTTTTGAGGAGGGACAAGGTCAAAGGGGAGAGCAGAATAAATGGGGGGCATAGGATGGAGGTAAATATAATTAGTCTTTTACAACATGAGTATAATGGAAGTGTTTTTGCATGATTGCACATGTATAACCTATATCCAATTACTTGTCTTCTCAATGAGGGTGGGTGGGAAGGGAGGAAGGGAGAGAATATGGAACTCAAAGTTTTAAAAACAAACATTAAAGATTGTTTTTACATGCAACTGGGGTATAAGATATACAGGCAATGGTGTATAGAAATCTATCTTGACCTATAGGAAAATAGAAGGGATGCACACAGATGCACATTGCCTTGGGCTGGGGGAGGGGAGAGATGGGGTGAAAATCTGAAACTCAAAGTCTTGTGAAAGTGAATGTTGAAAACTGAAAATAAATAAATTAATAAATTCACACTATATATTTTTATTGGTTGGAATCAAGGATGATATAGTATATAATTATAACTTTAACTATTACTACATAACAAACATAGGATTCAATTTTTGCATTGTTGAGACTTAATCCTGTAACCATAAAATGCAATAGAAATGTGAGTAATTTTTACTTTGGGATGATGGCAATCAAAGGAAGTAGCATGATATAGTAGGAAAAAAATAACATTGTCTCTAAATCAGTGGGCCTAGGTCCAGATCTTACCTGTGACACTTCTTACTTGTGTGACCTGGAGCATATTGGTTGGCCTTCTCGGTTTTCTCCTTTAGAAAATGAGGGGGTTGAATTGAATGGCAGTTCCACTCCTAAACCTACGATCCCATGAAAAATCATCAATGTTCCCTAAGTCATTACTTGGGTTGTCTACCCTCAGGCTCTGTTGTCTCAGCACAATAAATAAAGAGCATAGTTTTAATAAAAAAGGATTCATCATTTGTGGTCTGTCTCACCCTTCAAAATCATAAATGAATAAAATTCAGCAAGAGAAAATTTACTAAGTACTGTACAGAATACACAAGAGATATGGTTCTTTTTGCCTTAAATAGCTGCTATTTTGAACATTTAAAACTTTACAACATAGAACAATTGGCACATAAGCTTGGCTATGGAAGGAGACTTAGGGATCATTATAAAGTCCAAACCTTTCATCTTATAGCCAAGAGAACTAAAACCCAGTAAAGGAAAATAATATATTTGGGCAGAGCTAGGTGGCACAGTGGAGATCTGCATTCAAGTTAGGGTTCAGACACTTACTAGCTATGTAATCCTGGGCAAGTTACTTAAGCTACATTTGCATTGGTTTTCTTATCTGTAAAATAGGGATCAAAGCAACACCTACTTCCCACGTTTGTTGTGATGGTCAAATGAAAGTAAAGTGATTAGCACAGTGCCTGGCTCATAGTAAATGTTATATAAATGTTAGCTATTATCATTGTCATTACTGTTATTACCTTCCAAGGTTTTTGGGAGGATCAAATGACGCATCATAATTGCAAATCACTTATCAGTGTCTGGCACATAGTGAGCACCAAGCACCATCACACTATATATGTTATAGGTTCTTCTTCTTCTTCTCTTCCTCCTCCTCTTCCTTTTTACTCATTCTTCTCCTCCTTTCTTCTTCTTCTTCTTCTCCTTCTTCTTCTTCTTCTTCTTCTTCTTCTTCTTCTTCTTCTTCTTCTTCTTCTTCTTCTTCTTCTTCTTCTTCTTCTTCTTCTTCTTTTCTTCTTCTTCTCACTATATCTCAAACTTCCTGCCTTTCAGTTCAAGTTTTTCTATTATATGGTTTATTTCTATGAGTCAAACTATTTACATTTTTTTCTACTGTCCCCATAGTTCTTTATTTTTCTTTTTTGATTCATGACACCAAATGTAATATGGAAAAGCATGTTGACTTAGAGTAAGGAGAACTTGATTAAAATCTCAGTTGCTCAACTCACTAGTTGCTTGATATTGAGCAAATCACTTAGCATCTGACAGTCTCAGTTTCCTTCCCTACAAAATGAGTGTTGAATTCCAAGACTTCAATACTTTTCAATCTATGATCCTCTGATTCTGTGAAGAAAGAAGATAAATATCACAAGAATGTCATTGCACCAAAATAGAAATTTTTCAGCGTTTTTACTTGTTTTTTTGAATTAAGAATCTCAAACCATTAGTTTAGCCTAGCAACTTTTTCAGGGCTAGGGAAAAGGAGACTTTTAGGTGTCAAACAGGAAAAAGCAAGTTTTTAGCTGACATGTTCCACGTGTAGAGCCAAGCTGTTAGTAGTAGAAGGGCATGTGTCACTGGTATTAAAGCAAGTTAGAAAAGTTGAGACCAATGATTGATTGGCTGATGAATGTTTTGGCAGTTTTATTAGACCATGAAAACAAGGGTCAAAAACCTGAGTGACTTTATTGCTTGTCATAACCACAGCTGTAAAAGGCATAGAGGAAAGTTGAGTCAAAATGTTTCTAAGATGAAAAAAAAAGAAATCATGTTTAATTTCAAATAAAATGGATCGTGCCATGAGCTGAGCTTTTCAATAACCCTTTGTGCAAAGCACTGCATGGGTTCCCTATTGTCTGGGGGGCCTTGGACTCTTCTGAAGTGTTTACCTCAGAGCTGAAACTTGGAGAGTTTGGGGTAATAACCCAAGCATGCAGAGTTTGGAATTCTGATGAGGAAAGTGGGGTAGACTTGAGAGACAGCACTATGGAGAGCATCCAAGCTCTAATGCTTGAATTAACAATACATCAGAGATCATTGAAAAAATTCACATACACAGAGTACAATAATTTTTAAAAGCTTTTAAAAAAGATTTTGGGATACAACACTACAATTATGGCTTTCTAGATGAGTCTTGTTTCCTTCTGCATTGTTAAATGCATGAGACAAAAACAGGAACTGGAACTATTAAGCTTTCTGAACCCAACCTTTTTTACAGGTATCTTTTTCTTTGTTATAGGAAAGATTTATTCTGACTGGGAGGCAGTTATGATCATGCCAACATATATCAGCCAGTTCTTCTTTCCCATTCCTGGTCTTTTTTTCCTTCACCCACAAGCAATAAATCAAATTTTCACTTTGTTGGGTGGGCTTGAGTGTGGTGGCATCTACAACAGTCTTGACATCCCTGCTAAAGCCCACTTTGCTTTGGTGGTTGCATTAAGACCACATGAAGGGATTTCTTTAGGCAAAACTTTTTAAAGTATCTAAATCGTAATAAAAATTAATGAATTCCCTTAAAGACAAAATACCTCTAGATGGATATTTGGCTATTTTTAATTTGTTGAGATCATTTAATTTTTATTTTTTTCTATGTAAGATGCTCTGCTCTGCCAACATTACCAAATTAATTTTGTCCTTTTGGTGCAATTCTTGTTTTACATGTGCCAGTAGACTCCTTGTTCACAGATGTATCCTGTATGTATACTCATTACCCTTTCTAGAAAATAATGCCAAATTTCTCACCATGATATTTTATTAATGGTAATTACACTAGAAACTTTACAAAATAAAACACTTTGGCAACCTCAAACTATTATGTACTTATTAATTATTTTGGTTATTGTTATTAATATCAATATTAGTATCAGCATACTTGTAATAAAGGAGAGATAATCTAGCATTGTGGGAAAAGAACAAACATAGGTATAGGAAATGAGGGTTTGAATCTTGCCTTTAACACTTACTTTTCCTCTATCTGAGCTGCAATCTCTTTACATAGAAAATGAGTTTTACCCAAATTAACTTAGAAGGTTGTTTAAGGAAAATAAAGGATAAACCTTAAAGTACTATATAAATTTTCATTATTGCTATTATTGCTCTAAACCCAACTTGGCCATCGTTGCTTTACTTTCATCATTATCCCTAAACCCATACCTCAGTTTTTTTTTTTTTCACATGAGAGTAAGGTAATCTGCACCAAAATCACGATGTAGGTGATGCTGAGTTACAGAGAGGTGGTTGAGGGAAGGGACTTGGGTTATCTAGTAAAAAGTTTCAAAGAATACTTTGGCTAGGTACACAACCAACCATGGTAATACCTACTCATCCTAACACCTTTTAAAGGTATAGCTCAGCAATCCTTGGTTTTAAAGATGAGACCTTGTTATTATCTACACATTACCAAGAGCTTCTTGTTTGGCCATTGGGTCAAGCAAGCAAGAAGAAAAGTTCATCTTTTATTTTTTTTTTTTTTTGTTTTTTGTTTGTTTTTTTTTTTTTTTGGAGGACAATTGGGGTTAAGTAACTTGCCCAAGGTTACACGGCTATGTTTTTGTTTGTGCGTGTTAAGTGTCTGAGGCCGGATCTGAACTCAGGTCCTTCTGAATCCAGGGCCGACGCTCTACTCGCTGCACCACCTAGCCGCCCCCATCTTTTATAAAATATTGCAAATGTAACAATTGTCAGAAAAAGAAAAGCTTCAATATATAAAGGATAAGAAAGAGGGCTGTATAAGAAACTGAAATTTTACAATTTAAAACTACAGCCAGAAATGTTCATTAACAACAACAATAATAATAGAACATTTATGTTTTTCATACTTTTCTGCATTACTATTACTTCTTAAGGATCTACTCATTCATACATAATATTCTTTTCTCAATCACAAAAGATATATTCAGAGTATGATTTCCCATTATTTTTTTAAAGCAATTGGGGTTAAGTAACTTGCTCGAGGTTACACGGCTAGTCATTATTTATGTGTGGGTGTTCATTTTCTGAGGCCGGTTTTGATCCCGGGTCATCCCAACTCTGAGGCCGGCGCTCTTACTCACTGCGCCACCTAGCTGCCCCATGATTTCCCATTATAATACATAGACAGAAATTTCTCCAACTGCAGAAAACTCTATATAGACTTCTCTCTTTTTCCTCCTTTATATTTCACTAATGACTTGTTACAACTATTCATCCTGCCTACCTCTATCCCTTCAATCCCATGAGGTCTGGTTTTAAAAGGATATTGTGCATTTCTGCTCCTGTCTTTCAGAACTCTATCTTCTTCTGTTTCTACTACTCCCACCCCCCTTTTCTCTGCATATTATAATCCTATTCATCCTTCAAAGCTCTATGTAAATGCGACCTTATTTGTGAAGTCTGACTTGACAAATCTGTCCATTGTTGATATTTTATTCCTTTGGATTTCTATATCACTTGATATTAGTACCATTAATCTAGAACTTAAGTAGATTGATAATTCATTGAATGATCACTTACTATGTGTTAATTACTGTGCTAGGCACTATGGATACAGATACAAATAAATGAAACAGTCTTTAACCTAGGGTAGGTTACATTCTAATGGGGGGGGCACAATATATGAAGGAAATATGGAAATTAGTAGTCTAGGGAAGAAAGCTACTTTTAGATGGGGATTAAGTGTCTTATGTGAAGGTGCATATCTCTGGAGAGAAAGTTGACCTGGGAGTAAACCAAACATGGTTGTGGGCCCTTATGAAATAGTGGTCAAGGAGAAGGACTCCTCAATTAAAAGAATGAACCTCAGAGCAGAAGTACCCTTAAAATGAGAGAGGGAACTGAGCTAGGAATGTGTTGATACTATCATTTAACATTTCATATTAATGTCTTCTCTCCCCAAAATATATTCTTACTTTAGGGCAAGTTTTATATTGAACATTTTTGTGTTCCTCACAACACATAACAATATAATTGCTCAAAAAATATTTTGTGTCATATATAATATACACATATACATATGTAGGTGCATACAGTATATTTACCACATAGACACTTATATGTATATGAAAAGTGCATATATACATATAAATACACACATATACAGCTGTCAGCATAGAGTAGAAAACAGTGAATAGAAGACTAAAGGCCAGGTTTGTACAAGGAAGATCCAAGTTCAAATTCAGTCACTGACACATAATTAGATAAATTAATTAATCCACAGTGTTCCTAGGCAATTCTCTAATACAGAGTTGCCTAAAGCTTTGAGATGTTAAATGACTTGTCCAGAGTCCCACAGTAAGTGTGGATTAGTGGGCAACACCATTCTGCCTATCATATAAATGCATGAGACACATATATTATACACAGATATGCATATATATATGCATAGAATGTATATATATATCCCAAACACATACATTCACGCATGCATGTGTGTGAATTGTACCTAACATAAATTCAAAGAACAATCCAATCTTATTCTTCCTTGTATATCTCATTAGAATGTAAGTTCTATTAGGTCAGAATCTGTCTGTCCCTGTTCATATTTATCTCTAGCATTTAGCAGACCCACAACACATACACACACAATCTATCTATGTATACATACAAATATATACATATATTCAGTGTGTCTGTGAATGCATAGTACAAATGCACAATACATTTCTATGTGCACATACATGAACACATATATGCATAAGTACACATATATAAGCCTATATGTATTCATGAATATGTGTGTATACTGTATGGAAAATAAATATTGGCTCCTGTTGCTCTTTGCCCTCTTTAAGATTCTTCTTGTTTTCTATTTCAGAAGAGGCAATGGAAATCTATGCAGATGATCTCAATCTGAGATGATCTAAGCATGAAGAATCAGTAAAATGTAAGCTTCTCTAGCCTTTGAATTATTGACATATCATAGAATCTCACCTGGACAGAAGCCTGAGGATTGTTTTTAATTCTTAAATTGACAATCCAAAACTAAAGTTTAGTAACAGATTAACTTTTAGAAATTTCTATGATATGTATTTTTTGCTAATTTGCTTGTATAAAGTTTTATTCATATGATATACTTAGAAATTTTCTACTTAAAGTATCTCCATTTATAAGCTGTTTTGAGGGGCAGAGTCAAGATGGAGGAGTAGTAACAGGACTTCCGCACAGCTCCAGGTTCCACTCTTACAAATCCATGTAAAAGGGGACTCTGTAAAAACTTTGGGGCTACAGAACACACAAAATAACACAGAGAAGCTAGCCTCCCATTGAGGACAGCCAGGCAGCCCTGCAGGGAGCAGCCAGTGTAGCACTCTGGGAGCCTAAGCAATCCCATGTGAGATGGAGGTTTTAGCCCCAGGGCAGCCAGACCAGCAACTGGCTGGAGGGACTTCAGAATACCAGCAGCTTTGGTTGTTTCCAGAATTATCAACACACAAATGCCAAGGACAAAGTGAGAAGTCAATGCAGTATAGACTTTGGGACCCACAAGTTGGTAGAGCATGTCAGCTTCTTCCTCCCAGGGCAAGAAGCTGCTGAGATGCTTAGGGGCAGCTGGCGCCATGTTGCAGCTTCAGCTCCTGGCCTTCAGACAGTAGGGGGAACTGGGGACCAGTCTAGGGAGTCAGTGATCTTACTTTAACCTTCTTGGATCTCGATTGCAGTCTGGGGTGAAGGTCCTAGAGTGTGTGACCAGCTTGCCAGAGTGTGTGGAGGCTTCAGACAGGGCACCCAGCTAATACCTCCAGCAGCTGAGAAAACCCCAGCATTTGGGACTGAGGCTCCCCAGTCTGGTGACAGAGTCCTACTGTGTCAACAAGCCCAAAAATCAAGTAATTGAGTGGCAACATGCCTAGGCAAAAGAAACAAATAAACAGAAAAATTCCACATTAAACTCCTATTTTGGGGGCAAAGAGGATCGAAGCATGGAACAGGAGGAGGACTGTGAGGTCAGAACTCCTGCACCAAAAGCTTCAAATGAAAATACTAGCTGGTTAAAGGCCATAGAGGACCTTAGGAAGCAGATAAGAGAAGTGGAGGAAAAATTGGGAAGAGAAATGAAAATAATGCAAGAAAATTATGAAAGGAGAGTCAAAAGCCTGACTGAGGAAAATAACACCTTAAAAATAGACTAACTCAAATGGCAAAAGAGGCTCAAAAAGGCAATGAGGAGAAGAATGCCTTAAAAAGCCGACTTTCCCAGATGGAAAAAGAATCTCCAAGGCTCACTAAGGAGAATCTTTACTTCGGGTTTAGAATGGACCAAAGGGAAGCTAGTGAATTTGTGAGAAATCAAGATGCTGCTAAACAGATCCAAACAAATAAAAGAATAGAAGACATTGTGAAATATTTCATGGGAAAAACCACTGACCTGGAAAATAGATCAAGGAGAAATAATTTAAAAATAATTGGACTACCTGAAAGCCATGATCAAATAAAGAAACTAGAAATCATTCTCCAAGAAACTCTCAAGGAAAACTGCCCTCATGTTTTAGAACAAGAAGGCAAAACAGAAATTGAAAGAATCCACCAAACCCCTCCTGAAAAATATCCCAAAAAGAAAACTCCTAGGAATATTATAGCCAGGTTCCAGAATTCCCAGCTAAAGGAGAGAATATTACAAGCAGCCAGGAAGAAACAATTTGAATATTGTGGAAACACAATCAGTATAACACAGGTTCTGGCAGCTTCTACACTGAGGTATCGATGGGCTTAGAATATGATATTCTGGAGGTCAAAGGATCTGGGATTAAAACCAAGAATCACCTACCCAGAAAAACTGAGTGTCATGTTTCAGGGGAAAATATGGTCATTCAGTGAATTAGAAGACTTTCAAGCATTCTTGAAGAAAAAACCAGACTTGAGTAGAAAAGTTGGTATTCAGATACAAGAAGCAAGAGAAGCATGAGAAGGTAAACAGGGAAAAGAAATCATAAAGAACTTATCAAAGTTGAACTATTTACATTCCTACACAGAAAAATGATCATTGTAACTGAGGAAACTTTTCTTGGTATGAAAATAGTTGAAGGGAATAAATATATATATAGTCTTTATCAGAGGGTATATAGGCATAAGAATACATATGAGATTGTGTGTGTGTGTGTGTGTGTATATATATATATATATATATATATATATATATATATATATATATATGTTTACAGGTATACATAGATAGAGGGCACAGGACCAATTTAATAGGAAGGGATGATACTTAAAAGGTGAAATCAAGAGGTGAGAGAGGAATATAATGAGAGGAGATGGGGAGAGACAGAATGGGGAAAACTATCTCATATAGAAGAGGCAAGGGAAAATGGGTACAATGGAGGGGAAGAACAGGAAGGCATAAGGGAATGTGTCAACCTTATAATCACTGATTTTGGCTCAGGGAGGGAATGACATACACACTAAATAGGGTATCTCACCCTACAGGAGAGTAGGGGGGAAGGGGATGTGAGGGGGGATGATGGAAGGGAGGGCAGGCTGGGTGGGAGGGGAGTAGGAAGCACACACTTTTGAAAAGGGGCAGGACCAAAGTAGAGAATAGAACAAGTGGGAGGTGGGATAGGAGGGAGGGAAATATAATCAGTCTTCTACAATATATCTACTATGGTAATGTTTTGCATTAGCTACACATGTACAACCTATATTGAATTGCTTATCTTCCCACTAGGGGTGGTTGACAAGAGAGGAAGGGAATGAATTGGCAAGTCAAAGTTTTAAAACCAAATGTACCACCCCCCCCACACATATATATATACATACATATATACTATTATTAATACTACTTTACATGTAATTGGGAAATAAGAGGAGTGGATATCCTGGGGGACTGTTACTTTGGGGAGGTGGGTAGTGGAATAATGGGGGAGAAAATTTGTAACACAAAAACTGGCAGAAACACATGAAGTAAAACAGAAGTTAATAAAGCATTTGAAAAAAATAAGTTGTTTCATAGTCACCTATACACACTTCATTAATTTCTGTGAACTTTATTAAATTCTGTGAAGAATAAGGCATAAGAAAATTAATAGATAAAACTATTCTCCTACACTACACTACAGATTGACCTACAGGTCAATATGAGTAGCATTTGGGCCTTTAGGCAAAAAAAAACAAAATTCATAGGCTATTGCTACTGCTGTCTTGATTAGTCCTTGTTCCCAGATTTCCTATTTTTCTCTCTTTTCTATCAGAAAGTATGATTTTCTGTGGCAAATATGATCTAATAGAGAGACTGTATAGTTCTTCATGTAAACTATATTAAAACAAACTATACCTCAATACTTCAAGGATATGATATTTCTTTCTCCAATGGGGGTGTTAATTTTTATAAATATAGAAAAGCATGGGTAAACATATAAACTGAAGCAAAGTAAAGTAAATAGATCCAGGAAAACAGCATATACAATGATCCTAACTATGGAAATGGAAAGCAGTAATAACCAATCAAGACTGAATACTGGGGAATTATAGCAAATAATTTTTATCATAAAGAACACAAATAAAAAGTCACCTCCCTACTTTTTTGCAGAGGTGGGGGACTATGGGTGTGAAACACATTATGAAATATATCACATTTTTAAAATGTGCTGGTTAGTTTTATTGAGCTAATTTGTTTTACTTTTAAAAATTCTTTGTTATATAACTCTCTATATATTTTTGTATATTTCAAATATGAAAAGCAAGGAATATAATGAAAAATGTAGATAATTGAATTATTTTAATATAATTTAATTTTCAAAAATAGCTTTTATTGGTAAGTGTTACTATCAGAGAGTATTAGCAATTCCATCTATGTATAAAGTCTTTGAGATGAAATCCATAGTCACCTTAATTCTGTTATAAGGTATTAACTAGAATATTTTAGCACAGATACAAATAGACACACACACATAAACGTGTGTGTATGTATATTATTCCATAAATATGTGAAAGGTTTTGAAATATACTAGAAAGCTCAACAGGTATGATTGGAGAAATGCCCAGCAGGCACGTAAAAAGGGAGATGAAAAGGATTACATAAGCCTCCCATTAGGAAAGGAAGATATAAGGCATCTTGAGCTTTGAAATCACTCAATGTGCAACCAGCTAATTACCTCCAGCCTGCACTATGAAGGAAAAATACTCTGAGAGTGAAAGTAGGGAATGCATTCATAACTCATTCATCCTCAAGGTGCCCTTGCATAACTAGTCAATTCAAAGGCTTGAGGTGGGTGGTAAGTAGCTAAGAGTTTCTCACTGACCCACATTCATTGTGAATAAATCCAGTGAGATTATGAAAGGCAGGCACAAATCCTCTGCTCTTATCTTCTCTCACTTCTCCCTACATTCCTTAGAACTCTTCCAGTAAACATTCGATGCAAGGACCTAAAGAAGATTTAATCACTTCTGAGTCAGACTTCCCTTATGAGTAGGTAGTTATCTACCCTATGTAGCATTTTGAGTAATGATCAGAATCCCATACTTAAAAATGCCAGCTTACCAGCCCACACAAACATATAGCTTGCTACACTTGCTGAAAATTCTTTCTTTTAAAATTTATATACAATGTGAATGAGGTGAATGCATGTAGGTTATGTTTTACCTGTCCTGTGTTTTTTTCTGGTGAAAGGGGAGAATGCTAACTTCTTAATGGAGAGAAAATTTAGATTAGGAAACAGAGGTGAGTATATAAAGACACTGGGAGCCCGAGATGGATGAGAAGAAAACATAGAAGTAGAATGGAGCACAGAAAAAGGGAAATTATGTTAATGACAAAAACTTCATTTATTAACCATTTTTTGCAAGGACTAGTTAACAATATTTGAGCCTAACAATATTTCTTCCTCAGAAGTAGTTTACTTATTTGAGGCAGTGGGGAGAATAAGAGGAATGAAGACTGAAATCCTGAAAAATGGCTCACAATCCTGAAAGTCAGGAATCCAGGCCCTGAGTCCTAGCCCTTGATCATAAGCTCTCTAGATTTTATTCTAAATGTCACAGATCCAACATAAATTGCTCTGTCACTAGTGAGTGTTCTATGTAGAGATTTATCTTATCCTAATTAAGATCCTGACTTCTTCTGTTCACATATTTTACATTTTACTTCATGTATACCCATAATAAGATGCCAGCTCCTTGAAAGAATATATATGTATGCATCTACATATATGTATATATGCATACATATGTATGTGGTAGGTAGGTATATGTATATAAAATACACACATCATTAGTATCTAGAACAATTTTTGACACAAATCAGGTAAACTAATGCTTAATAAAATGGATTGTGTTTCATTTTAGGGAAAAATGTAAAAGTAAAAGAATAAAGACAATTTTACCAACCTATTAATTACTTAACTTTCAAACCACTTGCATTATCTCATTTGATACTCATAACAACCTGGTGAGAAAGGTACGACTTGTATTATACTTCTTTTTTGTACATCAAACTTCAAGAAAAAGAAGGTATGTGGCATGTCTAGTATCTCAAAAGTAATTCAGCAGCACAGTCCAGAAAAGAACATTCAGGCTCTCTCTACTACTTTTGAATTGTGTGATCTTAGTGAAACCATTGAAATTCTCTCCATTTTGGTTTCCTTCTCTTTGGATTTGGACTAGGCGACATCTAATACATGTTCCTACTCTAAATTTATGAGTACATGACTTGATTAAGTATAAATTCCACAACATCAGCTCTATGGAAAGCTCCTGCTTAGAAAATGATTTAGGTAATCATTCCTCTCTCCCTCCCCCCCCCTCTCTCTCCCCTTCTCTCTCTCTTTCCCTGTCTTTCCCCCCTCCCTTCCTCCTTCCTTCTCTTCTTCCATCTCCCTCCATGTGCATGGCGTACTTGGGCATATTAGGATGTTAGAGACTTGGGTTGCATTCCAATCTACAATAGTTTATACTCAGAAAATTCCCCTATGCCCATTGAATGGGAATGTCAGGTCAGGCAACATTAGATAGCATCTTTTAGGATATATAATGTAACAGTTCAGAAAGCTGTTCAGTTAGAATCTGGCCCACATGCTGCCTTTGCCATCCTTTAGCTCAAGTTAAATGTGTTGTTAAGAAAGAAGAAAGCAATGATGTGTGGATGGCACATACTGAATGTGTTAAGGATTCAGACATTTTCCAGCCTGCTGGCTGTGTGCACCCCAGGGAGAGGCTGTACATGTGGTCCCAGCTCAGCCATATTCATGCCCTCAATACTTCACACCTTTTTTATTCTTTGCTTTTTCTTCCTTCCCATGCATTTACCATATTGCTTCTTATTCAACCTCTTTCACTTTGTTCTGCCAGATAAGTCTTCTAATTATATAATTTTTCTTACTATTTCAACACAATTCTCTTTCGGCTTTCTTCTCTGTCACCCAATCACACCAACTTACTTTCTTCTCTCAATGATGTTTATTGTCAAATGGACATCACCCTATGGAGAACTTGTGATTTTTCAGTGACCCTGGCCTTCCCTTTCTATTATGATGTCTTTTGATACCCTTCCTGTTCCACCCTCTAATGGACCTTCTTCTTCATGTGCCCAGTAGCCTTCAGTTACTCCCCTACAACAAAACATCATCTGAAAAGAATCTAATAAGAAAGTATCAATAATGTGCTTTTCCATAGGTATTTAAATGTCTTCCCTGTCATTAGACACTTAGTGACTTTGTCCCTTGTTAAAGTAATTTGAAAAAAACAAAAACAATACTCACACGTAAAGTATATATTCTAAAATTTGAATGTTACAGAGAAGATCAGCATAGCACCTATACAAAAGATGACATGGGAATACATAAAGATTTTTTTAAATTTATGTTTTTCAAGGAATGATTCTTTTGTTAGGGAATTATGTAGAAACATATTTAGAAAGGAAAGTGATGCATAAAATAAAAGATATCAATAAAATGAGATAAAGTTGAAAAGAAGAGAAAACCAAGCAAAAGTTATCTAAGAGTATGAGGGGAAGTACTTTAAAAAAGAAAGATATTCTTTTTTTTTCTTTTTTTTTTTTAAGCAATTGGGCTTAAGTAACTTGCTCAAGGTTACACGGCTAGTCATTATTTGTGTGGGTGCTCATTTTCTGAGGCCGGATTTGATCTCGGGTCATCCCAACCCCGAGGCCGGCGCTCTTACTCACTGCGCCACCTAGCCGCCCCAAGAAAGATATTCTTAATATCAGCTACATACGTCCACTGGAACTAAATATTCTTTTGTGACTGTCTTTGCTTCTCCTCAAATTAAAGTTCTAGGTGACCATCAAAACCACCACCACCACTCTGTCCTCTACTTCATCTACTCTTTCCTTTATGTAGTATTTTAGGGTCTGTAAATCACTTAGTATTTTATCTCATTTGATCTTCACAATTCCATGAAATAGATGTTATTGTTGTTTTTTTTTTTGATAAAAAAAAGTGATATGCCCAGGATCATCCATTTAGTAAGCATCGAAAGCAAGGTTTAAACTCCGATTTTCCTGATTTTTTTAATGCAGTGTTCTATTTATTGTATTACCTACATGCCTTAAGTTCCTTCCTTAGTACTTTGCAATGAGAATCAAAAGTAAAAATTGGCCTAATGGTCTTTCAAAGGTGTATGGTGATATATTGTTGTGACATGCAATGATAGATACCCCAAAATACAGGTAGGTATACTTATTGACCTTTCTCAGTGCAGGTGAATCCATAACAATTGGTCCATATTGCTTATAGAAAAGAATTAATGGACTTTGATGCTTATGACCTATTCAATGTTTCTGACTTGATTTACCACAGCTATAGTCTGACATTCTGTTTCAGGTATAAAATAATGCATATTCATACTATATGTTGTTTGTCAGTCACAAAAGGTTTACTGTGTACCTGGGATTGTGTGAAGGATTGTGAGAGAAGTATATTATAGTTGCCTCAAATAGCTTGACATGGAGTTGGAAAAAACATACTAATATTGACTGGGAATAATAAAAATATAATTAAATATAAATATATAACTATAACTATAAATAAATATAATTAAATACTATCTCATAGGAAGAATAATTTTTAAATAATATTGATCATAGTAGTTCAGGAAGGCTTAATTGAAATCAGGATGATTTACTTATCTAGGTTTGAATCCTAGACCTTACATTTCTTTACTAGATACCTTAGGTACTTAACATCCCCAAGTTTTTATCATTATCTAGAAAATGGCTATAACAATAATTATTGCAGTAATTTGCTTGATTGTGATAATAAGAAATGAGTTAGGAAAAATGTTTTGCAAGTCATAAAACTACTACCTATAAACAATGATTACTGAGAATGTAAGAATCTAAAAGTAGGGAGGAGGGGGTGGTCTCTGACTTTTTATAGTAATCATTTTAATAAAATTTCCTTGACAAAGATATCTCATGCTTCAGAGAAGTGGTAGAAATTTATGAACTTTTAGGTCACCTCCAACTATCAGAGCTATCCTATGATTCTGTACTTGTGATATTAATTAATCATAACATAGATTCCTTCTCTTCAGAGAAACTGCTTACAGTAAAACTTTAACAAATAAAGGGGGGTGGCTAGGTGGCGCAGCGAGTAGAGCATCAGCCCTGGAGTCAGAAGGACCTGAGTACGGATCGGGCCTCAGACACTTACTGCACACACACACACACACAAACAAAACAAAACAAAAAACCAAAAAAACAAAAAACCTAGCCTTGTGTGACCTTGGGCAAGTTACTTAACCCCAATTGCCCTCCAAAAGGCAAAATAATAATAATAATAATAATAATAATAATAATAATAAAGGTCTATTTATCTATGACAATTTCAACAGGAACTACCAAGTTTCATGTTTGCTTAATAAAGTCCTATATGGATTGGGCAAACAAACATGAACAAAATGTCAGCAGGATAAGGTTTAATTTGTCCAAAGAACTGTTTTAAGCTTGTTTAGACATTCTAGAATCTTCTCTCTGTGTAACATCAATTTTTAAATTAATTATAAGCAATTTATTAAATCGGGCACCCCAAACTTTCAAGTAGTCAACATTTGTTAGCATAGTTTAAGTCCTCATGAACATGTAAAACCAATATTCAATTCTTTACATACAAACCTATCCTATGCACAGACACATTCTCACTCACACATATTCTTAAACTTTGCCCTGTTTAAGCCTGTCTTTAGATCTAATCAATCAGAATTAGTGTAGTATTGGTTTTTTTTTAACCAAAGGATAGAGTGATAATCTCTCATTCTGAAGTTCAAAACTGAGCAAAAACTTCTCAGTCTCAGGAAACTTACTTCTGCTTCAAAAATGTTTTAAACCATAAAAACTTTTAAGACAGCGAGACTTTTGAGTTCTGCAGAAGTTGCTCTAGAGTAATTGGAAGACTGTTGATGGAAAATAACTCAGAAGAACAAGATGAAATATCCCTACCACATACTAGAGGCCCCCAAAGCCTGCGGCACTGAACCAGTTGAACACACAAATGATAGCAGTAAACAAGCCTGTTTTCCTAGGCTCAAATATATGTATTCTATAAAGTGCCCCAAGTCGAGAATGTATATTGCTGTATACCATTGTGGATATTTTTTCTACTCTCCCCATTTTGAGGTTTGTCCAGTGGAATATAAACTCTGAAGCTTAATGCCAGATACTAGTCCTAGGGTGACTAGTGATTTCTCTCAGGTGTCAAGTGTTCCAGATCATATAGGAAAGTATTAACCCAGGGTTATCATGAATTAAAACAATAACCTTTTCATGAGGCAAACAACATATTTTCTGAATGGACCCAATTAAGGTCAGTCATAAAATAAGGCTTAAAGTTTTAAAAAAAATCTTGTCATTTGAAAACAATCTTAGCTATATTTCTGAAATGATAACCTCCCCCTGAGAATTAATTGGTCCCTTGGGAGTGACAGAGTAGGATTTCCATGGTACCATGTCCTAGATTGCATATAAAAATGAAACAATTGCCCCTATTCCCCTTTTAATATACTTGTAGAGAAGAATATACAGATTTTTCATGGCGTGATTTGAATAACATTTGGACTTTGATCCTGTAGGGTCTCCAGCAACAGGAGACATATGTCTACTCCCATGATACTTTGGTCTACAGGTGACTGCTGAGATACTAACAATGCCACAGTGAGACTTAAGAGGACATTTGAATGTTTAGAATGTAACTGGTTATTTCTGTAGGGAATTACTCATAAAGTATAATAATGTTTGAATGTCAAAGAATATTACTGTGCTAAGAACTTTAAAAATGTTATCTCAGGGGTGGCTAGGTGGTATAGTGAGTAGAGCATCAGCCCTGGAGTCAGAAGGAGCTGAGTTCGGATCCGGCCTCAGACACTTAATGCACACACAAAGAAAAACCTAGCCGTGTGACCTTGGGCAAGTTACTTAACCCCAATTGCCTCCAAAAAATGTTATCTCATTTTATACTCATGATAATCCTGTGAGGTAGGTGTTGTTATTATCTACATTTTACAGTTGAGAAAACTGAGGCAGGAATTTATTTGTTTTGGGTTAAAATTTATTTGTTTAGGGTTACAAAACTAGTACATGTCTGCTGATGGATTTCAGTTCTGGTCCTCCTGACTTCAAACCTATTGCTTTTTCCATTGTGCCTTTTAGCTTCCTCAGATTACTTTATGAAAAGAAAAATGAATATTCAGGGAGGGAAAATGATGTTCCTCTGGTTACATTAGTATTAATTGGCCAAGACATAACTAGAAATAAATACTCTGGATTCTTTCCACTGCACTGATTAGATTTGTTCTGTTTGGATCCAAATCAGAGACCCAGGAACAAGGATGGCAGTTGTAGAAATACATGGTTCAGCTAGATATAAGGAAAGTCAATAAAAATTAGACTTCCCTTCCACCAGAATGGACTGCTACAGATGTACTAAGTTTACTATCTCTAGTCTCCTTATGTAGCCATTAATCAGAGATGTTTAAAGGGACTTCATGCTTCAGGTAGATTAAATATCGTGGCTGCCTATGTCCAAGATGTCCAGGTCCAAGATTATTTGGTTTTCTGAAATCCATATTTGGTCCCTTATTTTGCAAACTTCTTTTTTTCTAATATTTTTGTTACTTAGAAATGCACTGTAAGTTTGAAGGGGGTTATAGGATTTATAGTGATAACAAGCTATAGTGCCAACATAATATTCATAGCACTAACAATGACCACAAATATGCTGGCACAGTTCTCCATCACAAAATATAAGAGACTCTCTATATAGAAAACAGAAGCAAAATGTTTATTCAGACACCAGAAAGCCAAATCTTAACACCAGGAAACCAATCCTTCATACCAACAAAGAAGTTAATATAGTCTAAGCACAGCAGGGAGCCACACCATCCTTTAGCCTTCTCACAAACAAACCGTGACAAGCCTAACTGTTAGAGCAGGGGTCAAATTCACAAGTCTAGCTGTCTCTTTGGGTGTGTCCCTTCCTTACTCCAGCTTTAACTGCTCTAACTCCCAGCTTCCTGTAGGCTCTGCTCCACTCTTCAACAAACTCCTCTCACCACAGGCTATTAGGATACAGGGAAGATCTTCAAATCAGAGAAGATCTTCAAATTCCCAATACCATTACACAAGATCAGAGGTACACATAGAGTCCAGGGGGCCTGATATGTCTATACATTCTAGAGAAGAACTCTCACTGGTTGTTGCCATAAAGGGAAAAGGTCAAAGGGATTGCTCTCAGGGTGTTGACATAACCAACCAAGATCTATGAACACCTCTAAACTCTGGTCTACTGCCACACTGGAAAAAATTTATTTATCTTTAAGATTCTCATCCTTACTGACAAAGAGGCAAAGTTAATACAGTCTCTCTCTCACACACATACAGATACACAAGCACACACATACACACAAGTATGTGTGCATCTATATCTTTTAGTACTATAGCACACTAAAAGTGCTTCTTTGAGAAAGTATAGAAAAAGCTTCAGACTTGAGGGTTAGACCCTCAGAAAAGGCTGGGAAAGAAAAACAATGAATATATAATTGAATATTGGTATTTAGATGGATGCTTTTCTTTTATTTCAAGTATCAGTTTAGTGACTTGAGCACTTATTATTCTGATAGAAGTTGGAGTAGACAGTTTCTACTGCTAACTTCTCTCTACAAAGTTGGAACTACACTGAGGAAACCAACAGTGAATTATCTCCATTCTACTGACACGAAGAGGAAAGCAGCAGGGAGGAACGAGGGCCCTGGACCATGCTGCCACACAGTATAGAAATGCAGAATAAGTACTGACATGCTAGCCCAGCTCCAGTTCAGAGTACAGTACGAAGTCTATTGCTCCTCAGATTTAACCAGTTATCTTTGTTAGTAAGAAGATATTCTTCTAGGAAGAATTTCTGATCAAAATGGAGTTAATGCAATGACTATTGTTAAGGTTAGAAAAAAAAACTGTGTCATTGAGTGTGCAGGTGTGTGTATTCATGTGTTCATGGAGACAGTGGGGAGAGATGATTAGGTAAAAGGATATATCTTTCTTGAATTTTTCGTTAAGATGTAATACTGTGCAAATATATGAGGGAGAAATAATCTCATGAATATGCTATATATAACCCTATAGGTCACTCTATTAGGCACATTGGACATTTATGAAGTGAAAAGGGCAGAAGTCCTCCACTTGAAGAATCTACCTTAAATTGTTGTGGTGTGGAATAGGACAGAAGTGGGATTTCTTTACAGTCAGTGTTTATAGTCAGCAAAATACTGAAACTGTTGACTGGTATATTATTCAGCCTTCCTGTTTCTATTTCATTGTTTTCTTGATTTCAGCAGCCTTTCCACCTGTAGGCATTTAGTGCTCTCAATCTCCATTTTTCCTGCCTGAGAGAAAGGGGACCTGAACATACAGGAAGATGAAGCTCTATCCTTATTTTGTCCACATCCAGTATCATAGGGGCTTGTATATAGCTGATCCCTCAATCATTTTCTGTTGAATTGAATTAAATTAATTAACTAATGTCTGCAGAAAGGTCTTCTAAGTCGATACGTCCTTCCTCCAAGGGATATTTGAAATTTTGAAGTCAAATCTTCAATGAGTAATATTTAACAACAAAAACAACAACAAAAATAATTTGAAGGTGATATTTTCAGCGAGTGAGGAAGGAGCAGGGAGGGATGTTCTTGACGGTTTTTTAATCCCACCATGTAGGCAGATGCCTAATCTTTCTGTATGGAAGCCCACCCTTGTTGCAGCTTTTTGTTCACCCATTCAAAGAGTGTACAGCACTTTTTTCAGAGTTTTGAAGTTCCACTAGTCAGAATCACACCAGTAGCTGAGCACCTAAGCTACTTTATTTCAAAGAGATAACAGGATGACTGGCTTGTACCAGCAATGGTTCCCCAGTGAGTTCAAGGCCTGCTGTAAAGATTACAATAGGTGATTCCTAGTTAATTCCAGAGGAGGGGGATACCTAGATAAATCCCTGTTTTCTCTTTGAAATTGTGCCATGGGAAATGCATTGAGAAAACTGAGAAGAAAAAATGATCTCCTGTAGAGTCTCTCATAAATTACTTTTCTTTCTCCTTCCTTCCTCTGTCCTCCCTCTTACCTAGTTTTTCAAGGACTAGATAAAACTGCACCAACCCAACTGCTTTTTGAAAATGGATGCTTCTTTTTCAGGTTACTTGGAGACAGATTTAATTTATTCAGTTGGAATGCAATGATTCCCTCAAAAAGACCAAAATAATGCAATGAAACAAAATAATTAAATTTTAAGAAAGCTTATGTTGACTTAGGGTTACTATTATAATTAAGGGGATAAATGTTCCTTGAAATTGTAGTTATAGTAGTTCTTTGGTGTGTATTTTCTATGGAACATACATACTTTCCCTTTCTCTTGAAAAGGGAGAGCAAATGCTATGCCTCAGCAAGATAGCAGATTGTAAAGGTGGGCCTTGGATTAGGTAGGAAACAAGTGAAACCTCATGCTTCCCTTTATGTAGTATGGGATGCCAGGAGAAAGCATCAAGGCAAGGGAAGGAAAAGTTAGGAAGAGGCTGTAAGGAGTTAGGGCAAGCATGTAAGGGGTTAGCGAGGGCTACTATAGACATAACAAGTGGGCTAGAAAATGGAGGTCCACAGAACATGGGGCTACCCTGTTCTTTGTGAGGAGACAAAAGCAAAGGTAAAATTACTTCATTATGGCTGGAAGGCTGCAAAGTGCAATAATCGACTATGGGGCAGAAAATATTGTGAAATAAATTGTACACTCCATGTCTTAACTAAACTGAATATTTGAATTTTAGCAGAACCTTCTCTTGATGACTGAGAACTGTTATTAAAAACATCAATGATTACACTATGTTGTAAATATTACTCACAGGCTATTATAGTGTCTAGGGTTGTGTGTCTCTATTACTAAATGGTAAAGATTGAAGCATAATTTATACTTTGTACCTGCTTATTCCTGTGTTTTATGTGCTAATTTTATTTATTTGCTTATCTATCT
The DNA here is from genome assembly GCA_011680675.1 of Gymnobelideus leadbeateri. Taxonomy (NCBI): domain Eukaryota; kingdom Metazoa; phylum Chordata; class Mammalia; order Diprotodontia; family Petauridae; genus Gymnobelideus; species Gymnobelideus leadbeateri. The sequence goes on along the minus strand of WOXC01003771.1, from coordinate 48,362 downwards.
ACCCATCTATCTATATATTTGTTATTTTCTTCTCTCTTTGCTTTCATTTTTTCAGTTGTCTTCTGGTAGCTATAGCTGTGCCTTCTTGTAACAACAGAATCTTCTAATGACACCCTGTCTAATTTTCTGCTCCTTTTCTGTTATGGTCGATCACAATTAAGTTTGTTATGATCATTGATGTAGGGAGGGTGAAATCGAAAAGAGATCCCTGCAGGTTTTTTTTTTCTTTTTACTAGTAAGGTATTGCAATTGTAATGCTAATTTGAAGATTTCCCCTGCCCCTTAATAAGCCTAAGGGAATTTGAAGACCCTCCCTGATTTGAAGATCTTCCCTGCCCCCTAATAAGACAAATGTAATCACATGGAGCCTGTGGTGGGAGGAGGATGCTGAAAGGTGAAACAGAGGCCACAGGAAGCTGGGAGTCAGAGCAGCTAGAAGATGGGAGAGAGAGGATGAATCCAGGCATAGAAGTAGGCTTGTGAATATTTCCCCCCCTACTGTAACAGGTTTGTAAGTGTTTGTTTGTGGGAAGGCTAAAGGATGTTGTGGCTTCATACTGTGCTATGGTGTATTAGCTTCTTTGCTACTATGATGGATTTGACTTTCTGGTGTTGGGATTTGGTTTTCTGGTGTCTAAATAAATGTTTTGCTTCTGTCTTCCGTATGGAGAGTTTGTTATATTTTGAAACTGAAAACTATGTTAAAACTAAGTTGTTGGCACAGTGCATTGCTTTGGTGCAATAGGTATCTGACTTTATCTGACATGGGCCTTGTGATATTTTGACTACTTAGTGGCTTTTTGTTCTTTTTGTTTTTGTTCACTCTGAGGTAGTTCTATATGCCATATACATGAGACTTCTTGATAAATATAGTTAAAGTATAACTTTAAGTGCTGATGTAGGATTTGGATGATATTAGTTTTATGCTTTATTTCTATGCTATGGAACTGTGATAATGATTAAGAATTCAATGGACTAGGTCCTGCCAAGTGAAGTAAGCTGTTGTTGCATATCTTATTTTTAATATGAATATTCTCTCATATTCTGGTTACTTAAAATCTTTGTTGACACCACTATTACATCTGTTTATTCCTACTAGGAGCATTTCTTGTAGGAAAACAAGGTTTTATCACTTAGCCTTAACTATTAGGAATTATATTTTATAATAAATATTGAATGATCTACTGAACCACAAAGACTCCACCACCATCTCCCAGCCCTATCTAAGCACTGCATGGGACAAGGCAGAAGTTGAGTGAGAAATCTAAATAGCAAATTTAGACTCCCTTCCAGCTCCAAAATTTGATAAATTGAGAATCCTAGGGATAATTTCTTATTTCTTTTGTATATTCCCAAATAAGGCATTGTAATCTGACAATTTTTTTTAATAAAATGGTAATCTCTAATTAAATAAAATTCAGTGGGTGAGATATTATAATTCTTTAGTAACTCTGTCTACATCAGACTCATTGTCCATTCATTCTCATTCACTTTTCCTAGATAACTTTACATTTCTATTATGTTTTTTCAATTATCAATAATGCTGCTGTGAAAATCATGCTATATAAAACATAGTACATTCAGGGAATAGTTCCCAAAACAGATCACATGGAATATTATTGTTATAGTATTTATTGCATACTTCAAGATGGTGTCACCTTAACTCAGTGTCTCAGTAGATTTCATCTTGAGCATGGAAATAGTCTAATTGGTTTCCCATTCTTCAGTCTCTTTCCCTTTCTAATCCTTCCTATATACAGCTGCCTGTTTTTTTTTTTTATTCTGAAAGCAAACATCTGACCATGTCACTCCTCTGATCAAGAAGCTACAATGACTCTTCCTCCCATTCAAGATAAAGTAGAAACTTCTTTGTTTGGATTTTACAATGATTTGCAATCTAGCTCCAGGCCACTTTTCTATACTAGTTGAAAATTTCTCTTCTTCAGGTACTATACATCTTAATCAAACTGGTTTGCTGTCTTTTTGTCTACAGGCAACAGTCCATTTCTCCTCTCTGCTTTTGGACATCCAGATGAAATGCAATAAGGCATATGGTGTGAGAGTAAATCTGTTTGTAGAATTAGATCCATTTTCTACTAAATTGCTAATCAATAAACCCAAGTATATTTCTTAAATAATGTATTCTTTCCCCAGTTTTCTCCTCTCAAGGTTAATCAGTTATGAACATTTTAAATGTTTGGTGGAAATCTAGTATTGAATTGATCTATTTCATTTTCCCCTTCATTTATGTTTCAGAATTTTGACAGTCATTTCTTTCTACCATCTTTTGAGAATGCAAGCAAACCACTTTTTTTTAACTGTATGTCCTTTGATGTTATTGTTGGATGTCATAATCATTTCATCACATTTTTAGCAAGAATCACTTGATATTTTGATTGGTACTATACTAGAAATATAAATCAGTTTGTTAAATATTACCATTTTAATTTGCTATTCTAAACCATGCATAAATATTGAACATCTATATTCACATACATACATTTAGAGATATTTTATACATATATGCACACTACTTTTTTATAAAACACAAATGAGTGTGTTCATCTCTTCCTTCTTTTTTTTTCTTTTGCAGTCATTATAATTTTATAGTTTTCTTTTTATAGCTCATGTCTATTTGTAGGTATGTTAATACCCTAATTTTTGATGGGATTATTTTTATTAAATGGTATTTTAATTAAATTTTCTTGATCTTTTACTAATAAATGAAATGGAAATGACTTTTGTTTGTATATATGTATACATACATATATAAAACCTTGTTGAACTTGTGGATTGTTTTTATCATTTTATTTTTGAGACAGTTCTAGTTTTCATTTTTCTAGATAAACTGTCATGTCATCTGGCAAAACCATATTTAAACCTCTTCACTTCCAGCATTAACTTCTCTAATTGAATATTTATTTCATCTCATCTTTTGCTTTTTTTAGTGTAATTACTAAAATATTTACTATTATGTCTAGTAAAGAGATAAGAATATGCAATGTCATTTTATCTTTATTTTTAATGGTTTTACACTTCATATTATGTTGGTTCTTTTATTGTCCTGGTGTGAGGGGGGAAAGTCTGCATATTTTATGTAATGGAATCATAGTCTAGATTTGGAAAGACCTTAGAGTTCTTCTAGTTCACTCTTCTCATTTTATATGTAAGAAACTTAGTTCTAAAGTAGTATGGTGACTTTTCTATGGAGACACAGAAATATAATTGGAACTCTAGTTTTTTGAGTCTATGGTCAGGGATCTTTCCATGGTACCACATTGCTTGGAAACAAAGTAGGTACTCATTAAGTGACAAATAGCTCACCAAGTTCATACAATAGAAAGAACCACTCCAATAAATAAAATTTTGGTTCTTACCACCTGTGTATATCTGATTGGTGTGAGGTGGGACTTAAAAATTGCATTAATTTGAATTATACTTATTCTTACATTTTTGAGGCATTTGTTTATGTAGTTGTTGATCATTTTTATTTCTTTTTTTTGAAATTTCTTTATGCATATCATTTGAGATTTACTGTATTGGGCATTGCAATTTTTTTACGTTTGAAACATTTAATTTTAAGACCTCGAATTTCAGATCCATTCCCTTCCTCCCTTGTCACACATTCCCTCTGGGAAGATAATTAATTCAGTATGTGTTGTACATGTATAACTATGCAAAACATTACCATAGTAGATATATTGCACAAGGCTGCTTATAATTCTCTCTCACCCATCCCACACCCCACCTAGTCCATTCCCTACTTTGACCTTGTCCCTCTTCGATAGTGGGTACTTCCAATGTCCCCTCCCCCCAGAATGCCCCCCCCCCCATCATCCCCCTCTCATCTCCCTTCCCTCTACTCTGCTGCAGCTTGAGATATCCCATTTAGTATGTATGTCATTCTATCCTTGAGCCAAATTTAATGAGAATATGGTTTTGCCTTTTTGCCTTCCTGTTCTTCCCCTCCCCTGTAGCCACTTCCCCTTGCTTCTTCTACATAAGATAGTTTACCCTACCCTGTCTCTCCCCATATCCTCTTGCCACTTTCCTCTCTCACCTCATAACTTCACCCCTTGAGTATCATTCCTTCCCAACAAATTCAACCTATGCCCTCTATGCATGTATAACTGTAAACATATATACACACACACATTCACATATGTATTCATATGTCCATATACCCTTCTTCCATTATTTTCATACTGAGAAATGTTTTAGCAGTCACAGTTATTGTTTTTCCATGTAGGAATGTAAATAGGTCAACTTTGATAAGTTCCTTTTGATTTCTTTTCCCTGATTACCTTCTCAGGCATCTCTTATTTTTGTGTCTGGATGTCAAATTTTCTATTCAACTCTGTTTTTTTCCTCAAGAATGCTTGAAAGTCCTCTATTCCACTGAATGACCATATTTTCCCCTGAAAGAAAATACTCAGTTTTGCTGGGTAGGTGACCCTTGGGTTCAGTCCCAGCTCTTTTGCCCTCTGGAATATCATATTCCATGCCCTTTGATCCCTCAGTGTAGAAGCTGCCAGGTCCTGTGCTATTCTGATTGTGTTTCCACATTATTGAAATTGTTTCTTCCTGGCTGCTTGTAGTATTTTCTCCTTGATCTGGGAATTCTGGAACCTGGCTGTAATATTCCTGGAAGTATTCTTTTTGGGATCTTTTTCAGGAGGTGATCTGTGGATTCTTTCAACCACTATTTTACCCTCTGGTTCTAAAACGTCACGGCAATTTTCTTTGAGAATTTCTTTTAGGGTGATTTCTAGGTTCTTTCTTTGATCATGGCTTTCAGGTAGTCCAATAATTTTTAAATTATGTCTCCTGGCTCTATTTTCCAAGTCAGTGGTTTTTCCCATGAGATATTTCACATTACCTTCTATTCTTTCATTTGTTTGGATCTGCTCAACAGCATCTTGATTTCTCATAAAGTCACTAGCTTCCATTTGCTCCAGTCTAACTCTGAAGGAATGAATCTCCTCATTGAGCTTTTGAGATTCTTTTTATATCTCGCAAATTTGGCTTTTTAAGTCATTCTTCTCCTCATTGCTCTTTTGGGCCTCCTTTGCCAGTCTATTTTTAAGGTGTTATTTTCCTTAGTCAGGCTGTTGACCCTCATTTCATACTTTTCCTGCATCCTTCTCATTTCTCTTCCCAATTTTTCCTCTACTTCTTTTATTTGATTTTTAAAGTCCTTCTTAAGGTCCTCTATGGCCTGAAACCTGCTCATATTTTCCTTTGGGGCTTTTGGAACAGGATTTCTGACCTCACAGTCCTCTGACTGTCCCATGCTTTGATCCTTTTTGCCCCCCAAATAGGAGTCTAATGTTTCATTTTCCTGTTTATTTTGTTTCCTTTGCCTAGGCATGTTGCTTTACTTGACTTTAATTACCTGACTTTTGGACTTGTTGCCACAGTAGGACTCTGCCACCAGACAGGGGAGCTTCCTTCCCAATGTTGGGGTCATCACAACTTCTGGTTCTGGAAAGCTGGAAACCCACCCCACAACCTCCACCCCAGACCACAATCCAGATCCACGGAGGTTAAAGCAAGAGCAATAACCCCCCAAGACTGATCGTTGGATCTCCCTACAGTTCGCAGGCCAGGAGCTGGAGCTGTCTCTGTAACTGGAAAATGGATTGTCTCCTCAGTGGCTTCTAGCCCCTAGGGGAGGAAGCCAATGAGTTCTCCAAATACTGGTCCCAAAGTCCATAGGGCACTAACCTCTCACTTTGTCCTAGACATGCCTGTGTTGATAATTCTGGAATCGGCACAGCTGCTGGTGTTCTGGAGTCCCTCTGGCCGGCTCCTGGCCCACTGACCCTGGTGCAAAATCCAAGGCTCACGCAGACCTGGGCTTGGCCCTCTGAGTGCTGGGCTGTTGGCTCCCTGAGCGCTTCTCTGGCCCTTCCTGCAGGGCTGCTGGGCTGTCCTCAGCAGGAGGTTAGCTTTTCTGTGTAGTTCCGTGGGTTCTGGGGCTCCAGAAGTTGTTCAGAGTCCCCTTTTACATGGTTTGGAGGTGATTTGGGGGGAGAGCACCTTGGACTTGCTATTTCTACTCCGACATCTTGGCTCTGCCCTAAGGCACTGCAATTTTAATAATAGATGTTTAGAATATTAAAATAGCCCTGAATTCCTTTTATTCATCCAAATTTATAAAAATAGATAATTTAAAAATATTTCTGCATCCACTTTTCTTTTTTATTGTTGTTTTGCATCAATATTCATTAGGTATATTGGTCTATAATATTCATTTTCTTTATTTTTTCCCCCTGGATGAAATACTAAGGGCATCTTTGTATTATACAAGGAATTTTGTAGGATTCTTTGTTTCTCATATTTTTAAAGGAACTTATACTATGATAGAATTAATTGTTCTTTGAATGTTTTATAGAATTTACTTGTAAATCTATCTAGCCCTGGTTTGTCAAGAAATCATTTATAGTTTTTTTTTTAATTCATTTTACAAAGCTTGGGTTATTTAAACTATTAAAGTATTAATTCAAATACTTTAATTAATTAATTCTAGCTATTTTAAAATTTTGTCTAAATGTTTATTAATTAAACTTAAACATTCAGTTTTATTGGCCTCCAATAATTTAAGTTAGTTCTTTTTAAGTAATATTTTTGTTTCAAATTACATGTAAAAATAATTGTCTGTGGTCCCTTTTTTAAAGTGTTGCTTACCTGCTTATCTCTTTTAGTTAGATCTGCTTAGTTAGACCTTTTAGTTAGATCTATCTTTTGCTTTGCTCGATATCATGATTACTACACTTGATTTAAAAAAAATGGAGGATAATGGGGGAGAAAAGACTTGCCCAAGGTCATACAGTTAGTTTTTGTGTTGTGTCTGAGGCCAGATTAGAACTCAAGTCCTTCTGACCCCAGGGCTGGTGCTCTATTAACTGTGCCACCTAGCCACACTCTAGGTTTTTTTTTTTAAAGGGACTATTAATAACTTTGTTTTCTTCTTCTAAAATTTGTCTTGTCTTGTCCATAAAAATGAGAAATAAAACCTTTGCCAGAGAAACTTCCTACAAAAACATTTCTCACTTTTCAATTTCTTTTCTAAAAATAAGGGAAAGATTGCCATATATAATAATGGGATATCTCACCCTTCTGGAGAGTAGGGGGAAGGGGGTGAGAGGGGGGATGATGGAGGGGGGCGCATTCTGAGGGGAGGGGAGGTTGGAAGTACCCACATTTGAAGAGGGACAGCATCACAGTAGGGAATGGACCAGGTTGGGCATGGGATGGGTGGGAGGGAATTATAAGCAGACTTTTACATTATATCTACTATGATAATATTTTGCATAGCAGTACATGTACAACACATACTGAATTGCATATCTTCCCAGAGGGAATGGGTGACAAGGGAGGAAGGGAATGGATTTGAAATTCGAGGTTTTAAAATTAAATGTTTCAAATATATATAAATACTATTATTAATACTCTTTTGCATGTTATAGGGAGATAAGATGGTCAGGCATTGGGGTACAGATACTCACCTCACCTGAATGAGGGAATATCTTGTGGGACTGCTATTCTGTGATGGTGGGTAGGGGAAAAATGGGGAAAAATTGTAACTCAAAATCTGGTGGAAATGAATGATGTAAACCAGAAATTAATAAAGCATTTGTTAAAAAAAAGGCAACAAAAAAGAAATTCTCAAGTAAAATTGCCCTGATGTTTTCGAACCAGAGGCCAAATAGAGGTTGAAAGAATCCACCAATCACTTCCTGAAAAAGATCCCCCAAAGAAAATTCCTAGGAATATTATAGCCAGGTTCCAGAATTCCAAGATCAAGGAGATAATATTACAAGCAGCCAGGAAGAAACAATCTGAGTATTGTTGAAACACAATCAGGATAACACAGGATCTGGAAGCTTCTACAATGGGGAATTACAGGGCTTGGAATATGATATTCCAGAGGTCAAAGGAGCTGGGATTAAAACCAAGAATCACCTACCCAGCAAAACTAAGTATCATGTTTCAGGGGAAACTATGGTCATTCATTGGAATAGAGGATTTTCAAGGATTCTTGATGAAAAAGCCACAGTTGAATAGAAATTTGATATTCAGCTACAAGAAGCAAGAGAAACATGAGAAGTTAAATAGGGAAAAGAAATCATAAGGAATTACCAAAGTTGAAATATTTACATCTCTATATGGAAAACAGTATAATTATAAATTATGAAACTTTTCTTAGTATGAGAATAGTTGAAGGGAATAGAAATGTACATATATACATATAAATGTGTATACATGTGTGTATATATATGTATATATATATATACACATGTGTATGTGTGTATATATATATATATATATATAAACACACATACATATATATGTCTGTATAGGAGGGCATATGGGTGAATGAATACATATGTGAGTGTGTGTATATATGTGTACAGCTATACATAGACAGAGGGCATAGGACCAATTTAATAGGAAGGGATGATACTTAAAAGGTGAAATTAAGAGGTGCAATAGGAATATAGTGAGAGGAGATGGGCAGAGAAAGAATGGGGTAAACTATTTCATATAGAAGAGGCAAGGGGAAATTGTCACAATGGAGGGGAATAACAAGAAGGCAAAAGGGAATGGATCAATCTTATTCTCATTGAATTTGGCTTAGGGAGGAGTATGACATACACACCATATAGGGTATCTCACCCTACAGGAGAGTAGGAGGAAAGGGGATGTGAGGGGCAATGATGGAAGGGAGTGCAGGCAGTGGTGAGGAAAGTTGGAAGCACCCACTTTTGAGAAGGGACACGATGAAAGTAAAGAATAGAACATGTGGGAGGTGGGATAGGAGGGAGGGATATATAGTCAGTTTTCACAATGTATCCACTATGTTAATTTTTTGCATAGCTACACATGTACAACCTATTTTGAATTGCTAATCTTCCAACTAAGTGTGGGTGACAAGGGTGAAAGGAAATGAATCTGGAATTCAAATGTTTAAAGTCAAATGTTTAATATATCTATCTATATCTATATCTATATCTATATCTACACTATTAATAATATTATTTTACATGTTATTGTGAAATAAGATATACAGGAAATGGGGCATAGAGATCTCCCTTGCCCTACTGGAAAGTTGGAGGGGGTATGGAAGAAGATATGGGAGAGAGAAGATTGGAGGAGGGGATATCCTGTGGGATCTTTAATTTAGGGTGGTGGGTAGGGGGAAATTCAGGGAGAAAATTTGTAACTCAAAATATTGCAAAAATGAATGAGGAAAATTACTAGTTAATAAAGCAATCCATAAAAAAAGAAATAAAATAAGCATTTCCATACCAGAGTAGAATAGGAAAAAAAGATGTTTATACATAAAATTGTAAATCTATTATGTACAGCTTTTTATTTCTTTTAAACATAAAATAAAGTTATTATGTAAGAAAATAAAAAGGAAGTTTCCATTTATTTGTATGCTTCCTGGTATTTTACATTGTTCTTTTTTTTTCTTTCCAAACCTTTTATTTTTTATAAACTTCTGTTTTACATCATTCATTTCCACCAGATTTTGAGTTACAATCATTTCCCCCCCCTGTTGTCCCTGTACCCACCCTCCCAAAATAGCAGTCCCACAAGATATCACTTCTTCCAATCTGCTCTTTCCCATATCATCTCCCATACAGCCTTTGACTTTTCCATTAGAAGAAGGTGACTCTCTGAGTCCCAATGCCTGCACATCTTATCTCTCAATTACAAGCAAAAGAGTATTAATAATAGTATTTATATATTTTTGAAACATTTAGTCTTAAGACATTGAATTTCAGATCCATTTCCTTCCTCCCTTGTCACCCATTTTCTCTGGGGAGATAAGTAATTCAGTATATGTTGTACATGTTTAGCTATGTAAAACATTATCATAGTAGATATATTGTACAAGGCTGCTTATAATTCTCTCCCACTCATCCCACCCCCCACCTGGTCCATTCCCTACTTGATCCTGTCCCTTTTCTATAGTGGGTACTTCCAACCTCCCCTCCCCCCAAGGATGCCATCCCATCCATCATCCCTCCTCTCATCCCCCTTCCCCATATTCTGCTGTAGGTTGAGATATCCCCTTTAGTATGTATGTCATTCTCTCCCTGAACCAAATTCAATGAGAATGTGGTTCTGCCTTTTTGACTTCCTGTTCTTCCCCTCCCCTGCAGCCATTTCCCCTAGCTTCTCCTACATGAGGTAGATTACCCTACCCTGTTTCTCCCCATCTCCTCTTGCCACTTTCCTCTCTCCCGTCATAATTTCACCCCTTGAGTATCCTCCCTTCCCACCAAATTCAATCTGTGCCCTCTATCCATGTATACCTGTAAACATATAAATACACATTTACTTATGTATTCATATGACAATATACCCTTCTTCCATTATTCTCATACTGAGAAAGGTTTCCTCAGTCACAGTTATTGTTTTTCCATATAAGAATGTAAATAGTTCAAGTTTGATGAGTTCCTTTTGATTCCTTTTCCCTGATTACCTTCTCAGGCATCTCTTCCTTCTTGTATCTGGATGTCAAATTTTCTACTCAATTCTGTTTTTTTCCTCAAGAATGCTTGAAAGTCCTCTATTCCACTGAATGACCATATTTTCCCCTGAAAGAAAATACTCAGTTTTGCTGGGTAGGTGACCCTTGGGTTCAGTCCCAGCTCTTTTGCCCTCTGGAATATCATATTCCATGCCCTTTGATCCCTCAGTGTAGAAGCTGCCAGGTGCTGAGCTATTCTGATTGTGTTTCCACAATATTGAAATTGTTTCTTCCTAGCTGCTTGTAGTATTTTCTCCTTGATCTGGGGATTCAGGAACCTGGCTATAATATTCCTGGGAGTTTTCTTTTTGGGATCTTTTTCAGGAGGTGATCTGTGGATTCTTTCAACCTCTATTTTGCCCTCTGGATCTAAAACATCAGGGCAGTTTTCCTTGAGAATTTCTTGAAGGGTGATTTCTAGGTTCTTTCTTTGATCATGGCTTTCAGGTAGTCCAACAATTTTTAAATTGTCTCTCCTGGATCTATTTTCCAGGTCTGTGGTTTTTCCCATGAGATATTTCACATTGCCTTCTACTCTTTCATTTGTTTGGATCTGCTTAACAGCATCTGGATTTCTCCTAAAGTCACTAGCTTCCATTTGCTCCAGTCTTACTCTGAAGGAATGAATCTCCTCAGTGAGCTTTTGAGATTCTTTTTCCATCTGGCAAATTTGACTTTTTAAGGAATTCTTCTCCTCATTGCCCTTTTGGGCCTCCTTTGCCATTTGAGTTAGTCTATTTTTAATGTGTTGTTTTCCTCAGTCAGGCTGTTGACGCTCATTTCATACTTTTCCTGCATCCTTCTCATTTCTCTTCCCAAGTTTTCCTCTACTTCTCTTATTTTATTTTTAAAGTCCTTCTTAAAGTCCTCTATGGCCTGCAACCTGCTCATGTTTTCCCTTGGGGCTTTTGGAGCAGGACTTCTGACCTCACAGTCCTTTTTCCTGCTCTATGCCCCCAAAATAGGAGTCTAGGGTTGCATTTTTCTGTTTCCTTTGCCTTGGCATGTTGCCACTTAATTACTTGACTTTTGGGATTGTTGCCACACTGTGGCTCTGCTGCCAGACTGGAATTTTCGTCCCAAATGTGTGGGAGACAGCTTCTGTTTCTGGAAGCTGGAAATCCACCCACACCCTCCACCCCAGATCACAATCCAGATCCAGGGAGGTTATAGCAAGAGCGATTATCCCCCAAGACTGATCGCTGGATCTCCCTACAGTTTGCAGGCCAGGAGCTGGAGCTGCCTCTGAAAACCACAAAATGGCGTGTTTCCTCAGCAGCTTCTAGCCCCCAGGGGAGGAAGCCAACGCATTCCCCAAATACTGGTCCCAGAGTCCTTAGGGCACTAACTTCTCACTTTGTCCTAGGCATGTCTATGTTGATAATTCTGGAATCACCACAGGTGCTGGTGTTCTGGGGTCTCTCCAGCCGGCTGCTGACCCTGCCGCCCTGGCGCTAAAACCTTGGCTCATGGGGACCTGGGCTCTGCTCGGTTCGGCTCTCCACACAGAGCGCTGCCGGCTCCCAGAGTGCTGTGCTGGTCCTTCCTGCAGGGCTGCTGGGCTGTCCTCAGCAGGAGTTTAGCTTCTCTGTGTCGTTCTGTGGGTGCTGGGGCTCCAGAAGCTGTTCAGAGTCCCGTTTTACATAGTTTGGGGGAAATCTGGGTGCAGAGTGGCTTGGATGAGCTGTTTCTACTCCGCCATCTTGGCTCCGCTCCTATGAGTGATTTTTAAGTCTAGCTCACTTACACCCACTTTTTTTTTACCCCTCCACTTTAAACCATTTTCTTTTTTGCCTCTTTTATATGAGAAGTGTTCCCACATTCTTATTCTTTCTTTTCCCTTCTCCTAGGGGAGCCTTCTTTGTTACTTATCTATTTAATTTTTTTTGCATCATCCCAACATAATACATTCACATTTGCACTGCGTCTTTTTGTGGAATCCTTCTAACTGCCCTAATAATGGCAAACTTCTTAGTAGATATATGTATCATCTTTCTATTTGAAAAGTAAAAAAAAAAACAAAAATAAAAAAACAAAAAAGCTTGAACTTTATTGAGACCTTATGCTTTCTTTTTAATCTTTACATTTTTATGATTTTCTTGAGTCTTATATTTAATTTTTTTTAAATTCAGCTCTAGTCTTTTTTATCAGGAATGCATAAAAGTCATTAAATATCTATTTTCCTCTTGAAGTTTTCTACTGAGTTTTGCTAAATAAGTTATTCTTGGTTGTAATCCCATTTCTTTTACCTTCTGGAATATCGAACTATGAGTCCTCTGCTTCTTTAATATGGATGCTGCTTAATCTTGTGTGATACTGACTGCAGCTCCATTATATTTGAATTACTCCTTCCTTAGGCTTGGAGTATTTTCTCTTTGACCTAACAGTTCTGGAATTTGTCTATAATATTCCTGGTATTTTCCATTTTGGGATCTCTTTCAGGTAGTAATTGGTGGATTCTTTCAATCTTTATTTTACCCTCTGGTTCTAGGACATCATTTTCCTTGATAATTTCCTGAAATATGATGCCAAGGTTCTTTCTTTGATAATCCCTGTTCGGGAATCCAATAATTCTTAAATTATTTTTCCTCTTACTATTTTCCAAGTCAGTTATTTTTCCAATGAGATATTTCACATTGTCTTTGTTTTATCATTCTTTTGACTTCATTTTATTGTTTCTTACTCTCTAATTTTTAAGGAATCATTTTCTTCAGTGAATTTTTGTTTCTCTTTTTCCATTTAAACAATTCTGCTTTCTAAAGAGATATTTTCATCACTCAATTTTTGTACTTCTTTTACTCTTTGGCCAATTTTTAAAAGTTGTTTTTGCTTAATAGTCTTCTGAGGTTGTTCTTCCCTCTCACAATATTAGATTTTTATGGTCAGGTGTGGGTTTTTTTTTTTTTGCTCATTTTTTCATTATATTTTTTAATTTGCAACTTTATGTTGATGCTGGGCTCTGTTCCTGGCATAAATCAGGAAAGGACTCTGTCTCAAGTTTAGACTCCTTTGCACTGCTGTTTTCAGAGCTGGCTCTGGGAGTTTGGAAGTTTTTGGTCCTTCCCAGGTGGTATGATCTAGGAAGATGTGTGGTCACTGCTTTCTTGGTCTATACTCTGGTCCTAACCCATGAAATTCCCCTAATCTTTTATGATTGTAATAGATAATGATCCTTAAGGTTCTTCCTCCTTTGGGATTAGAAATGAGACTGTGCCTTAGAATCTGTGATCCCTTGGCAACAGAAGAATTACTGTTCCTCAGAGTTTCTCTTCTGCTCTTGACTGAAAGTGCTGTTCTCCATCCTTGAACTATGATTCAGAAGTGAGTATAAACTATGGAGTTGCCAAACCATTGCCCCTCAGGGTTCCCACTCTCCTGACTGAAAGTGCTCTCTTCTCTGCCACTGAACCATGACTCAGAAGTGGGTATTGGCAATGGGGTTGCCAAATAGTATCTTGTTTGCATCCAATGCTAGAACAGGGATACTCTGTAATCTTTTTTTCTGGATAGTTGCCAGGTCCCATTCCCTTTCTGTCTCTGTCTTTAGAGCTCTGTTTCCACTATCTTGTCCCACTACTGGTATTTCATGTACATGAGTTTCAGGTCAGCCTCTTCAGCTGTGTCATAGATCACTCTTTCTGACCTCTGTGTCAACTTGAGCTGGAAGCATGTCTCACTTTGATTTTTTGTTGGCTATGTCACCTGAGAATTACTTTTGAGGATTTATTTTAATGTAGTTTAAAAAATAATATTGGGACACCTTGCCTAAGTGTTTTTCTATTCCATTTTCTGAGTATTTTTCTATTCTACTTTCTGAGTGTTTTTCTATTCCACTGTCTTATCTCTCCCCTATGAGCTAATTCATAAAGGAAGCCTATCCCTATCAAGTGTATGCTTGATACAAATATGAAAGGGAGACAGATTGGCTTCAAAAGAAGACATTCTACGCTTGGTAACATCTTCACACTTTCATAGCTCACTGAAGTGTAGAATAAAATATCCCACTCTTCTTGTTTGTTTTTGATCAACTGACATTTGACTGACTGGCACCAACTCCATAACAGGGTTTTATTCATAGTCATTTATTTAAAATATGAGTAGTGGTATTATGGTATAGTAAGAAGGGTAGAAAGACATAGATTTGAGTTCTGGTTCTGACTTTGGAAGCTTTTTGATTGAACTTGGGTGATTTCGTTCACTAGTCCTGCTATAATTTGCTCTTAAATAAAATGGGAGTAGTAATATATGTCTAACTTCATTCACAGGGCCGTTATTAGGAAAGCTTTGGTAAACTTCCAAGTGCTATAGAAATGTATGGGCTATAACTATAACTGAGATTTTCCCCCAACACCCAATTAATCGAGGGGATAATAAACTCCCTTCTATAACAAATTATGTTTTCACTGAAAGGTTTAACCAGGGTATGGACCACAATAGCTCAGAGAATTAAACATATGTCCAAGTCAGAATCCCATGAGAAATTATATTTTGTCACTATTTTAAGCTATTGTTATTTTAAAGTTTTATTTACATGTCTTTTCTAGGCAGGCTGTGTCTGAGAGTATTGCTTTATCTTTATCCTTTCCATGTAATACTTCTAAAATATAATCCATACATGTTTGTCATTCACTTGCTGCACCTACTGTTTTATAGTGTTGGAAATGAGTCAGGGTTGGTTAAGAGGAGCTGAGAGACCAAGAGAGAGATGGGGAACACAGAGACATACAGTGAGACAAAGACAGAGAGACTAGAGACAGAGAAACAGAGAGGAGACAGAAAGAGAGATAGAGACAGAGAGGGACAGACAGACAAAGACAGAAATAGAGAGACAGAGAGGGACAGAGAGAGGGACAGGGACAGAGAGACAGAGAAAGAAGCAATGAGACAGATATGCAGAGAGAGACAGAGAAAGAGAAGCAGAGACAGAGAGAGACAGAGTGAGAGGAGAGAGACAGGCTGAGATAGAGACAGAGAGAAAGAGACAATGAGAGACAGAGAAAAAGAAAGACATACACAGATTGGGAGAGAAAGAGGGAGAGACACAGAAACAGAGAGACAGAGACAGCGGGACACACACACGGAGAGAGAGAGAGAGAGAGAGAGAGAGAGAGAGAGAGAGAGAGAGAGAGAGAGAGAGAGGTGACAGAGGTGATAGATGCTATGTTAAAGATCTTCCAGAGAGGTAAGCAGAGCTAGTTGAATTGGGTGTATTCATAGGTACATAGGGTGTACAATAGGCATATTCTCAGGGAAAGGTAACACAGTAGATAGAATGGTAGACCGGGAGTCAGGAAGACCTGAGTTTAAATACAGCCTTAGATACTTAGTAGCCCTATAACCCTTGGCAATAACTTAATCATTGTTTATCTTAGCTTCCTGTTCTATAAAATAAAAATAATAATGTCATATGTTTCTGAGCATTGTTGTCAGGATAAAAATGAAGCATTGTGAAGCTCTTTGCAAACTTTAAGGTGCTATATAAATGCTATTATAGCTGTTGTTATTTTTATTTCATTATCATAAAGGGCTGACTCCCAAGAAGTCATACAAGGCAGGAAAGATAGGGTTTATTTATCTAAGAAAGCAGTGCCTGTGAGAACAGGGGTTCAGGGGTAATTGTAGCAATGAGCATAAGATGCTCTCAGATGATCTTTGATCTTACAGCAGAGGGTTGTTTGCTTCCTGCCCTGTTTTATACTGCCTGCTGGGTTGGAACATTCCTGAGCCTCCAGGGGCTAACTGTGTCTAGAATGAGGTCAGAGGACTATAAAGATGAATCCTGCTCCCAGCTGAGGTAGAAATGGAGATGTCTTGGACTGTATCACATGTCATGATGATTAATGATAAGTGATGGGGAATATCTTCTATATTTAAGTCCCAGAGGAAAGCTAATTAAGGCCTGCTGAGGAACCATAAGCCAACTATATTTCCAAACTCTGCTTTCTATAAAGGATGCCCAGCCAGGAACATTTAATGAACTTTTAATTCATTAAGAAAAACATGTTCACATAATATGTGGCGAATTTCCAAAGGCATCTGAATTCAGCCATTTTTGTTGAGTGATGAAATTCATTCCTGAGTCTTTTGCAAAGGTGAGAAAGTGATAGGAATTCACCAAAAAGTTTTTTAAATGAGTAATGAAATCCTTTCTTTTGTGTCCTCCTGCTCAAAAAAATACTCAGGTTTAGTGCTTTTAGCATCTGACTCTGGGGATTAGTTTCAGAATGTCACATGTGATTATAATGGAAAATATTGGGATTCCAAATCCTTTTGGAATTTTTTCTTTTCTCCTCCTATGATGTTACAGCTAATTTCTCCATTCCATTTTGACAACAGTGGCTCACATGTAGTAAGTACTCAATTAAGGCTTGTTGAGTTGAAACAAGTATTGGTTGTTTCAGGCAACTGGGTGGGGGGGGCAGTACAACCAAATTGAGGACAGCTAGGAAGTGCAGTGGATAGACAATCAAGAAAAGTCATCATAGAACCATGATGACTTTTCTTCCTAAATTAAAACATGGCATCAGACACTTAACAAGCCATGTGACTTTAGGCAAGTCATTTTACCCTGTTTGCCTCACTTTCCTCATCATTAAAATGAGCTGGAGGAGGAAATGGCAAACCACTACATTTTGTTTGCCAAGAAAAGCTCAAATGTTATCACAAAGATTCAGACATAACTGAAAACAACTAAACAAGAAGAAAGACCAAATTAGTTTGATCTAGGTCATCTTAGTGATCCAAACAATCCGAGGACTTAAATTTAGCAATGCATTTCAATGAAAATTTATTTCTTAAGGCTTGATTAACATCTTGATCACAACTACTAAGATTTTATTTCAATCTGCTCAAAATGGTGTGAATCAACTGAACTGTGCTCAGAATTACTCTGCTTCTTACAAAGCTGGAATAACACAATACAATTAGGATAATAATGTCATAAGATTATAGTTTATGCTCTGGAACATACCTTTAAAGTTATACAATTCAACATCCCACCTTACAGATGAGGAAATTGAAGCCCACACAGGTGAAATGACTTGCCAATATCTAAATTAACTTGAATAGTTTACTTTCTGTCCCATTTTCCCCATGCTATCTAAATGACTGTATATTCTCATGGACAGATATGGGTATCATAGTACTATTACTATTCAGAGTATTAAATTTGGAATAGTTTCAGATTGTTTACAAATTTCACTAGTTATGTGACTCTAGGGAAGTCACAACCCTTTTCTTCCTCAGTATCTGCATCTACAAAAGGGTGTTGAAGTACCCCAACAAGACAGAGTAAGAATAGACAAAATAACATCAGCCAGCTTTCTTGAGAGGAGGTAATCACAAGAAGGGTAGTAAGAGACTATGGTAACAAGTCTACTGGGGACGTGGGCAGAATTGGAAAAGTTAAAACCTTTAAAATCTAGAGAATTTTTAGAGTTCTTATCAAGATTGAGCAAGATCATACTCTGCTTAAAAGGGAGAAGGGGCCCCCTGGATATGAGTTGTAGTGCTGATTTATGCTGAAGTGGGTGTAGGGGAGGAGAGGAGAGGAATACCTGGAGATTTGCTCTTTAGTGGATATTCAAACTGTTCAGACTGGAAAATTTTTCCCGCTGCCAATACTGTCAGCCTTAGTTTACCAGGGTGATTGGGGAGTTTGAGCATCCCTGGGGAGTTTATTTTTCTTTTTAATAAGTTTATATTAATATTTTCTGTTTCTGACATTAACACAGTATCCTATATATCTTCATCACTCCCCTTCCCTTAGATTCTTTCTATATAGCAGATAGTAAATTTTTAGGGAGAAAAAAATATCAGCAGTACTGATTGATATATTGGAAAAAGTCAGAAAACATGTTTAATGCATAATCCCTGTGAATTTTTGACATCCCTGAAGGTATAGGTTGGAGGTATCTTTTCATATATTTTAATTTGATTATCATTTTATATTTATATATTTTTTAAAATTTACTTTTATATTTTAGTGTGTTATTCTTAACATTTACATTGGTGTAGTCACTGTGAATATTGCTTTCTTGGTTGTACTTGCTACACTTTACATTAGTTCACATAGATCTTTCCAAGTTTTCCTGTAGTTATTACACAAATAATTTCTTACAACACAGGAGTAGTCATTAAATTCATGTACCACGCTGTGTTTAGCTAATCCAATACCCAACTGATGTGCATCTACTTTGTTTACAATTCTTAGCTATCATAAAAAGTGCTGCTATAAATATCTTGGAATACATGGGGACGTTTTATGTATTGATGGCTTCCTTGGGATATGATCCCAGTAATGAAGTCTGATTCAAAGGGTATGGACATTTTAGTCACTTTATTTCTATAATTCCAAATTACTTGCCAAAATGGTTATATTATTTAATAGCTCCATCAACAATGTATTAGTGTGCCTATCTTCCCATAATCCCTTATAACATTGGCTATTGCTATTTTCAAGTCATTTTTGTCAATTTGGAGAATGCAAAGTGGAACCTCAAGATTGATTTTATTTGCATTTCTCTTACTATTAGTGATTTGGAACTTTTTGTGTACTTGTGAATATTTTTCAGTTATTTTGAGAACTGGCTGTTCATAGCCTTTGAACATTCATCTACTGGGAACTGGCAGTTCAATAACAATGTAAATTCTTATTTAAATATATTGAATATCAAACCATTTTCAAACAAATTTTATTTTCTTCCCTTTCAAACAATTTCCTTATTATACTGGATATATTAATGTCGTTGCAGAAGCTTTTCAGGTTCCATTAACTGATGTTATTTATTTTACCTTTTATAATTATCTTTATCTCTTGTCTAATTAAAACATATCTCTTATTCATAGCTGTGAGAGGTATATGATCTTTTTTTAACCTTCTAATTTTTTATAGTATGATATTTAATATCAGTGTTATATATCCATTTAGAATATGTTGTGTTGTATGTGGTAAAATGCTTGTCTAATCCTAATTCCTGCAATATTGCTTTCTAGTTTTCTCAGCAGTTTTTTTTTTTTTTTGCTTTTTGTTGGACAATTGGGGTTAAGTAACTTGCCCAAGGTCACGCAGCTAGGTTTTTGTTTGTGTGTGTGTTAAGTGTCTGAGGCCGGATCCAAACTCAGGCCCTTCTGACTCCAGGGCTAATGTGCCACCTAGCCGCCCCCTCAGCAGTTTTTTTTTTTAATCAAGTAATATTTACCTAAGTAACCTATGTTTAGTTTGTTTTTTTTTTTAATCAAACACTGGGTTATTGAGTTCTATTATTTCTGAATCTCTTTTGTCTAGTCTGTTCCATTGAATTATCTCTCTATACTTTTTTCATTTTGAAAAGGGAAGTTTATTAGATCATAACATCTGAATTTTTCCACCTTTGACAAAAATTACTGCGTCTTCCAACAAAAGTCTATCCTAGGCTTCCAGTAGCCAAGATGGCAGAGTAATAAGTAAACCACTCTCATGCTCCCTTATTGACCTCTGAAAGCCCAGAAAATATCACCCCAGGAAAAAAGTCTGCAAAAGCTGAGTCAGCAGAAAGATGGAAGGCAGCAGTCTCATAGCCCAGGAAGCTTGGTGGATTAATGAGAAAGGCCTCTATTGCTCTGGGGGAGAGGGAGCAGTACAGCATGAGAGGTGTCCCAACAAGCCAGTGGAAATCCCCACCTCAGCAAACCAAGGGTAGATCCTGAGCCCCAGGGTGGTAGATCAGGACAATGCAAATACTAGGATCCCTCAGTACCTCAGCACAGGCAAGGGACATGGTAGACACCAGCTCAGAAAACCACCATGTGGGCCAATGTTCTCCAGCAAGCACATATCTTAGTGCTTCAGCACAACTCCAGGAAGCACAATTCCAGGAGGTATAATTTCAAGCTGGCAGACATCCTCCAGCAGCCAAACATTCAAGTATTTTAAAGAATCCTGGGTGATCAGGTGTCTGCTAGGGGCCAGCAAGTTACTTAACCCCAATTGCTTTAAAAAAAAAAAAAGAATCAGTCAAACAGGGGCGACTAGGTGGTGCAGTGAGTAGAGCGCCAGCCCTGGAGTCAGAAGGACCTGAGTTCGTATCTGGCCTCAGACACTTAACGCAAACACAAACAGAAACCTAGCCATGTAACCTTGGGCAAGTTACTTAACCCCAATTGCCCTCCAAAAAGAAAAAAAAAGAATCAGTCAAACAGAAACAAAAGAATGATAAAAATAAACAAAAAACTAAAATATTTAATTGGTAAAACAACTGACCTAGAAAATGGTTCCAGGAGAGACAATTTAAAAAGTATTATTCTTCCTGAAAGCCATGATGAAAAAAAGAGCCTGGGCATCATCTTTCAGGAAATCATCAAGAAAAATTGCCCTGATACCAAAGAGATCATAGAAATGGGAAGAAGACCCATATGTACAAATATTTTTAGTAGCTCTTTTTGTGGTGGCAAAGAATTAGAAATTAAGGGGGTGTCCATCAATTGGGGAATGGCTTTACAAGTTGTGGTAAATGCATGTAATGGAATACGATTGTGCTATAAGAAAGGAGGAACAGATGGACTTCATATTTACCTGGAGAGGCTTATATGAACTGATGCTGAGTGAGAAGAGTAGAGCCAGGAGAAATTTGTACATAATTACAGACACAACACATGTGATGACAAACTTTGATAGACTGCAATATGCTCAGCAATGTAGTGATATAAGTCAATTCCAAAAGACTCATGACAGAGAGAGATGTCTACATCCAGAGAAAGAACTAGAAAGAACTGAGTTTGAATCCATATTGAAGCAAACTACCTTATCTTTTATTTTTCTTTTTTGGTTTTGTTTCCTTTTTACCATTTTTCATCTCATCTGATACAATCCATTGTTATAACCTGTCTAATGTCTAATGTGAAAGTATTTGTATATCCTATGCTTGATTGTATGATGTCGTGTTGGGGGGCAGGGGAGGAAGGGAGAGAAAATTTGAAACTCAATGAATTGTGGAATTGAATCTTGTAAACTAAAAGTAAACAAATTAATAAAGACAAAAAATAAAATTTAAAAGAAAGAAAAATTGCCCTGAGGTCCTAGAACCAGAAGGTAAAATAGTCATTGAAAGAAAACACCCATCACCTCCTGAAAAAGATCAAAAATTGAAAATGCCAAGGAATATTGTAGCCAAATTCCAAAATTATTAGGTTAAAGAGAAAATACTGCAAACAGTCAGAAAGAAACAATTTAAATATCATGAAACCACAGTAAAGACTATACAGGACCTTACAGATTCAACATTAAAAGATCAGAGGATATGGAATAGAATACTCAATAAAGCAAAGGAACTTGGATTACAACCAAGGATCAACTACCTATCAAAACTCAGAATAATCTTTCAGGGAAAGAGATAAACATTCAATGAAATAGGGACTTCTGAACCTTCCTGAAGAAAAGACCAGAGTTCAACAGAAAATTTTATCATCAAATACACTACTCAAGAGAGACATAAAAAGGTAAACAGGAAAGAAAAAACAAACAAACATGTTATTAATAGGGATAACCTGTTTACATCCCTACAAGGGAAGGTGATACTTGTAACTCTTGAGAACTGTATCATTATCATGACACTTAAAAGGGTCATACATAGACAGAAGGTGTGGGTATAAATTAGTGGATGTGATGACAGAAAATCTAATTTAGGAATGCAAAGGTATTGTAATGGGAGCAGAGGAAAGGAGGAGGCAGAAAAGTGTAAATTAAATCACATGAAGAGACACAAAAACCTATTATGGCAGAGGGAAAGTAGGGAGGGAGATAAACATAATTTGAACTGAACTTTAATCAGATTTGGTTCAAAGAGGGAATAACATACTGAGGTAGAGAAATATAACTTACTGTACAGGAAATAGGAGGGGAAAGGGAAAAGAAAAAGGAGGGGGTGGATAGAAGGGAGGGAAAAAGTAGTAAAGGTAAAGAGGAAGAAAAGGCAGGAGGCTGATAGAAGAAAAGGGAGAAAGGAGAGAGAAAAGCATAAATGGCATGGGGGAATAGGATGGAAAGAAAGACACAGATAACAATCATAACTTAATATTAATGAGATGAGCTCTGCCATAAAACAGAAGTAGATAACAGAGCAGATTAAGAACCATAATCCTACAAAAATGTGCTATAAAAATGTTCATACCCTTTGACACAGAAATACTACTTCTAGGTCTGTATCCCAAAGAGATCATAAAAACGGCAAAAGGACCCATGTGTACAAAAATATTTATAGCACTCTTTTTGTGGTGACCAGGATTTAGAAATTGAAGGCATGCCCATCAACTGGGGAATGGATGAAAAGTTGTGGTATATGAATGTAATGGAATACTGTTGTGCTATAAGAATGATAAGCAAGCAGACTTAAGAAAAACTTGGAAAGAGTTATATGAACTGATACTGAGTGAGGGGAGCAGAACCAGAAGAACATTATATACAGAAACAGCCACATTATACAATGACTGACTTTGATAAACTTAGCTCTTCTCAGCAATGCAAGGATCTAAGACAACCCCAAAAGACTCACAATGGAAAATGCTATCCATATCAAAAGAAAGAATTTAAGAGTAAAAATGCAGATGAGAACATACTATTTGTTCTCCTTTTCTTTCATTGTTTTGTTTCTTCTTTATTGTGGTTCTTTCCATTAGTTCTAATTCTTCTTTACATCATAACTAACATGAAAATGTTTAACATGAATGTATAAATAGAGTCTATATTAGATTGCATGTTGTCTTGGGGAGGGGAGAGAAGAGTGAAGGATAGAAATTTTTTTTTTTTTAAGCAATTGGGGTTAAGTAACTTGCTCAAGGTTACACGGCTAGTCATTATTTGTGTGTGGGTGCTCATTTTCTGAGGCCGGATTTGATCTCGGGTCATCCCAACTTCGAGGCCGGCGCTCTTACTCACTGTGCCACCTAGCCACCCCTTTTAGGGCAATTGGGGTTAAGTAACTTGCCCAAGGTCACACGGCTAGGTTTTTGTTTGTGTGGGTTAAGTGTCTGAGGCCAGATCCGAACTCAGGTCCTTCTGACTCCAGGGCCGGTGCTCTACTCACTGCGCCACCTAGCCGCCACAAGGATAGAAAATTTAAAAGTAAAAATCTTATGGAAGTGAATGTTGAAAACTAAAAATAATTAAATTAATTATAGAAAAGAAATTGCTGAATCTTATAGTTCCTTGATCAAAGTAAAAAACAAACAAACAAACAAACAAAAACTTGTGAATAGCCCATACATCTATAGCTGAATTTTCAAGAGTCAGGGAAACTTTCTAAATAGTCTCTATATTTGGGTCATCTCAAATTCTCTTGCTTTCCTATGGTTTTCTGAATAATCTCTTCAGATAGATAAGCAAGCCTTGCCACATTGAATCCATAGCTTTCAGGACAGGTACCTTTAATAAATTTATAGTGGAAGGTCATGTTTTCCTTACTTGGGTCTTCACATTCATTTTCAACTGTGCGTGCCATGGGTCCTATGCACACAACAAATTTTGGGGGGGCGCAATCTTCTATGAATGAATAGTAGTATGTAGAAAATAAAGTACAGCACTTTACAGTCTTGGTAAGTTCTTTAACAGCTGCATTTGCTATAGCTTTGTACTCAAAAGTGGCAGTGTTTCTATTTAGTTCATCCATGAGCAACAGGAAATGTTCTGTTGCATGCTGTAGTATGCTGGTAGTATCATTCATTTCAACAAAAAAAGGTACTTTCACTTGACATTATTCTTTCTGAAGCACTGAATCTAGTTAATACAATCAACTGGTGCATAACTATAATTTTCAGCAGGAATATAACAGTTCATTTGAGCTATTATAACCAAAAGACCAAGCTGTTTCATGAGGGTGGATCTGTCCTTTCCCTCCACCCCCATATTTGGTACAGTACACAATAAGCACATGCAAACAATAAGCATTCCCATTACTCTCTTCTGTATCTTCTTCCTTACAACCTCTCATATCTTTAAGAATAAATTAATAGTATTTGGATTTTGAGTATCTTTTTCTGGTACTAGGATTACTGAACAACAATGACCATCACTCCTCGATGATAGTTAGCCAAACATAATAGAACAACAAACATGTAGCATTCTATTGACTCCTGTAATTTTTATCCAAATTAAAGAACATCTTCATACAGTCCTTCAGTTGTACATTTCTCTACTCTTCAGCATTCATCAGATCAGCAGCTTCTTCTCAATGTGTTTGGCCAATATTATTTACAGCCCTTCTTAGTGGATTTTAGTTCATATTCTCCTTGCAAACATGCAAAGCGAAACTTTCTGGAATTTCCAGCATGGAGCAACTTTTGCCAAGCCCCCAGTAGACTATGAACCTACAGTCAATCTGCTTACACTGTCCAAATATTCTAGGAAGCAGTATTCATTGTCCTTGATGCCAGCCAAGATGTAGTCATAATCAGAGTCAAATCCTGTTTGGGGAGTAATTATTCTAGGTTTTTTTTTTTTTAGCTTTTTCAAGGTCAAAGGCTGTATCCCACTAGCTCCCTTCTGTGGTCAATTCAGGGAAGAATTTATTGGAGTGTAGAAGCTTATGAGGGCCTTGTGTGCCTACCTAGCCTTACCTCATTGTATTGGACTCCAATCCTACATAATACATCCCTTGCTGGATTTAGGTAACATGCTTAGTACAGAGTAGGAGATAATATCATCAGCATAAAAGGTGAAAATATTTAAAATGTGAATCCTCCATCTGAGAATAGAGGTGAGTTCCTGTACTGACTTCTCAGTCATTCCTCCATTATTTGATTTGTTTTTTAAATGTGTAAACTGAATCATTCAGGGAATTATTTGTTTCCTTGAGTATGTTTATTGATTAAGTGCTATATGTGGTTAGAAGATAAATACTTTTAAGGACTGAAACCTTTATTTCAATTGCCAAAGAAGGTCTAATTGACTGCATGGAGCAGGAGAGAGAAGATCTGGTTTCATAGCTATATAGGTATGGAGTTGAGCAAGTCATTTAAACAATCTGAGGCACAGTTTCCTCTTCTGTAAAATGAGAATTAAAATAGTAAACACATTCCAACACCAAGATATAGCACTTGCTGTGCCTGTCTTACCTGTAGGAGTGCTAAGGCATACAATGATTAGATGGCACCTCCAGACAAGAGATGAGATCAGAGAGTGGAGCCCAGGGGTCATTTGTTTTTTTGGAGGGATCTGGCAAGGTAACTATGAGTGAAAACACAGTAACTTCTAAAATTCTTCTTAAGGACTAAATGAAATTCAACCTTCCTATTTATCATGGAATGAAGTAAAATATACAATTAAAATTATCCTGTAAAGAAGACTGTAGGGAAAAAAAGGCCAAAGTCTTCCTGGGTGTGAGAAAAGCACCCTCTTCCCTAGCCAACACAGTGACTCTATTCCTTGCTAGACTGTTATGGTATCTGCCAATCTAGGGTTCATTTTTGGATTCCTATCCAAACATCACACCACCACTTCTCCATATACAAATAGTCACCCAAACCCTCTCCAACCAGGGTGACCTATATGACAGGCAGTTATTTGACTAAATTATTAGAAAGCAAGTAATGACCAGCCACATCAGTCAAAACAGACTGGTTGTGCAAGCAAACAGTGTCTCTGCCTTATTCACATTTGTGAAACAGAATGGAATGGTTGGGAAAATAAAAAAAAATTGTGTCCATTTTTAAAAATATGGCATCTGTCTAATGTGAAAACATAGACTTTGTGTGGGAGCTGTTATTATGGCCAAGAATAGTTTTAAAGGTAAGCCAAAAACTATGCCAGCTCTTTTCCAGTGATTGAAAAGTACACTGAAAAAAGTTTTTATGGAAAGGAGGTGGAAAACTGAAGATTAACACACTAGTTAAAGATATATGAGTCAGTCTTGTTCAGAACAGAATGTCACTCAGTTTTTCAGCAATACTTTTTCTGATGCAAGAAGATATCATCAGTAGGAATTCAAAGACTAAATGAAGAAAAAAGAGGAGGGCAAAAACACCTTAAAATGAAGTTTAAAAATGCCAGCTGGCCAAAGTTTTATTTTAATATACTTTAATTATTCAGTCAAAGTGGTCTTCTTGTTGTATTGAAGAACATAAAAAAATAGAAGGCATGGCACTTAGCCTCAAAGAGCTAACACTCTAGGCAACAATTGCTAAACTGAATGGTATTGATTGTAAGTGTGCAATGAGTCTGTTGTTACTCAATACTGGCTCTTCTTTAATGACATGATTTGTATCTAGTCTTTCCTTATCACCTTTACTAGGATCTTCCTAGTCCATGTGGGTCTAACCTCATGAACTGGAACTGGATCATAGAATATTATTTAGGGCTGGAAGGGGCTCAGAGACCATCTATTCCTATGCTCTTATTTTATAATTTTATTTTGACTTTCTTTTTATCCCTAGTACTTTGAACATAGTAGACTTTTAATAAATGTTAATTGACTGATAGGACACTGGATCCTAAGCAAGTATGTAGAGTGAATGCAATAAATGTTGACTGAGACACAGACTCCAAGCAAGATCATTTTATTAGTAGGGATGTATATAACTGTTAACAAAGTAGGTCACTCTGGAAACTTCAGGAAAGCCAGCAACACCAGTGAGAAATGGGGATTCTCTTTATTGACATGCAGGTGTAGAGGGAGGTCTGAGTAGTTTTGAAACATTACCATTTGTTATACTAGAAAAAGTGGGTTAGCATTTAACTGTGGCTAATCATGCCCTCTCTGACAATTAAGGGATGTTAATTGTTTTATGGGACTCATCTTCCTCTTATAATCTTAGCTAGGAGACTAGAAACATCAGGTTTGTTCTCCCCTTAGGGGAGATGAAGCCTACCCTAATTTCACAAGGACAAGCAAGGATAGACAATGTGTCTTTTGGGGGGTGGCACTAATTGAAGCCAGTAAGGGCTTACAGACAACTGTAAACAGATGTCTCAGTGGCTAATGGTCTGAGTCATATCAACTTTTCAACTACACATTTAACTTAGCTTGGACCTGAGCAAGGTGAGTTCAGGCAGATACTAACTCAATTATAAAAATCAACACAGTATTGATTATAAAATCAATACAATAGAAATCAAAGGTAATATTAAAGTTTATCTTTTCACACAAGTAAAGTGATTGAGTCAGTCAAGGTCACAAAAATAGCAAGCATCAGAGATGGGATTGGAACCCAGGGTTTCTAAATACTGAGCCATTGCTCTTTTCACTGAAATAAATTCCCTCTCCTGAAATCATACACTTATTCTTCTTCTTGGTGTCCTGTACCTCATCACTTCAATCTATTAATTAAATACCCACCAGATTATTTTTTCTAAAATGTAATTTAAAGATTTCATTACTACCAGTTTGATCTAGACAAGGTTACCTCTCTAAGTAAGCATGGCACAATGGAAATCATACTGTATTGGGAATTAGGGGAATGGGATGCTTTCTTTAAATTTTTTTTGTCTTTATTAATTTGTTTGTTTACTTTTAGTTTACAGGATTCAGTTCCAGAATTCCTTGAGTTTCAAATTTTCTCCTCCTCTCTCTCCTCCTCCCACCCCCAATGGTGGCAGGCAATCAAGAATAGGATCTGCAAATACTTTCACCTTAGACAATAGATTATAAAGAAGTCTTGTAAGGAATGTAATGAACGATGGGAAAGAGGAAATAAAATTAAACAAAAGAAAGAAAGAGAGCAGATAGTTTTCTTCAATCTGCATTTAAATTCTGTTCTTTCTAGTTCTTTCTCTGAATGTACACATCTCTCCCCATCATGTGTGTTTTAGAGTTGTCCTATAACACTGAATTGCTGAGAAAAGTCCAGTCTATCAAAGTTAGTTGGCACATATATGTTGTGTCTGTAACTGTGTGCAAATTTCTCCTGGTTCTGCTCTTCTCACCCAGCCTGAGTTTTTCTAATCCTCCCCAGGTAAATATGAAGTCCATACGCTCCTCACTTCTTTCTTTCTTTCTTTTTTTAACAAATGCTTTATTAACTTCTGGTTTACATCATTCATTTCCGCGAGATTTTGAGTTACAATGTTTTCCCCATTTTCCCCTGCCAACCACCCCAGAATAGCAGTCCCACAAGATATCCCCTCATCCAATCTGGTCTTTCCCATATCTTCTCCCATACCCCCTTCGAATTTACCATTAAGGCTAGGTGAATCTGTGTGCCCCAATGCCTTAACCTCTAATCTCCCAATTACAAGCAAAGTAATATTAATTATAGTATTTATATATATCTGAAACATTTAATTTTAAAACGTTGAATTTCAGATCCAATCCCTTCCTCCCTTGTCACCCATTCCCTCTGGGAAGATAAGCAATTCAGGATGTGTTCTATATGTATAGCTATGCAAAATATTACCATAGTAGATATATTGTACAAGGCTGCTTATATTTCCCTCCCACCCATCCTACCCCCAACCTGGTCCATTCACTACTTGATCCTGACCCTCTTCTATAGTGGGTACTTCTAACCTCCCCTTCCTCAAGAATGCCCTCCCATCCATCATGCCTCCTCTCATCCCCCTTCCCCCTATTCTGCTGCAAGTTGAGATATCCCATTTAGTATGTATGACATCCTCTCCCTGAACCAAATTCAATGAGAATGTGGTTTTGCCTTTTTGCCTTCCTATTCTTCCCCTCCTCTGCAGCCACTTCCCCTTGCTTCTTCTACATGAGATAGTTTACCCTACCCTGTCTCTCCCCATATCCTCTTGCCACTTTCCTCTCTCACCTCATAATTTCACCCCTTAGATATCATACCTTCCGAACAAATTCAACCTGTGCCTTCTATCAAAGTATAACTGTAAACATATATACACACATTCACATGTGTATTCATGTGACCATATACCCTTCTTCCATTATTTTCAAACTGAGAAAAGTTTCATCAGTCACAGTTATTGCTTTTCCATATAGGAATGTAAATAGTTCTTTTTGATTTCTTTTCCCTGATTACCTTCTCAGGCATCTCTTACTTCTTGTGTCTGGATGTCAAATTTTCTATTCAACTCTGGTTTTTTCCTCAAGAATGCTTGAAAGTCCTCTATTCCACTGAATGACCATATTTTCCCCTGAAACAAAATACTCAGTTTTGCTGGGTAGGTGACCCTTGGGTTCAGTCCCAGCTCTTTTGCCCTCTGGAATGTCATATTCCATGCCCTTTGATCCCTCAGTGTAGAAGCTGCTAGGTCCTTTGCTATTCTGATTGTGTTTCCAAAATATTGAAATTGTTTCTTCCTGGGTGCTTGTAGTATTTTCTCCTTGATCTGGGAGTTCTGGAACCTGGCTATAATATTCCTGGGAGTTTTCATTTTGGGATCTTTTTCAGGAGGTGATCTGTGGATTCTTTCATCCTCTATTTTGCCCTCTGGGTCTAAAACATCAGGGCAATTTTCCTTGAGAATTTCTTGAAGGGTGATTTCTAGGTTCTTTCTTTGATCATGGCTTTCAGGTAGTACAATAATTTTTAAATTGTCTCTCCTGGATCTATTTTCCAGGTCAGTGGTTTTTCCCATGAGATATTTCACATTGCCTTCTATTCTTTCATTTTTTTTGGATCTGCTTAACAGCATCTTGATTTCTCATAAAGTCACTAGCTTCCATTTGCTCCAGTCTAACTCTGAAGGAATGAATCTCCTCAGTGAGCTTTTGAGATTCTTTTTCCATCTGGCAAATTCGACTTTTTAAGGCATTCTTCTCCTTATTGCCCTTTTGGGCCTCCTTTGCCATTTGAATTAGTCTATTTTTTAAGGTGTTGTTTTCCTCAGTCTGGCTGTTGACCCTCATTTCATACTTTTCCTGCATCCTTCTCATTTCTCTTCCCAATTTTTCCTCCACTTCTCTTATTTGATTTTTAAAGTCCTTCTTTAGGTCCTCTATGGCCTGAAACCTGCTCATATTTTCCTTTGGGGCTTTTGGAGCAGGATTTCTGACCTCCCAGTCCTTGTCCTGTCCATGTTTCGATCCTTTTTGCCCCCAAAATAGGAATCTAATGTTTCATTTTTCTGTTTATTTTGTTTCCTTTGCCTTGGCATGATGCCACTTAATTACTTGACTTTTGGGGTTGTTGCCACACTATGACTTTGTGGCCAGATAGGGGAATTTTCGTCCCAAATGTGTGGGGGGGCAACTTCCGTTTCTGGTAAACTGGAAACCCGCCCCATGACCTCCCCCCCACCCCCCGACCACAATCTAGATCCAGGGTGGTTAAAGCAAGAGTGATTATCCCCCAAGACTGATCAAGACTGATCGTTGGATGTCCCTACAGTTCGCAGGCCAGGAGCTGGAGCTGCCTCTGAAAAGTACAAAATGGTGTGTCTCCTCAGTGGCTTCTAGCCCCCAGGGGAGGAAGCCAACGCATTCCCCATATACTGGTCCCAAAATCCATAGGGCACTAACCTCTCACTTTGTCCTAGGCATGTCTATGTTGATAATTCTGGAATCACCACAGCTGCTGGTGTTCTGGGTTCCCTCCAGCCGGCTGCTGGCCCTGCCGCCCTGGGGCTAAAACCACAACTCAGGCAGACCTGTGCTCGGCTACCCGCGCACTGCACTGCTCCCAGACCACTGTGCTGGTCCTTCCTGCAGGGCTGCTGGGCTGTCCTCAGCATGAGCTTAGCTTCTCTGTGTCCTTCTGTGGGTGCTGGGGCTCCAGAAGTTGTTCAGAGTCCCCTTTTACATTGTTTGGAGGTAATCTGGGGGGGAGAGAGCCTTGTACATGCTGTTTCTACTCCGCCATCTTGGCTCTGCCCCTTTTCCTCAAAACATACAGATATCTTGCCAAATGTTTCCTTGCTATAATTAAGTAAACTTCTACTAAATGTTATGTTGCATATGTGGGTCTCACTTTGTTCCATCCCCAAGCCTGAACAACCAGACAAGGCAGAATTAGGCATGATGGTGGCTGAAGTAGGAAAAGAACAGTGAGGAGAAAAGGGAGCACCTGTTAGATGCTCAGTTTCAGGAACTTTGTACCTTGTGGCCACTGTACTTCTGAGCAAATACCCCAAATTCTATCCATTATAGGAAGGGGAAGCCAGCTATTCCAGTGGGATTACAAAGTAAACTATACAACTATAGTTATGTCAGTGTGGCTGAGTTGCTAAGAACCACATACTGAAAATGTAAAATATGCTTTGAATTTGAATTGGGGATGATTGTATCACCAGGCCCATCTGCTGTATGGTAAGACTAGGTTCTCCCTAACCACTAATTTTGGGTCTTCCAATAATTGAACTGAATATGCTGCTTGGGACTCTTCTCAGTAGCATTTAGGAGGCTATTTAATGCATCATAACATTGATTTGGTTAAGACTCTTTAGTTCAAAATACTGGGGAAGGAACTTAAAAAGATAATATGAATTCTCCCCAGTCCCTCAGAGAACTTTGTAGAATTGGGGATGTGTACAAATGAATTAAATTAACCCTAGCTGATTTACTGAAGTCAGCAAATATTTAAGGGGAAAATGAAAATGAATAATAAGTCAAATACAATGTTGATGTCAAGGATCATTAAGTGCCTATCATCCTTAAAATAAGTAGTCCTTGCCCTAAAGGAGCTTGCATTCTGTGCAATTAGGGACAGTGGTAACAATGAATTGGTATGATACACAAAGAGCCCAAGAGGATCAGAAAAAACTAGGTAAGTGAGTATTGCTATGTTAACATCAAAATATGTATCATTTGGGATGGTTTAGTGATCTATAAGAAATACAACTTAGGGATATAATCATTTACAATCCCATGTAGTTATAGCTTGTATGAACAATTTTTTCTGTTCATGTTCATATATATGAATCACTTTTCAGTGGATGTAAAAATGAAATGTATACTTAAAAATTAAAAAAAGAATATGTGGCCACTTAAGTAATAAGTTGTTAATATTATGTCATTGTGAATGTTGCACCTTGGTTTCTGGGAATGTTTTCCTTTAGTTTATTGCTGAATAAATACAGAGTTCATTATACTATGTGATCAGAATCTTAAAGATATTCACAGTAGGAGTCCTCAGGAGAGATGCTTATGCTTGACTTTACACCCATGTTCTAAATATGATTATAAGATCTTGTTTTGTTCTTTGTAACACTATTTTTGCAAGCCAGAGTTTATTCTGGACTTTAGCCTTATATTCTGTAGTTTGTATCACTTCTATGCTCCTTATTGCTTATGCTATTACGTTGTTAATATTTAACTGTAATATAAAAATAGTTACAACAAAATTAAAAGAGTAAAACATAAAGAGCCAAAATACATAAACAAATGAATTAATAAATAAGTGAATAAAGGCATGAAAGACAGGCTGTTGCCTGGTTTGAATTTTGCATTTCATTTTACTTGCTCTGTTAAGCATATCTGAACATGGATGAAAATGGCCAACTATGGTAAACTAGAAATAGTTTACCATACAACCGTACAACCCAAATAATTTTCTAGTGATAGATTAATAATTAATAGTTCTGCGAGATATTAAAACTATAGCAAAATATAAATGACATGTCATAGAGTATTAAATTTAAGCACTCAAACTATTATTTAAGTTGAGAAAAGATACTTCAAAAAGGTGAGAGTATTTGTCTATGGTAGCACAGCAGGTATCACTTAGATCAATTCTTTTAGATTATATAGTCTTACATATAATCAAGGACCTCTCCTACTTACCTTTCCAAAAGCTGCTTTATCATATCTCCATACTCTTTATTACATATTTCCCTCCATCCTATCCCACCCCCCACTTATTCTATTTTCTACATTGACCCTGTCCCTTTTCAAAAGTATTTGCTTCTTACTACCCTCTCCCCCAATCTGCCCTCACTTCTATCATACCCCTTCTTATCCTCTTCCTCCCTACTTTCCTGTAGGTTAGGATACCCAGTTCAGTGTGTATGTTAAACCCTCCTTAAGCCAAATCCAAAATCCAGTATGAGTAAGGTTGACCCATTCCCTTTCACCTTTCTGCTCTTCCCCTCCAGTGTAACAGTTTTATCTTGCCTCTTTTTATGAGATAATTTACCCTATTCTATCTCTCCCTTTCTCCTTCTCTCAATATATTCCTCTCTCACCTCTTTTTTATTAAACAAATGCTTTATTAACTTCTGGTTTACATAATTAATTTCCACCAAATTTTGAGTTACAATTTCCCCCCCATTTTTTCCCTACCCACCACCCCAGAATAGCAATCCCACTAGATATCCCCTCATCCAATCTGCTCTCTCTCTCATACCTTCTCCCATACCCCCTCAACTTTGCCATTAGGACAAGGTGAATCTCTGAGCCCCAATGCCTGGACATCTTATGAAACATTTAATTTTAAAACTTCAGTTTTCAGATCCATTCCCTTTCTCCCTTGTCACACACTCCCTCTGAAAGGATAAACAATTCAGTATGTGTTGTACATGTATAGCTATGCAAAACACCACCATAGCAGATATATTGTAAAAGACTACTTATATTTCCTTCCCACTCATCTCACCTTCCACCTAGTCCATTCCCCACTTTGATCCTGTACCTCTTTGATAGTGGGTACTTCTGACCTCCGCTCCCCCCAGAATTCCCTCCCCTCCATCCTTTCCCAATCTGTTCCCCCTTTCCCCTACTCTCATGCAGGGTGAGATATACCATTTAGTATGTATGTGATTCTCTCCTTGAGCCAACTTCAATGAGAATGTGGTTTTGCCATTTTGCCTTCCTGTTCTTCCCCTCCCCCACAACTACTTCCCCTTGCCTCTTTGACATGAGATAGTTTATCCTACCCTGTCTCTCCCCATCTCCTCTTGTCACTTTCCTCTCTCACCTCTTGACTTCACCCCTTAAGAATCATCCCTTCCCATCAAATTCAACCTGTGCCCTCTATCCATGGATACCTGTAAACATATGCCCATATACACTTCTTCAATTATTTTCGTAATGAGAAAGGTTTCATCAGACAAAGTTATTGTTTTTCCATGTAGGAATATAAATAGGTCAACTTTGATAAGTTCCTTTTGATTTCTTTTCCTTGATTACCTTCTCAAGCATCTCTTGCTTCTTGCATCTGAATGTCAAATTTTCTATTCAACTCTGGCTTTTTCCTCAAGAATGCTTGAAAGTCCTCTATTCCACTGAATGACCATATTTTCCCCTGAAATAAGATACTCAGTTTTGCTGGGTAGGTGACTTCAATCCCAGCTCTTTTGCCCTCTGGAATATTGTATTCCATGCCCTTCGATCCCTCAGTGTAGAAGCTGCCAGGTCCTGGGCTATTCTGATTGTGTTTCCAGAATATTGAAATTGTTTCTTCCTGGCTGCTTGTAGTATTTTCTCCTTGATCTGGGAGTTCTGGAACCTGGCTATAATATTCCTAGGAGTTTTCTTTTTAGGATCTTTTTAAGGAGGTGATTGGTGAATTCTTTCAACCTCTATTTTGCCCTCTGGGTCTAACACATCAGAGCAATTTTCCTTGAGAATTTCTTGAAGGATGATTTCTAGGTTCTTTCTTTGATCATGGCTTTCAGGTAGTCCAATAATTTTTAAATTATCTCTCCTGGATCTATTTTCCAGGTCAATGGTTTTTCCCATGAGATATTTCACATTGCCTTCTATTCTTTCATTTGTTTGGATCTGCTTAACAGCATCTTGATTTCTCATAAAGTCACTAGCTTCCATTTGGTCTAATCTAACTCTGAGGGAATGAATCTCCTCATTGGGCTTTTGCGATTCTTTTTCCATCTGGCAAATTCAGCTTTTTAAGGCATTCTTCTCCTCATTGCCTTTTTGAGCCTCTTTTGCCTTTTGAGTTAGTCTATTTTTTAAGGTGTTATTTTCCTCAGTCAGGGTGTTGACTGTCATTTCATACTTTTCTTGCATCTTAATCATTTCTCTTCCCAATTTTTCCCCCACTTCCCTTATCTGCTTCTTAAGGTCCTCTATGGCCTGTATCCAGCTTGTATTTTCATTTGGGGCTTTTTGTGCAGGAGTTCTGACCTCACAGTCCTCCTCCATGCTTTGATCCTCTTTGCCCCTAAAATAGGAGTCCAATGTTGAATTTTTCTGTTTATTTTGTTTCTTGGCAACATGCCTAGGCAAGTTGCTACTTCATTACTTGATTTTGGGGCTTGTTGCCACTGTAGGACTCTGCCACCAGACAGGAGAGCTTCCATCCCAAACGTTGGGTCTTCACAACTTCCCCCAATTTTGTGGCCTCTGTAAAACCTCCACCCGCTCTGGCAAATTGGATACCCACCCCAAACTTACCCCCCAGACCACAATCCAGATCCAGGCAGTTTAATGCAAGATCAATTAACCCCCAGACTGATTGCTGGATCTCCCTACAGTTCCCAGACCAGGAGCTAGAGCCGCCACTGAAGCCACAAAATGGCTTCTGTGCCTCATTTCTTCAGCAGCTTTTCGCCCCCAGGGGAGGAAGCCACATGTTCCCCAAATACTGGTCCCAAAGTGCATAGGGCACTAACCTCTCACTTTGTCCTAGGCATATCTGTGCTGATAGTTCTGGAATTGCCACAGCTGCTGGTGTTCTGGGTCCTTCCAGCAGGCTGCTGGCCCAGCCGCCCTAGGGCTAAAACAGCGCCTCCCACGGTCCTTGGCTCAGCTCCCAGAGCGCTTGCTGTCAGTTCCCAGTGGGCTGTGCTGCTTGCTTTCATAGAGCTGTGCTGGTTGCTCCCTGCAGGGCTGCCGGGCTGTCCTCATCGGGATGTTAGCTTCTCTGTGTCATTCTGTGGGTGCTGCGGCTCCAGAAGTTGTTCAGATTCCCCTTTTACATTGTTTGGAAGTTGTGTGGGACAGAGCACCTTGGAAGTGCTGTTTCTACTCCGCCATCTTGGCTCTGCCCCCCCAGTTCATATTTTTCTTAAAAAATATGGAGTTTTGACTTCTTCTGGTTCCATGTTTTGAACCTTTTTGTCCCCAAAATAGGATTTTATGGTCTGATTGTGCTTTTTTTGCTTGCTCATCTTGCCAGCCATTAACTTGACTTTTGAACTCTTTGTATGGTAGAACTCTGCTTCCAGAGTGGAGACAGCTATATTCCAAATTGTTGGGGTTTTCACAGTTGCCAGACCTATAAGGAGGGTACGCGCTCTATATCTCCCACAAGCTTTGCCACACTGGCGTTCCTCACCCCAGGACCACCACCCCAGATGGTGACCCAGATCCAAGCAGGTCCAATCAAGAGCAATTACCCTCTGAATAGTCACTTGTTTCCTTTATTATCTGTAGGCCAGGAGCACTGGAAGCTGCCATTCCGAAGCAGCTGCTGCCACAGTTGCTCTGCAACCTCTCACCCTGTGGGCAGGGGTGGACTGTGTTCCTCTTTCACCCAGTTCCAACAGAGTTCCACAATGATCTTTCACTTTCTCTTTGGTCTTTATGGGTTGAGAAGTCTGGAAACTTCTTGTCTCCCAGTCTGGTGACATAGACCCTTCCTGTTGGCCTGCCAGGCTGCCTTAAGGGGGAGATTTGTTTCTCTCTGTCACTTTGTGGGTGCTGTAGCTCTAAAATTTGTTTCTTTACCAGTATTGGAGGTGTTTGGAGTAGGAGCTGAAGCAAGTTCCTGCTTTTACTCTGCCATTTTGGCTCTGCCCCAGAAGTTTTTCTACTAACATACATAATCAGCTCTCTACTTTGCTCATCTCAATATGCTCATCTTTAATTTATTCCCCACCCTACATCCTCACTGCTTGGCTCGTTCTTCCTCGTCTTTCAAGATTTATCTTGAAAACATCTCTTCAGTGATATTTTATCCTTCCACTTGGTTACTAGAGACCACTGTGATCTTTCCTCTAGAGTTTTAAGGGTACAAATTGTTGGTGGAAAGCATTTGATACAATCTTATTTGATGCCTGAATTGCCTTGGAATTTCATACATGCATGTTTTCTTTCTGCAACTAGATTGTAAACTCCTTAAGAGCAGATAACCTTGTGTTTGATATATATGAAACACACACACACACACACTCACTTGCCCTAGAACCAAGCATAGTTCCATATATATAGTGAGTGAATGATGACATTTTGAAACATTTATTGGGTTGTTTTAGCTACAATACAATGACTGGTGTACTTAAATTCTACTTGTCCCATCTTTCGAAAACTGCTTCATTTTAGGCCTGTGTAATCTCTTTGGAAAGTCAATTTAACATAGTTGATAGAGAGCTAGCCTTCATGCCAGGAAGAACAGGAATCAAATCCATCCTCTGATACATGCTGGATATTTGAGGCAGGGTGATTCATTTAAAACTCAGTGTCCTAGGCAACTAGATGTTAATTTACCCAGAAAGTATTACTGCTCTTCATTGATGGAGAGACTTTCCTTACCCTGGAGTTCCTATTTCAAGAAAGGCAAAGACCTTCTAAAAACCAAGCCATTCACTCTGTAACACTCTAAAAACCAAGGTATTCATTTTCTTCTCTCTGGTGAAATTAAGTTCCTTAATTTTCTTTTGTTATTTGCCATCCAGTCTGGCAACCACCTTGGTAAAAATTTGCCCCTTGTTTATTATACTGTTTGGTTTACTGACATGGAAAATTTAATCACAAACTATAGTTTCAGCCCTAATTGCTAATATTAAGTGATTTTTAAATTTCTAATGCATGTTTAATTAGAGCAAATATTTTCTTCATGAATAGGTAATTATGTCATTCCAAACACGTTTACTCTAATTAAACAAAACAGTTTTACTAATTACTAATGCAAGATAGGACATGCTGGATTTTGTTTCTTGCTTCTTTTTTTAAATCATGAATGTTGCCCTCTCACACACTTTGGCCCCGTTAATTGGAAGTTAAAATTCACTGTCAGGGATATCAACACATATCCATGGCATAATATTCCTTTTTTCATATACAGTGGTTTGAGATAGATTAATCAATTAATCAATGAATCAACAATCACATATTAAATGCTTACTCTGTGTCAGATACTATGCTAAGTGGGGAGGAGGGAAAGAAAGATAAAAGTGAACCAGTCCCTGCACTCAAGAAGTTTGTTCTTCAGTGAGGAAGACAACATATAGATAAATATAAAACATAGGCAAAGTGTTCAAATGCATGCTTCCTCTACTTTCTGAGGTGGAGTTAAAGAAATGTGAAGAGAATGAGCATTTCACAAAATGGCAGACAGATTAAAACTATTAATGGCATAAATCTTAAAACCTATCCCTACTATTACTTACTTGACAAATAAAGCCCATGGAAGCTCTCAGATGAGCTCATTCACACTATATGATGAAAGTACTCATGATGAGATGCATTCCCAGATGGAGGCTGGCATGATACCTTGTCTATCTGAGGCACCTCTATAATATCAGAGAACTTTGCTCTGGGATCTACCTTTTACATCTCATGAATGACTATGTATTTTTTCCCCTTATTGTTTGAATTTGAAGCTAATTTTACTTGATTCCCAAACTTGTTAATGCACTTTCAAATTTAACCTGTTCATTCATTTGGTACCATCTACATGATAGGAAATATACAAATAACATTTGTGTTATAAAATTCAACTGTGAACATGTCATTAGAAAAAAATCTAATCCAGCATTTATTAATCAATGACCTAGTTCATGCTTTGAACTGTACTACTCAGAGGGACATTAAAGAGTACAATAAGATGTGATTTCATCCTGTACAAAATTCTTAATTTCATTAAGGAAATAAATGTTAGGATCATGGTCATTGAATAAGAAGAATAGTCATCAACAAGACAATATGTTTAAATGTCCCATAAGATAGGTGTAGATGACAAGAAGTAAAGTAGAAGGAGCACTAGCTTTATAGAGAGAAGGCCCAGGTTCAGGTTCAATCCTACTTCTGATGCTTATATTTGTGTGACTGGGGAAATCACTTAATCTCTCAGTGCTTCAACTTTCTTATCTGTAAAATGAGGGTACTGGGCTAGATGACCAGCAAAGTCATTTCCAGCTCTAGATTTATGATCTAGTTTGCCTTCAGTTCTCCAATGAACCTGTGATTGATAATTTGCCATTATTTTCTTGATGATGCAGATCAGAATCCATCTATGCCTGTTTCCCCATGTTCCTTTTATCCATTCTTCTAATAAATAAGAAATGGGAACTCCATATTATGGGGCTTCCTCTAAATAACTTGACATAGTTGGAAAATTGAATAGAATAAACTTTCCTTCAATTTCACTTTTTGCTTTTTTTCATGACAAGCCCTTTGTTTACATTTTGGTCTGATCATAATTTTCTCCCATGGCACTTTTGGGTTGCTTCTCTTATATAATCTTCTTCTACTAATGTTCGCTGGCCTGTTTACAGCCACCATAAGAATCTCCATTGCTTTTTGTATTATCCAAAACTTTAATTCTTCAGACCATGGCATTTGATGAAGTGTAGATATATGATATTGTTATACGAATGGGAATTTAAGATCTTCCCTGCCCCTAGGCCCTTTGATAGACTTAAGTGCACCTGGAGCCTGTGGTGGGAAGCTTGGTTTTCAGGAATGCCCACACCTTGGTGCTCTGTTATTGGGCAGTGGGTCAAGAGCGTTGTTAAATTCTCTGAGTCAGGAGAAGGCTATATAATCCCTGATGTGAGGCTTTGCTCACTTTGAGAAGTGTTGTGTGATTTGACCAGATGAGACTCTGGGCAGCCATTGAGCCCCACCGACTTTGAAAAACCCAGTTGTTGATGCTTCCCTCTCTGGTAACTGACTAGGTATGTATGTAATGGTTAGACAGTTGGAGGCTTATCTGCTGCAATGTTTCTCTGTCTTTTTGTAACTTCTGCTTGTAACTTCTGTCTATATACTCTGAAGTTAGGGGTGCTGACTTTTTCCCCTAAACTAGGTAAATGATATGTTTGATTGACTAAAGCCAGATTGTTAACTGATTTTGAATTGTTTTCCTTTAGAAAAGCAGATCTAAGAACCTGTGTTGGCAGCCTCCCTGGGGATGCTGGGGTGCTTGCTGTTACAGATATCACCACAACAATACTGACATGATAGTTAAATAAAAAAGGTCACTAGCATTTGGAATAGTTAGGAAAGAGGTGGAACCATGAAGGGTGAGTAGAATTGGGTGAAACAGAAGGAACAAGGTATGATATTCCAAATGGGAATAACATGGCTACCAGGAGGAAGGTAGAAATGATCATGGTATTTCTGGGGAGGTGGATAAGCAGTAAAGAAGTTGAAAATACTAAATCCCTGGTCACCCCTTCTTTAATATTCCATTGCACATTTTGGGAACATCATTGATAACCTGGAGAGAATTCAAAGGAAGCATCCAAGATGGTGAAGTTTCTAAAGACCATGTGGTATACAGACAAGGATCTGTTGAATCACTGGAAGAACAGCATGTTAGAGCTAGAAGGCATTGAAGATATTGAAGTTCTCTCCTCCTTTTTCATGAAGGAGAAAACAAAGGCTGTGAGTCCAGAAATTGCTTATGTGGATTCATAAAATAATTTAGTGTCAGAGATAGCATTAGAACTCAGGTCTTTAGACTCCCAATCTAGAATTCTTTTATACTGGAAAGAATTATGTTCTTTAATGTTATGAAAGAACATAACTATGCTCTTTGATACCATTCAAAGATAACAATAATGTTAAATCCTTGAATCATTAACTCTTGGAATTATTTCCATTTTTATATTTCTCATCCCAGTACTAAGAACAGTGTCTGGCATGGAGTAGGTGATTAATAAAGGCTTTTAAATTGCTGATAGATGATTTGTTGAAGTGAATATTTGTTGAAGCATAAAACAATATCTCCTCTCTACAATATAATCTAAGGCTAACACTGTATCAGCATTTTAATCCTTGGATCCAAATGTATTTCTAATTGGCAGAATGCTAGGGAGTATGACACAGTAAAATGTAGATTTTTAGGTGCTGAAGAGGAAAATTAGTTCTTTACTAAACTTCAGAATTTAGAGCTTTTCTTCCCTCCTTCCCTTTCTCCCCTTCCTATAGGCATCATGAGTCACAGCAATGCAAAAGCCTTGGGGGTTTAAAATGTTTCTTTTGCAAATGACAGTGTCTTGTGGATAGAGACAGTAATTCTATTTCACATTTGTGATTGCTTAAAAAATTCAAAAAAAAAAAAAGCAGGCATACAAAGACCTCATTTAATCAATGAAAACTTAATTCAGTTAAGCCACTCCTGAATCCTTCTCACAGATCCCAATTCAGACTAGCAGGCTTAATGCTCATTAAACCTTTAGCCTCTATTTAGGTGGCCTATTAAGAGTGTTGGCGTTTAATGGTTTTGTCCTCTAAGACCTGAAGTTAGACCATTAATCTAAAGTAATCAAGATTTGAAAGACAGGCTTATAAAAGTAAACACAAGGGCATTATTCTCCTAAGAAATTCCCTTTCCTTGAGATATCATACTGCTGGTTTGCTTTATCAGAATTTAGTTCCCTGCATGATGGAATAAATTAGCATGTAACTGGACAAATGTCAGACCAAATGAAAGATGTGAATGAAAAGGTATAGCCTGCAAGAAACACAGAACCCAAAAGAGTGCTAGCTACTACCTGCATTATAATTAAGTGGCATTGGAATTTACATTAACACTAATTTATTTCAATGATGAATTCTAGATCGCTCCAATTCTGATGGGGATCTGTTTCATCTAGGTAAAAATGTCTGTGAATTATCCTGTCATTAAATATTGGCAATACGTTTTTGAGTGACAGTTATGCTTCTTTATCTGCTTTCTCATTCTATTTTTTTCTTTCTATGCTTAAATCTCCCTTCTTCTTAAACTACACTCCTGTTCCTTACACTACCAATCATTCTCTATTTGATTTACATGAGCAGAAAGTTATTAGGTCAATTGGTGCTGCTGCCTTCAGGTTTAAATTTCATTTCATCTTTGCTTTTACCCTGCTGGGTACACATGGATGTGAAAGCATAGTTATATCAAGCTGTTTGTCTTCTCCCTTTTATGCCTTGATCCATTAATGGAAATCGACTGTTATTCTCTTCTATTTCCTCCCTTTCTTTTCTCCTCCCCTGTTCTTTTCCTTCCTTTCATCTTCTTTCTCCTTCCCTCCCCTCCTCTCCCTTTCTTACCTCTCTCAGGGCCTTCTAGTGGTTCCTGCTATTTCAACAGGTCTTCTTGGCACAAGGTGGGGGGGGGGTGCAATTTGGCCCTGAGGGTTTGGGTTTCACTAATTCTTTCAATTTCCATACCTAAGTAGTTTTCTGATTCAGACTTGAGAAGCAATGCTACATCTTCGGATTGGACATTAAGGGCCTATCACTTAATCTTTCCTTCTGCAGTCCTTGGGGACTGCACATCAAATTCATATCCCAGGATGGAACCACAAGGTTTTTAATGGAATGTTGGACTGGGACCTTGAAAATTATTTTAAACCATTTGAAAACTTCATATTTTTATTCTCTATCATTTACCCCCTGCGCTTGGTTGTATACACAATAACAACTCTACTCTTCCCCCACACTGTTTGTTACCTTTGCTACCATTTTTAGACTCTTGATCAGTCTAAATTAAGAAGTAGCATTGATTTGGGCTAGTATATAGAAAAAAAATCGTTCCATATAATAACTTGGCATAGTGAATAGAATGTTGATCTTGGAGTAGAGAAGGCAATAGTATTTTTTTTTTATTTAATCATTAACTAAGCTGTGTGACCTTGGGTAAGTCACTTAACCTCTCTGTGCCTTGGTGTGGTTGTCCCAAAGACTTCTTCAGGTCTCTTCCAGCTCTAAATCTCTAATTTTATAAATTGGACTTTGGCAATTGCTCAGAAATCATTTATTGATCTTAGGTTTATTCCTAATCACAATCCCCATAGTGGCTGTTTCAAACTTTGCTCCATTGCTTTCAAGTTCTTAATTCTCCCTACCCTCAGGAGATGACACATGTCACCTCCTACTGTACTGAGATCAAACATCTGGCAAACTTTTCTCCTATTTAGCTGTCCTTGCTTTTGTTCCAAAGGAGGAAAAAAGGTGGAATTGCTTGGAGCTCTGCCAGGTTGTTTGATATGTTAATGAAACCTTAGAGAGCAGTAAAGCTGAGGTTAAGGATTGTTCATCTTTGCTTTTGCAAACCAGGCATCCCAAAAGACAGACATGTAGATATGGTTGGGCCTTGCCTTCCCCCTCTACCAGGAGAAGGGATAGAGTTTAAAAAATGACAGGGCCAGGGAAGGATAATCAAAGGAACATCACTACATTTAATGTAAATGTAACAGTCATAAGATCATCAGTGTAGATCTAAAGGGAACCTTAGAAGCTTTTGTGTCCAACACTCATTTTATAGATGAAGAAATTAAGGCACTGAGAGGTTAAATGTCTTCAATCATCATACACAGTTAAATTTCGGATGTGGATTTTAACCTCCATGGTTCTATCATCTATCACTCTACCCACTATTCTACTCTGGCCTCTAATCTCAAGCTTTTATGCTTTATCTTATTTTAGGTTATATTCTCTCTTAAAGTCTATTTTTTAAACTGAAATCTAATGTGTCTTATTTTAATTAAGGAAAGAAGGGTTTAGGGACATGTCTGGAATAAAAGAAATTCAGTACCTCAGAGGCCAAGCTGGAACTAATCCAATCAAATAAATATCTAACAAGCATTTATTAAATACCTACTATGCACCAGGCACTGGGCTAAGCAC
Organism: Gymnobelideus leadbeateri; assembly: GCA_011680675.1. Lineage (NCBI taxonomy): Eukaryota > Metazoa > Chordata > Mammalia > Diprotodontia > Petauridae > Gymnobelideus > Gymnobelideus leadbeateri. The sequence continues at coordinate 4,196 of WOXC01003771.1, read as the reverse complement.
TGGAGATTCAATTAATAAAAAGAAACTCTTTAGTCATAAGGGGCAAGTGGAACACAAAAGAAGGCATAAAATAAGGGGAAAGGGAGAAGAGACACCAAGGAATACCATCTTGGGGAAGGCTTTGGGAGGACCTTGGTATTCACCCTCCCAGCTGTCCAATCAGAGGCTGAGGGAGGTGGTATCTGAAACTAGCAGACAGCAAAAGCAAGGTGAAATGATAACTATGGGGAAGACAGCAGAAGCACCTCTTCTGTAGATTTGGGCTGTAAGTCAGTCGATAAGCTTGAATAACTGTGGTTCCTATGTTTCAGGCTCTTTGCTGCGTGCCAGAGAAACAAAGAAAGACAATTATAGAGCTCACAAATAGAAGTTTATGTAAGAAAGTAAAAGAAACCTCATGGAGAGTAGGGGAATGGTGGTGGTCATTCAGGTGTGAGGGCTTTTCTCTCTTCCTACCTGGGTTGTTACTTTGCAAATGTACCTTACTGCCCTCATACTGTCTATGTTCTTATTCTCTCTTCATCTCAGAATTTCTTTGAGTATGTTGGTATATTTATCAAGCCTCTCTTACTTTCCTCTTATCTTAAATGAGATGGCACTCCTTTCAGAAGCAAACAAACATAGTTTCAGATGGCTAGGTGGTGAAGTGAATAGAACACTGGCCCTGGAGTCAGTAGAACCAGATCCAGCCTCAGACACTTGCCTCAAAACTAGCCATGTGACCTTGGGCTAGTCACTTAACCCAATTGTCCTACCTTCCCCCCTCCAAAAAGCAGAAAGAAAAATCTTTTAAAAAACCCCAACATATTTTATGTTCTTCATTAGATTCCCTCTCACCTCCTCTAAAAGGAGTTATCGCTTTCTCTCTTGTCTATTCATTTTTTTTTTCATTCCCGGTAGTTCTTTTTTTTCCATTTTCTACAAATATGCTCAGGTCTTCTCCTCTGGCCTCTCAATGTATTTTGTTGGACTTGCTTTCTCCTACAAGCTTGAGGTGAGACTATGCTTAGCTCTGTGTTACGTTTTGGAGGATTTAGCATATACTGCTACTGCTACCACTGCTGCTGCTACAACTACTACTAATACTAGTACTACTACTACCTCACCTTGCTATAGTACTTTATAGTTTTACAAGTATTTTTACAATTAAAAGTAAGTTAGATTCTATGGTGCAAAGTATTATTTGCCTTATTGTACATATAAATATACTTAAGCACAGAGGTTCAATGGCTTACCATTATAAATTCTAGATTTTGGACTTATAAATTCTAGATTTTAATACCAAGTTCTTTTTTTTCTTCTTCCATTTTGACTCTTTGCTTTCTAAATGTCTTAATCTACTTTAATTTACTGAATCCAGTTTAAGGATATTAGTATTATACTTCTGTGCTAAATAAATGGGCATGTGCTGAGAACCATTATTTTGCATATCAATATTTATTTGGGGGAATTGTGAATGGAGATGTATCAGAAATTGGGCTTGATGTTTAACTCCAAAGAGCTTCTTAACTTAGATTTCATTGAACTTGTTTTAAAAATATTTTTGACAATCACATTTTCATATAAGTGGTTTCCTTTGTAATCCTATATAATTTATTTTATACATTTAAAATATTATTTTGAGAAAGCATCCATATACTCCACCTGACTGCAAAAGGGTTCCATTATACATAAAAGACTAAAATTCCCTGATGAAGAAGTATTTTTTAAATTGATATTGAATCAATAAACAAGCATTTATTAAGTGATGACTATGTGACAGGAGGTGAACTAAGCAGTGGGGATACAAAAACAAAGTTTGAAAGTCTCTACACTTAAATAAAAATCTGCTTTATTTATTTTTTTATGATTTGTATTTTGCCCTAATTGTTGATTAGTATGAAATCATGTATAGAATTTTTTATGGTGGCAAAGAATTTAACATTGAGGAGATACTCATCATGTAGAGAATTGTTGAATAAGTTGTGATTTGTGATTATGATGGAATATTATTGTGCCATAAGAAATGACAAATGAGGTGGTTTCTAAAATACCTGGGAAGAATTACATGAATTGATGTATAGTAAAGTGCACAAAAACAGATTATTATTCACAGTAACAGAAACATTTTAACTATTACCAACTGTGAAAAGATTTAGTTACTGTGATTAACACCATGATACATGACATTTCTGAAGGATTCATGAGGAAAAAAATGCATTCTATCTCCAGAGAGACCTGATGAACTGAGTGCAAATCAAAGTTTATTTTTTCACTTTATCTGTCTTGCTTTTTTTTGCAACATGGCTAATATAGAATATGTTTTACATGATTTCACATGTAAAATTAATATACCACTTGCCTTATTAGTAGGTTGGGTATGGACTAATAGGAGGAAGATTTTTTTCAATTTTTTAATATTAAAAATAAATAATGAAATTAAAAAAAACAAAAGAACAAATGTACACTATTTATAGAGCACCTACTGTGCACAATGTTAATTACTAAGATTTGTAGATTTCCAAGATAATTTCAGTGAGGCTAATGAATCAAGCTAATTGGGAATTCCAGGTAATTATATTCTTAATCACATTTTTGTTGAACTGCATGCTGTTTTACAGGCTTTGGGTAACAATATAAACAGTTACAAATTTTAACTGCAAGAATCCAAACTAAAACATTGACACTTTTGTTCTTGCTGGCTTGTTCCATGATTGCGTTACTGATGTTTTGGTGATTGTCACATTCTCAGGGAATTACAATCATGCTGGTAATTTGATATATTTATTTCATGCAATCACTGGGTAAGAATGTGATGTTAAGTGTTTAAATGATGACTTTATCAAATGATTATAATTTTTCCTGTCAGATTTTAACCAGATTATTTTAATAGGTAAGATTTATTAAAACATGTTTTCAATTTTACTGGGCAATTTGTATCAAGCAAGTGTTCTAGGCATAATACACACTCCCGATAAACTTGACATTTACAAGATGGCGAGTAACATTTTTTATGCTTATTTCTTAAGCACTTGTGATTTTGTCAATACAAGATAAATTAGCCTATATGTAGCAAACTATGTTTAGGTATTTGGATTAATCAGGTGCTCCATCTTGTCTGAAGCATTGATAGAAATGTTTAAGGACTATACTGAGCAGACAGAGAAACGGAAATGAATACAGATTTTGCTATAGATTGCAAATAAGTACCAAATTAATCTGGTTGACTTAATCAAGAAGACAGAATAACATTAGCATTTTTGGCAATTTTGTTTTGATTTGTAGAATTCAGTGGCAATATAGATCAGCAATTTAAAAAATAATCCACTTTGAAAAGGTATGGGGGAATGGGAAGGCAAAGAAGGAAACTATAAATCAGTAATGCTTGTACAGAATGCATTCCATCTCAAAACATGTTCAACTGATGCCTGTTCATTTTTGCAAGTGGTCTGAAAGTTTCACCTCTAAAAATTATTCCACTGATCATGGAGCTCAATAAAAACTTGTTCACTGTTTTATTGGCCTATACAAACTCTGATTTAAAGAAACAAAACTGACTAGGTGGACCCAAGTATATTAGCATTTAAAGTTATAGTCTCTACTAAAGGTGGGATTAGAAGGGAGGGAAATAGTAGTAAGGGGAGAGGATAGGTTAAGAAGAGAGGTCACTGGGTGGGAACATTGAGGGAGGGGCAGTCAAAAGGGAAAACTTCAAGGAGGGGAAGGGAGAAGGAAGAAACAAAAACATAAACAGGGGAGGGAATAGGATGGAGGGAAAGAGACAGATAGTCATTATTACTGTGAATGAAATTAAGAAAAATATTGAATTAACAAATAAAACTAAGAGCTGGTTTTATGAAAAAATCAACAAAATTGATAGTCCGTTAGTCAATATGATAAAAAAAAGAAAGAAGAAAACCAAATTATGAGTATCAAAAATAAAAAGAGTGAATCTACCTCTAATGAAGAGGAAATAAAAAAATAATGAGGAATTATTTTTCCCAATTGTATGCATATAAATATGACAATCTTAGTGAAATGGATGAATATTTACAAAATCACAAGTTGCCCAGATTAACTGAAGAGGAAGTGAATTACCTAAATAATCCCATCTCAGAAAAAGAAATCAAACAAGCCATCAATAAACACCCTAGGAAAAAATCTCCAGGGCCAGATGGGTTCACTAGTGAATCCTATCAGACATTTAAAGAACAATT